>CM066731.1:71125000-71490000 GCA_033961575.1 Aselliscus stoliczkanus | reverse complement strand
ATGGGAGATGGAATCGCTAAATCATAGCTGTGCAACTTACGTAACTTAGATAGAACTGAATCAAATAATTTTATTTTAATTTACTTTTTATCAGTGATAGTTCTGTATTTTTTTTCCTGCAGTAACCCAGTTTTTATACTACACCTCCTGTCTGTAAAAGGAAATGACAAAACTAAGTTGTTGAGATGGGAGAACAATGGTAAAACCATTCATTTTGTCCAGGTCAGAAATGAAAATATTTGGGGAATTAGAAGTCTTTTCTCTCCCTCTTATTGGAAACAGTTATTTAACAGTTACTGTGCACCAGGCAGTGTGGGGATTACAGGAAAAAAGGCACCAGTCCCCAGGCTTACAGGGCTCAGCAGGGACCAGCAGCCCATCCTCCTGAAAATCTGTTCTCATTGGATTCGTGGCAATGAATCCAGGACAGAATTGGAACAAGCTTCACTGTTAGAAAGAGAAGCCCATAAATGGCCGCTCCTTAGAGGGTAGTCACCCATCTAGAAGAGTCAGGGTTTACAGGTGCAGAAAATAGGCCAATGGCAGTCAAAAAATGTATAAACGATGTTTAACTCCTCACTTGTTTGTATTTTTGATTCCCCCTTAGTTGTGCTTTTTGTGCGTACTTCCAAATTCTGCACAGACATGACCTCTAGGAGTCTGACTACTGGAGGCTGACTCCTTCCTCCGTTCTTCTCCTTGCACAGGTTTTAGAGATTGTTGTCTGGGGTGCTTACCCCGCATACGTGGCTGTTTTCCTAAGACATCCTGGGCTACAAGGGCAAGGACTGTCTCATGTGTGTGCTGAATGAATGTGGGTCTTTAGGTAGGCGGGATTGACTAGAGCAAGTGAAAGAGAATCAAGGTCGGCCTGGGTGAGTGTTTCAGGAAGAACAAGGTGACGATGAGTTACACAATTGAAGAAAATTCAATTATTAGATTTGAAATACGAGAAGGTAAGAACAGACGCTGCACGAAAAGCCGTGGTGATGCTCACCGAGGGAGGGCACAAGAGGTCCAGCCAGCTGTGATGGAACTATGTTCTGATTTTGGAAACCATGTATTATGTTCAGAATCGCTTAACCAGGTTTCGAAAGAAAAGATGGAAAAAGTAAGACTGTGCTGCCGGGACTGAACAAAAGCCTTTAGCAAGAAAAGCAGGTCATAAAATGTTGCCATTTATCTGCCTGCTAAGGAGATTATAAGCCAGTGACCCTGAGTTAGGAGAGTATGCTGCCACTTTTCTGACGGTGAAGAGATGGCATGCATGTGTGCATGTATGCTTGTGTGTGTGTGCATGCATGTGTATGCATGTGTGCCTGTGTGTGCATGTGTGTGCATGCATGTGTGTATGTGCGTGTGCTATGGGAGGAAAGAGTGGGAAGGGAAAAGGGAAGAAAGTGAGATGGTGACAAATGAAGTGATGTATAAATCTATATACATAGTTTGTCTTGCTGTTGAACAAAGCTGTAAGAATTGGCCATCAAAGAAACTGCCTGTTCCTTTTCTGGAGTGTGAATTGGTGGTTGATCACCCAGAGGAATTTGGGAACTCATGTGTGTGTGTCAGGTAGAGGGAAGGGACCTGAAGTAGCAACATGGCCTGACCCTGTATGGCCTGGCCCTGGCTTGGTTTCTGCAGGTGTGACTTTCCTGATGGTACCACAGAGTCCAGAAAGGACCCAAGGCCCTAGACTCCTGGACGATGTCAAGTTACAAACCAGAAAGGAGAGGAAGCAGTGTCTGATAGTAGTGGGTGGCCAAACTGTTTGTACTCATCTAACTCTCACCCTTTGTACTCATCTAACTCTTATATGTTCCATTTTACTGGTGGTATTGGGCATCGGAAAAGTCATGACACATGTTTGTGATAAATGGCACTAGTTCATTTTTGGAAGTACTAGAGTCATTTGCATCTATGTTATTGCTATTGCATTTGACAGCTGACAGTTCTTGTTTCATTCTAAAAAAAGTGAGTGATTTGGTTGAGTTTTGGAGACTTTACAAGTTGAAGATGGAAGACCAAACTGTGCATTTTTGCCACATTTTACTCTTTTACTTCCATAAAGGGAAGAACGCCCATCAAGATTGTGAAAAGTTGAATGAAGTTTACAGTGACAATGCTCTACAAGATTGTCAGTGCCAACGATGGTTCACAAAAGTTGGTGCTGGTGATTTTGATCTCAATGACACTCCTCAGTCAGGGAGGCCCACCGAGGTTTATGACGACAAAATAAAGGCATTGATCGAGTCAAACCCACGTTACATGACACAAGAGATTGCAGAAATATTGAACATCCATTGTTCAAGCATTCATGACCACCAGAAGAAGCTAGCATACATAAGCCAGCTCAATATTTGAGTTCTGCATGAACTTAAAGAAGTTCATTTGACGGTGCATATAAATATCTGCAATGTGCTCATTAAACGTGAGGAAAACTATCTTTTTTTAAAAAAAACGATCCTTTTTTGAAGCGACTGATAACTGGTGATGAGAAATGGATTGTTTACAACAATGTAATGCACAGTCTTGGTCCCGACGTGATGATTCGCCTCAAACGACATTGAAATCAGACATTCATCAGAGGAAGGTTATGCTCTCAGTGTAGTGGGATTTTAAAGGTGTCGTGTTTTTCAAGCTCCTACCGAGGAACCAAACAATCCATTCGAATGTGTACTGTCGGCAATTGGACAGTTTGAACAAACCCGTCATCTAGAAAAGTCCAGAGTTTGTTTATTGGAAAGGAGTTGTGTTCCATTGTGACAACACAAGACCACACACAAGTTTGGTCACCCGTGAAAGATTATTGGAGCTTGGATGGGATGTGTTGCCACACCTGCCAAACTCTCTTGATATTGCGCTGTCAGACTTCCACTTGTTTCGCTCTCTTCAAAACATCTTGTGTGGCATAACGTTCAATTCAGATGAGGCTGCAAGTCAGCCCCGTGTTCAGTTTTTTGCAAATAAAGACAGGTCCTTTTATGAACAAGGAATTATGAAGCTCACTGAAAGATGGCAAAAGGTTATCGAACAAAACGAGCAGTATATCATTGATTGATCTTTGTTCTTTATATAAATAAATGACCTTTGAAAAACATAGACAAAATACATCATGAGTCTTCCGATGACCCAATAAAAGCAGTGGTTTTCCTTAATTGACAGTAGGTGGTAATTTTCATCTGTGTGCTAGGAAGTGCCTGTTCAGATGTCGTCACCTCAGGTCGGCTGTGTTGTGACTGGATCCAGGACATTTTCCTGCAAACAGAAGGCATCCCTAGTCACTGATTAAACCTGTTCCTACAGTAAGGATCTGTGTGCTGGAGGAAAGCTTTCTATTATCCATCACTGTACATTTGGGCTGCCAAGCTCTCAGGATGTACTTTTAAAGTATGCTGCCTCCTCATTCATCACAATACTTTTACTCATTCAGTTAGGGAGGAAAAACAGATTATTTTTCAAGCTTCTCCCTTCCTTTAATTAGTTTTTATGATTCTAGAAATGTTTATTGGACAGAAGGAGACCGTGGTACAGACAGCACCTGTCTTATGATCGGGAGGCTGAGTTCCTGACCTGGGTCTTAGCTGGAGAACACTGGGCAAGTCGTCTAACTCCAGTGCGGCCCCATTTTATCCTGTGTGAAATAAGATTCATTCAAGCTATTGTAGAATAGTTGACATCTAGGTCTTTTCAGCTCTGAAAGACTAGTTTTATTATAGTAACAATAAACAAGCCTTTTGAGTATGTAATGAATATTAAATTTCATTGGCAGAAATTTTTACAAGGGATTTCACTGAAAATAAAGCTAAGATTGTGGCCAAATGGAAGAACTGGACTCCAAAACTCCCAAAGTAGCTCAGTGAATGGATGGGCTCTTCTAGGGACTTTGTGGACACAGTTTCTCCAAATCACAGAGTGCTGAATTAGATGCCAGCAGTTCTTTGAGAACCTGTGAGGACCTGGCAGCAACCCTCTGAGTGTCTGCTGTTGTCGGGCCAGGAAGAGGCTGTGTCACAGTCGCCGGTGCTCATCCCCTCCAGCTTCCTGCGGTCCTCATGAAGACAGTGTCACTGGGGGTGGGGTTGGGGGAGGGACACTGGCATCAGGCTGCTTCCAGATGAGTTTGACATCACAAAGGACACAGAGCTGAGATCCCTTAAACAGCAGGAAGGCTCTGTGTATATATCTGATTCAAACAATACTCTGACAGTGGAACCAAAACACTGGTAGTTAAATTCAGCTGTCCCCAAGGGTCACCAGCTGTTTCTGTTGTTGAATTGAACATGGTTTAGTTTTTAAGTTTATACTTAGCTGTTTTTAATAACTCCAGCCTCACGTGATCTTTCACCAGCCTAACATTATTAAAGGAAACAAAAGACAGGGTTAGAAACCTGCCCACTTCACGTCACTATCTTCTCTGGGTTTTATTCTATCTCGAATCCACAGGTCATTTTCAAGTTGTTAGCACCAATGAAACAGGTAGACACTAAACCAAAATGCAATTCCTTTATACCCTCACTGTCTGGGATGGTCTTTACATTTCACTTTTAGTTTCCATCCTGAGAGAGTTCCCCATCCCACACACACTAGGGAAGTTCTAGCCCTGGGCACAGCTCCTATGCCCTGGGGGTAGAAACTGCTGAGGCCCTGGGCTGCCTTGGGCCACCCTGGGCAAGTGTCTGAACCCTTGGGGAGTTTCTCAGTGACAAGGGCTGTTACAGGATGCTGGGGTGAGGGACAATACTACTTTGCTTGACCAAACTGTAGTGCAGCTCCTGGGCCTCATCCCTGGCCAATCTGTCACTGCCTGGTGAGGTCTGGTTTCACCAGAACTTTCCCTTCCTGCATATCTGATCGAGTCCCTGTCCTTCCTTCTTTCAAGAGGTGCCTGGTCCCCCTGGCTTTCCTTCAGTAGAATCTTATAGGTCTGTGAGCTAGATTCCCCCTCACCTGAGTCTGAGTAACCTTCTGTCCAGGGACCATCATACCTGGTCATAAGTCCCCGCTTGGCTATGCTGCATTTGGGGCTGAATCCAGTCCTGCAGTGGGGTCACCTTTTCCCCCTGGCAATGGTCCTGAATCAAATCTGTTTTTACTGCTCTGCCTCCTGTTCAGCTCTGGTTTTCCTTCAGCATAGCGAGAAAGAAGGGTAAGGCTAGGAATGCAAGATGCATAAATCAGACAGGTCCCTGGGTCACTGCCTGGTTCCATATACCTGGAGGTGTCCCCACCCCACCTCCTCAGGCCCTGGTCCCCAGACCTCTGCGCATGGGTGCTGGGGCCCCGCTCCTGTGCTCTATTCCCAGATGTCCAACCTGGGGGCTCCCGTAGCTGCTTCTCTGGATCCTGACATATTCTGTGTCCTGTGGACATGGGTTGCAGGGCTAGCGGCTGGAGATCATGGGCTATCCCATGGCTGCTGGGTCTTCCTCAGTGACACTTACAGTGGCACCTTTTGGCCCCTGCTGTTACCCTGCTGTGCTGGTGGAGTGGCCTGTGTCAGGGTGGGGCATATGGGCTTATATAGTCGGTGTCAGACTCAGGGCCAGCTTGTTATATTCTGAATGTCTGTGACTTCCCTTCCAGGGTGGGAAAGAGATCGGAATCCTACCCCAGACAAGGCTTTATTTCAAAGAGAAAAACAAAGCCTTAGGTCACATGACCACAATTTAGGTCATTCAGCATTGGAGGTTGTTATAGAAAATCTGTTTAACCATTCAGTTTTTTCATTTTGGAAAGAAAGAGCCTTAACCCATTTACCTAGTGTACCTGAAAAGTTTATTCTTATTGGACACAGGCTAATAGTAAAGTAGTAACATTGTTTTTACTAAAACAAATGTGGTAGCTTTGTTAGGCCCTGTCTTTGATGAAGAAAATGATACCAGCATTCTTACCCCCCAGCCCCCATTTTTTTGTAAATATTTAGACCATTATTGATCATAAGCTTGGCTTAGAAAATGTTCAACCCTACTAATAGATTGGTGAAGGAAGAATAAATGGGTTAAAAATCTTCCTGGGAAAACCACCAGCTGCAAATAGGAGGTGACGTGTTCTAACATGGTCAGTGATGCTGGGTGAAGGATGTTGCAAAGATCAGCTGGGGCCGCCTGAGGTCCAACCAACAGGAGTGGTAAGATGGCCACTGGATAAATGAAAAGATAGAGTGGAGTAAAGGAAACCAGCATCTGTGGGAATGCCCCGGAGCCATGGCTGCAGAATTGTGAGCTAAGTGATTGGACCCCACCATTTCCACACAGGGCAGCCCAAGCCCCATGTTTGCCAGGGAAATGGAGCCTTGCTCAACTCCCCATTGGGCATACGTGGGTGGAAGCTCTGTGTTCGGTGCATGTGCATAAAATTCCCAACCATTCACCTTTCTCTCCCTGCTCAGCTTTTGGCAAATACAGATTTACTATTTTTAACTCAAACGGATGACTCTGGATGTGTTGAGTCTTTATTTACAATGAATGCTGTTCATGGGAAGCTCTGTTGTACTAGAGGCTAGCTTTGTTTGTAGGCTTGAGAACCTTTTATTGGTTCAAATTCAGCCTCTGCTTGGTGATTCAGACAGATCACTGGATCTCAGGGAAGCTCTGTTCTCTACCTGTAGTTAGGGTGCGTGTGTGCGTGTGTGTGTGTGTGTGTGTGTGTGTGTGTGTGTATTCATTCAACAAAGCTATGTTTTTTTCTAATTAATTCTTTAGTGTAGACTAGATTTAAATTTATGGAAAAGGTGCAACAATATAGATAGTTCCCATGTTCTACAGAAGTGTCCCCATTGTTAACATCTTATATTAGTTGCTATGTTTGTCACAATTAAGGGTCCACGATGGACATACTGTTATTAACCAAAGCCCACACTTTATGCAGATTCACTTAGTTTATATCAGGGCCATCTCTTCTTCCAAGAGCTGACCCAGAAGGCCACATTCCACTTAGTTGTCATATTGCCTTAGTCTCCCCTTATCATGGTGACTGTTTCTCAGATTTTCCTTGATTTTTGAGGACCTTGGCAGTTTTGAGGACTCTCAGTGAGATGTGTTTGTAGAGTGTCCCGTAATTGGTATTTGTCTTAATTTTTTCTCATGATTAGGTAGAGATGATGGGTTTTAAGAGGAAGACCTGAGGGGAAAGTACCCTGTTCATCACATCCTATTGAGAGTACCTGCTGTTGACATGACTTGTCGCTGTTGATGTGACCTTGACCATGTGGCTGAGGCAGTGGGTTCAGGGTTTCTCTCCTCCCCCTTCCTGACTATGCTCATCAGAAAGAAGTCACTCTGCATTGCCTACACTTAACAAGTGTGCAGTTACATTCTGCCTCTTGGAAAATGACTATTTTATGTGGGCTGTTGTGACAACTAAATGTATACAAAGCTGAATGTGTATGAAAGGCTTGGAAAAATATATGGTATTGTTTAATATTAATGATAATTGTAATAATACGAGCATTGAATGCATAGTGGGTGTGCATTTAGCCAGCATCTCTGCAAGTCACTGACAACTATGTTATAAAGTGGAGGGAGTAGATGCACAGAAAGAAAATAGGATTTTAATTAAGGACACAACAGACTTCCTAAAGAATTGCCCTATCAGAATTTTCATTTCCACGCTCTGCAAGAGTTCTGAACTATCACAGAGAGGTGCTCATTTATTTTTCAAGCCTGCTACTCATTTAACAATTTTTTTTTCCTTCAAATCTGTTTGGGTCAAGCCATATAAATCAAATTACCTAACTTGTGTCCTTTTATATCCAACTTTTCACAGACACTCCTTTTATAATCAGTCATCATTTTAGTGTAAGCTAGACTGAGACAAATATGAAGAGAACACAACACATTATGATGTTTTAAGCTGTGCCCATTGGATATGGAAAAAAAAAGAACAGGAAGTAAAAGCCATTCTGACACAGCAAGAAAGAGGGACTGCAGCCATCTATTTAGAAGATTGTATGTATCCTGAAACTTTACTCTTAAGTAAATATTTATACAAAATTGCTTTTGTTGTAGAAACATATTCAGTGTTCGTTCAACAAAGCTATAAAAATGTTATAAGAAAACAGTCACATATGTAATTATTATTAATTTACGACAATAGGGAACATAAAATTGCCAGAAAAGGACTAGTCATATTGTACTCTGGAGGAAAAAATGTGATGACTAGAACACAATACTAAGAATCAAAATTCTAAGTTGTCAGTACCCACGGATAGGAGGTGGCTGAATCAGCCACTAAATACATTTCTAGATATTTATGTGAAATGTAAAAAACAAAGCCTATATTTTCATTCATTTATTATTTTATGTGGAAACATATGTACTACATCACCAGTAAAAGTCATTGGTGCATGCCATTTTTCAAGTGTCTCAGTTCAGTGATTTTTCATTGAGCATCTTAGAACCTGGGAACTACAAGTTTTGCGATGGAGCTGAGAATGGCTTGGAAGTTCAAAGTCATTTGTCCTGAGAGTAATGGAGAATTCCTTACAATCCAAAAATGAGGGTGTGATGTAACCCCTTGAAGGAAGCAAGGGGTGGTGTGAAGATGAATTAGTTGTGTGACTTTGAAGAAGTCAGCCACTAGGCTTGTGTTGTGTGTTTTGGAGCTTAAAGATGGTGTATGTGAAGTGACCAGCACACAGTGGGTGCTTGATGAAGAGAGCCGTTTGTTGGAACTTGGATTTCCTGCTGCATAATAAATTACATTGCTTTGACTGGGCTAGGTATTAAGGCTGGATATTCTGAGCAGAAGTACGAGTTCATTTAAGTTTTCTTATTTATGCCTTTAAAAAAGTTTGGGGTGTAGAATTAAAAATTCTGGAGGACAATGTGAAATAGGATTTAAATTTCTGCAATTATGTTAAATTTCATCCCTTCCTCCATAAAGAAACAAAAAAAACCCCACTTATTTCTGAAATTTTCTTATTAAAAATGCTATTCAACGTCGTGTTTACCTAGATCTTGATATTAGATTTTGGAATTCTATTCAATATTCTTTATGTTCGACAGATAGAGATTTGGTTTGTTTTTCTGAAGCTAGAAAAATAGTTTAAAGGGAAAATAAGTAAATGCGTTTGCTATTCAAAAGCTAAAAGTGCAATAATGAAAACCTTCTATTAACTGCGATGGTAGGGAAGTCATGGGGAGCCATAACTGTCCATCAGGCTACTGGGCCTTAGGAGCTGGAAACAGCATGTGTGGGAGGGGGCAGTACTATGCACCGTGGGGGCACTGCAGCCAGCGGGTCATGGGATGACATTGACCTACAGACACCAAGGGCTGCTCTGGAAATTGCAGGGGCCTCTTTGTGGACTCTTAATATGTTTCGTATGAATTTTTAAAGAGACAAAATATTTCCTTCCTTTGCCTACCGCCCTTTACTTTTCATGGCTTTTTATTTAAGCATATAAAAAGTTTGGAACTTTGTATTTCCTAATATTAGCGCTTTAATAAAAGAATTACTTCGAGTGTCTTCCATATGAAGGCATTGTATCAGTCACTTGGGATTGCAGACTAAGGAAGGGATGATACCTACACCCGTTCTATTTTAAGAAAAAAAGATTATAATCGTGGGCAATGGTTTCTATCTATATAGTGGAGCATTATACAGAGCTTTGCAAAGTTTTTGCAAAGCCACTGAGCATCAATTTCAGAAGCTGGACTGTGAAAAGCAGTGGGAACTAATGAGGCAGGAATGGAGCGCTCTGGGCACTGAGCATCTGCATGTTTAAGCTGAGATGTGAAGACAGGAGATAATACACGGTGGGATGGGGCACATTTTGAAAGTGGGGGAAGGGATGGATGCAGCTGACAGAAAGGAAGGAGAGATGGTTACAAAGGTGCAGGTTGGCTCTTAGAAGACTGTCAATGGGTGCAGATAGTGCCAAAACAAAAGAAGGAAACGGTTTACAAACATGATGTTTAATTTACATAAATACTTCTGTGCTTGTCAAAAAGCAGACAAAAGTCCCCAAATCCGCTCCCTCGCTGAGCTCTCTGGCTTTGGGACACTAGAAACATACCTTGCTGGCCGGACACATGGACTCACCTTCATGCCTGCATCTTGCCCCCTTTCCTCATAGATTTTTCTCCCCCTTGCAACCCTGACTCTGGTGTAGGATCCTACAAATTCTGGGGTTCCCACTTTCCTTTCTCTGAGAGTCACCATCTGGAGGAGGTGTTGGTGAGGAGGGAGGATGCTGCTGAGATCTCTATGTGGGGTGGGGAAAGGACATTCTCCAGTGTCACCCCGGAGAATGTGGCTTCTGTTCTTGAATTGGTTTAAGGCCAAGATCCGTCCTGACTTAAGGATGTTGAAGTGAGGAGTAGTGGGGAGACCCCAGGACCCAGAAAAGGGAGGTGCTCTTTTTGAGATTAGCAGACGCCTCCCTTTTTCAGGCTGGGGACGTGGTGTGTGCCTACGTGTCCTATCTGGAAATCTGGAAGTCTTTACTCCTCTCCCCTTGCATCTCCACTCCATTTCAGGTCACCCATTCAACCCACCACCATGAGCTGGGGCTGGCTTCTTCTCTGGTGTCTGCATCGGGAGGTGCCCTGGGTCCTCCTTTTGTCACCAATCCGGTCCCTGATGCACATGTGCCTGGACTGACAGGAGGCGATTATTGGGACCCAGCCCGTGAGCAGTGGTGGACAGTGCACAGCAGCCACTAGTGTCACACATAGGAGCAGACTTACATAGTATGTGTGTCCTTAACAACTGTCACTTCTTCATACGTCCTGGGTACCTTGTCATCTGCTTCTGAAAACTAGTGTAATGCTAACAACTTACACTATTTAAAGAGATGAAATTCTCAAAATGACAAGATTAAAAGGGCTTTATAGTAGGGACAATTCTTGTGGAATATTTATACTTGAAATATTCCAATATAATTTTGTTGAGAATCTCTTTAAAAATTGTAAAGTTTTCCTACAGCTTTCTGGGTATGTCTGAAACATTTGGGAATGTCAGCTAACCCTCATGGATACTCCTGACTGGCCCATCGGCACATCTGTGCAGTGTTTGGGGCCATGTGAGAGCCTTCCTCATGCTAATTCTTATCTCTTCCAGTGGCCCTTGGAAGAGCTCCTTTTTCTGATGTAATAGTTTAAATGAAGGGCTCTGCACTCCACTTAGAATCATAGGAAAATGAGTAAATATGCTCAGAGTGTGACTTAATTTGAAGAATGCAGTCAGTACACAGTTCTGAGAAGTTGGTTTTTTGACTTGTAGGAAACAGTGTTTGGCATAGTTCTTATTTTGGAGCTAAGTCCGGATAGTTGAAGGTCCTGACAGAAATAGTCACTGAAAGACACAGACTATCACTCTGATTAGGGAGCATCACAGGTGTCCTGACACGAGGTGTTCATTACACAGCGGTAGGCGTAACTTTTCGCCCTACATTCGTAGAAGGAAGCTCACTTTTTTTTTTTAATCAGGAGCACACTACCAACTCATTCATAGCCACTCATCAAATGTGTCCATAGCATTCTGTCATCTCCTGAGAGAAGCCAGGCAAGGCAGTGGTTATCATTCAGCAGCTTTCCACTGATGCTATGCCACCAAGCTGCATTTTATTTTCAGCCATCTTTGTAGTGATGTGAGATGGCTGCGGTCCCCAAAGTGACAGACTGACTGCTCTGCTCACTGTTGTGGCTGTCACATGCAGGCATTCACGCACTGTCCCTCACGTGTGCTGAGGGAGGTATACATTACTGTGTTGGGAATGATCCAGTTATTTGATGGACTCTGTTTCTAGATGTAGCACATGGTTTATAAAGACTTACTGGGCTACCGCTTGACAAGTCACCTGAATGATAAGTGTTAAATTAGAATATCAAAAAATATCTTTATAAATGTGATCTCCAAATCAAAACCTAGATATCCTAATAATTCTGTCCCTTTTTTTAAACCAGTGTGGCCTAGCACTTAAGTAAAGCAGGCACGTGTCACATAGGTTCTTGATAAAAACAGGTCACTGCAGCCTCAGTCATGTTCTGGGAACACACGGTGTGCTCAAGAAAATGTGCTCAGCTGATGGTTTGCAGTGTTTTGCAGTCATACCTTCCAACAGGAATGCCCCGGAGGAAAATGAAATGTACCGTTAGATGTAAAATATGCTCTTACTGCAAATGGCCAACATACCCTCTGAGTACTCAAAAAATTGACAAGAAAACGTAAGTACTATTTTAGTCAGAAGAGAAATAGACTGCTTTATACAAGCGCTTATCAGAAGGGTCCCTCAAACAGTCATGTGACCTAAGTCTTTCATACATATGTTTTGTTGGAGGCAGGGTGCTAGCAGACCAGTGATGGCGAGTGGCAGCGTGCTTGTTCCTGAACCATGCAGACGTCCATTATCACACTGACTGGAAAATACTGGCTTAGTTATTGTCAAAGAAGTTTAAATACTCAAGGGAGGCCATCTTTTAAATAAGCTTTAAGCAATATTATTTGAAATACCCTCAACATATAGTATCAAATCACTGGTTGCTCTTATGTTTGCTAATTTCCCTGCTACAAAATAAGTAAATTTATGTGACCGTGTTGTCACTGCAGACTTCTTATACTTGTAGAACATGAATCGATATTGTCTCTCCTATTAGCTTTTGACCAAAATTGTTTTTGACCAAAATTGGTTGAACTTCTCCCACCTAGACACCTCTACCCCTGTTAAATACAGGCTGTAAAAGAAGCCATCTTCAGAGGACACTAACCAAACCAGAACCCCGCAGTTGCTTTCCTGATCAATGAGTGACTCTTTCCAGTCTGGTTGGGTCCCGCACCCTGTCATGCGGTGATGGCTGAGAATCTCTGGCTCTTTCTCCTCCATCCCATGCAGATGTGGCTTGCTGCATTCCTCTGTGGTCAGTCCAGGGACATCTCCTGATGTCCCCACTGCCCTGTTCCCTTTGAGGCAGGCCAGTGGTGACGTGTTTCTCTGCACTGCACAGGCTCTGCCAAGGAGAGACTGGCTCAGCTGCCAGACTAGTGTGGCTGTAGTGGTGTCTCTGCCTGTCTGAGAGTATGTCTAGGGAGGGTCGGGTATCCTGGGAACACCTAAGGTCATCCGCGTACACTACCCTCAGACTCTAACAGTGATGGATAGTTTGGGTAGATCCTGGTCCCCAAGTGTGTATGTGGGGACCTTGTATGGTAAAAGCTGTGATATGAGGGCCGGCCGAGTGGCGCGGTGGTTAAGCGCTGGCTTGGGAAGCCAGCGCCCCGGTTCAGTCTCACACATGAGGGCCAGTGACACTGCCCTCAGAAAAACAAAACAAAACAAAACAAAACAAAACAGAAGCTGTGATATGAGAACATAGGGGTGTATACATTACTCAGTCAGAAGAATTTCTATTTTAATACTTGTGTGTTGAGAGTCACACCTGTGAAGCTGTAATTGGCAAAAGAGAGACTGCGTGGTCACAAGGAGGGGGATCACGTAAAACATGGCAGAGGAAGGCTCAGGTTTTACATTGGGAGCTCAGGGCAGAAAACCCCAGTAAAATGAAATTGGTCCTGCTTGACTGCCCACATGGCAGTGTGTTGGTGTGGGAGGGAGGGGCCGAGGATGTGGGGTTGGCCTGGGTTTTTTTTTGAAAGCCTCAGGGCACCAGTACTTGGGGAGACAGCTGAGTCATATGTACTGAGACCAGGAGGGACCGTAACTGATAACAGCACAAATGTACCCAAAACCTTTCTGGCCCATTGTTGTGTTCATGTCTCCGAAAGTGGTAAAAGTGAAGAGAGGAGGTATAACACAGCAGTTAAGAGCCATGTTCAGGGTCTGCCTTTCTCCACTGTGTGACTTTTAGCAAGCTCTTTAACCTTTCTGTGCCTCGGTTTTCTCATGTTAGGGCATATACATGTGGCTATAGTTAGGATCAGTGAATGTGGTGTAGGCGCTCATGAGGGTGCCTGGCACTTACAATAATGCTCATACACGTTAGCTAAAAAGTCACTTTGAATAACTGTGATACTATATGTACATAAGAAAGAAAAGGAGGGATATGGCACAGGGGAATTGAATCTGTTTTTACCATGTGGCCTTAAGTTTCTCCAAGTCGTTTTCAGAACCTCACTCTCAAAGTTTGATGTGCTTTTATATTCAGGTGCAGAAATGCTTTTTGGTCACATTTAAGATCCTGTAAGTAATACACTGTATTTTTGTAAATTCACAAAATAATAGCACGGTCTTACACTATTTATGTTTCCCGTTTTATAAGAGATTTTTTTCTGAAATATATCAGCCAGTATACTGTCATTATTTTTACCTTTAATAAGAAATAATTCTGGTAACTAACTTACTTTTGTAAAATACAAAATTGCAGTGATCTTTGTTTGGTTTCCTACTTCCCTCTGGCTCAGTACTTTGGCCATGGGAGTAAATTCCAGAAGGCTGAGCTCCTCATTCAGTGCAGCGGGCAGCCCTGGTGGGGACTGCCACCAGAACACCATCGTCACCCGTCTCTAAAGCGATTGCATTGTCAGTGAGCAGTGCTGTCACACGTTATGTGAGCCCGTGGCCTAAGACACCTGCTTGCTACACAGTTCTGAGCTTGGGAAAGCTTGGGCTGCCTTCCAACTGTTAACATAAAACCCCACCGTATCAGCAGAAAGCAAACATTTTATGTTCCTCCATCACAAATGTGAGGAGTCTAGCCTTAAAAAATGCAGCTTTTTAAGCTTCTAGTATCTTCAATCTTCCTTCTGATTCGTAGCTTCATTTCCTGAGTGAAATCATGCTGACTAGAAACAACATCAAGAGGACACATGTGACAGGAATTAGACAGTTTCGCTTCAGGAGTGGCCAGGCCTGCTGTCCCTGTCACTACAGACGGAGCCCTGGGGGCTGTGACATGGGGACCAGGTGTTGCCTTCGCTTAGTGTGTCACCACTCCCATGAGTCTTTGCGTCAGCTTTCCCGTGGCTTGTGTGGGTGGACTTATGTGCAAGTCACATCTTCTGACCCAGTTAATCACAACTAATGTGCAGACCTCTGATGGCATTTCATTCAGAGCAAGCCTCACAGACATCTGTGTCTCTGACCTTGGGAATCTGTCAGTCTGTCTGTCCAGCTCTCACTGAGCACCATGACTTTCATTTGGGGGGCCTGTTCTTTAAGCTGAGGTTGTGTTGGGAGGAGGATGGTGGCTTATTGAAAGGACTGAGGGCTCATGGTCTTGGGAATGTGGGAGCCAGAGAAACTGCTTGCATGTACATTTCACCTCGACTTTTGAGGTCACAGAGCATTTGCTTTTGTCATGTTAAACATGCGCACTGTCCAAGCAAGTGAAGGCCCAGTTGGCCTAAGGCCATTAAAACAAATGAACTGGGACCATGTGTGTTGACAGATGACTCTCTCCTGTAACCATTTCCTTATGAAGTGGGGATATGACTGTGAACATCTGCCTCCTCACTAACCTGCAGAAGAAAGGCTGAGGAGCTAACTTTCCCCTTGTGGCGTGTGAACTGTGGCTACCTCACGGTCCTCATTGTTGCTGCCTGTGCTGCCCACGAGAGCATCCTTTCGTACCACCTGTTCAGAGTTCTGCATTTACTTTAGAATGGATACTGTCTATCAGTTTCAGTGTGCATGTGGCACTTGGCTTGGGACTGCACCCTCCCCGAGTGGCAAAGATGTGGCACTTCAGTGTGGTGCCACCTCCTCCATAATTCATGCGAACTGGGCTTTGAGTCCCCTGCTGGGTCACAGGTCTGTGTATTGCTGTGTCACACATGGGAAATATACTTAACTTGATTGCAAAGTAGCATTTGCTTTCAATAACGCCTCTTCTACTTATAAGTTTTGTCTGGAAGCATCCAGAAAGCACATTATTGATCAGATGGGGGTAAGGACAAAGCCGGAAGGCGGCATCTGTGCCTGCTTGTATTCAGGATCCTGGTGACACAGCTGTGGCCAGTGATCACACCCACGACTGACTGCCCTGTTTCTTATAGTTCCGTGATTCACGAATGCAAGCCCCACTGGCAGTCAGAGCTACAGAACTCAGGGACCCATCCCTTCAGTGGTGGCTATAAAAAGTGGGGTGCTAGGTGTGTGCACAGTTTCTTTCCAGGCATGTGCTGGCAACTTGGTTTTATTGCTGGAACCAGCCTGAGGGGGAAGATAGGGACGTACCCGCTCCTGGCCTCCCCAGAGAAGGGCGGCAGCTCAGACACATGGAGTTATTAAGAGCTGGGCGCTCAGGCAGCAGCTTGTAAAGTTGCAGGGAACCCCTTCCCATCATGCCTGTCCCTCTGTGCTGGCCTTGGGGACACAGCCACGGCAAGTGCTGTGCCCTGCCAAGCACTGCTTTGTCTGCCATGACACCAAGGGGCCCGTGAATTCCAGGTGTTTGGGGGTCCTATCATTCAGGTGCAAGCTGTAAAAGCTGGGGCCTAGATGTGTGGTCCTGCCCTCCACCCCCGGGGAAGGTGGGAGTTGGGGACCCTCCGATCTGCGTGGTGCTGGAACCAGGGTGGCGTACACGGGGAGGGTGTGTGGCAACCTCTCCACCCCTTTCATGTGGCATCCTCTCCGTCGTCCAGTAGGTCTCTCAGGGTAACTCCGTCCGTGTCCTCTGTGGTCAGAGTGTGTGGCAGGAGGGCAATCGAGGGCCCTCCTGGTCCTGCCCCTTCACCCCTCACTGACACTGAAAGTTTGTATCCTTCCTGGTGTCAAGGTAAAATTCAGGTTAATTCTTCAATTCTTATGATGTGTAAAGCCACAGCCAAAGCAGGCATTCTAAAACGGCTTTTTTGAGATACTTACCTATAAGATGGAAATGATGTTGTCTTGGTATCTTTGCATATCTATCTTAGCTAAAAAGAACTTAATAATGACATTTTTTCTGTACATTTAAAAGTATTCCCTCCAGTTACAATACAACTTAAAGTTAAGGATAACCATGCCTCTTGTTAACTTTTGGTAAGCATTTTTGTTTTGTTTTGTTTCTTTTTTATTCCCCCCAAATAAGTTGAATATTCTACCTCTAGCATGATATTACTCACCACATTTTGCTTAAAGCTTATATTTTTCTTACAACATATATGCATGAAATACAAAGCCTTTTATCCAAGCTTCATATTTGAATAGATTCTGATGTTTTGAAGGAGCTATCTGGTGCTTTGCAATGCCATGGAACACAGGTGTAGGCTGTATGCAGACGGAGACCTTACCTGCCTTGTAGCCGCTCGTCGCCATGGCAGGATCCCGTGCCTCAGCAGGCTTCTAAGGATGGGCTGGGATCACGTTTCTGTTTTTAATGTATTTCTTTAAAAGCAGCCCTTTCAATAATAATAATAATAATAATAATAATAATAATAATAACAATAATAATAAAGATAACCTGGTGGAAATTGGGAAGCAGAATCTGTTCTCATAGGTTGTTTTGTGAATATAGAAATGTTGTAAGGAAAGGCAGCTCTTCTAAGGTGTGTTTCTTCTATGGGACTCCTGATGAATATTTTTCCACACAGAAAAGCTCGCTTCCCTAACAATAGGACCGTGTCCCCAAAACCATGCGTCTTCTCCCTGTTCAATGTTGTTCAGACACACGAACAATCTCCTTACTGGCAAATCCTAATGCTAATAAACGTTTACTTCTGATTTGTTAATCGGCTAGTAATTAAAGTCTGCATGTGAGCAGGGGTCTGTGCGCAATTTCTTCTCTTACGGCCATCAGAAGCGTGGCTGGTGACTAGGGACGGGGCATAGTAGATGCTCGGTGAATGTAAGAATGGGTAACTGACTGATTGACTGACCGGAGGAAAGAATGAATGAGCGTGGCAAACCCAGGCTCAGCACCAACTCCACAGCAGAGGTGCAGGTGGGCTGTCCCTGAGCTGAAGGCAGCCCCCTTGTCCTTACTTCAAGAGAAGGACACCTCACTGTCCCCGCTACAGTGTGGAATATAGATAAATCCATAAACAGCTCCTTCATTACAAAAAGTAAAAAGTCATATCTCTTGGTAATACTTATGTTTACTATTGAAAAAATGTCTTGAATTTATTACAACACATTTTATTGAACTTTTTTGGACAACTTTTTGTACAGAGATTGTGTATTAAAGAATTTATCACTTTTACAATTAACTTGATGAAGTTACTTTTATCTTGATTAGAAAGAGGAAGTCCTCTTTCTTGAGTGTCTTTTTTTTTCTTTTATTCTTTTATTGTGAAATAAACATTTTTTTAAAAATTAGCTTATGGTGTACAACACAGTGCAATAGTTATACTTTTTATCCCTCAAACTGACAACCCCACTCCCCCAATTCGCCACCCAACTCCTTCCCCCCATATCATACATATCTATTACAATTCCTTTGACTCCCACAGTATAATCCACATCCTGTGGCTATCTATATATTCAATTACAGGTGGCATACAATATTATACATCAGTTTCAGGTATACAGTGCAGTGATCAAGCCTCTACTGTATCCATGAAGTGGTCTCCCTAACAAGACATATGACCAACTGAAACCCCACAAAATATTTACAACATTATTATATTCCCCGAACTGTCTTTCATATCCCTGTGGCAATATTGTATTTACCTATTTATGCTGTCAAATCCCTTCCCCTTCTCCCTCGTCCCCACCCACCTCCCAACTAGCAACCCTGTTTTTCCTCTATATCTATGAGACTGTTTCTATTTACTTTGCTCAGTCATTCAGTTTTTCAAATTCCACATATAAGTGAGATCATATGATATTTGGTGTTTCTCCAACTGACTTATTGCACTTAACATAATAGTCCCTAGGTCCATCCATATCGTTGAAAATGGTACGGTTTCACTCTTCTTTATAGCGGAATAATACTCCATTGTATAAATGTACCACAGTTTCTTAACCCAGTCGTCTACCAATGGGCATTTCGGTTGTTTCCAAGTCTTGGCTATTGTAAATAGTGCTGTAATAAACATAGGGGTGCATATATTTTTTTCGAATTAGCATCTTGGATTCATCTGGGTAGATACCTGAGAATGGAATTGCTGGGTCATACAGCAGTTCCATTTCCATTTTTTTGAGATACCTCCATACTGATTTCCATAATGGCTGCACCAATTTGCAGTCCCACCAACAGTGCACCAGGGTTCCCTTTTCTACACACCCTAGCCAGCACTTCCTGTTTGTTGATTTGTTGATGAGAGCCATTCTGACCGGGTTGAGGTGGTATCTCATTGTGGTTTTTATTTGCGTTTCTCTGATGATTAGTGAGGTTGAACATTTTTTCATTGCCTGTGGGCCATCTGTACATCCTCTTTAGAGAAATGCCTCTTCGTATCCTCTGCCCATTTTTTAATTGGGTTGTTTGTTTTTTGATGTTGAGTTTCATGAGTGTTTTATAAATTTTGGATATTAACCCCTTATCAGATATATCATTGGTAAATATCTTCTCCCATTCAGTAGGCTGCCTTTTTGTTTTATTGATGATTTCCTTTGCTGAGAAAAAACTTTTAAGTTTGATGTAATCCCATATGTTCATTTTTTCTTTTATTTCCCTTGCCCGAGGGGATATATCAGTAAAAATATTACTCAGGGTAATATCTGCAAACTTACTCCCTATGTTTTCTTCTAGGCGTTTTATGGTTTCAGGTCTTACATTTAAGTCTTTAATCTATTTTGAGTTTGTTCTCGTATATGGTGTAAATAGGTGGTCCATTTTCATTTTTTTGCACGTGTCCATCCAGTTTTCCCAGCACCATTTATTAAATAGACTATCTTTACACCAATATAAATTCTTGCTTCCATTGTCATAGATTAAATGACCATAGATGGATAGGTTTATTCCCGGGCTCTCTATTCTGTTCTATTGGTCTATGTGTCTGTTTTTATGCCAGTACCAAACTGTTTTGATTACGGTAGCCTTGTAGTATGTTTTGATGTCAGGTAGTGTGATGCCTCCCACTTTGTTCATATTTCTCAGGATTGCCGTGGCTATTCAGGGTCTTTGTGGTTCCATATAAATTTTAGGATTCTATGTTGTATTTCTGATAAAAATGTCCTTGGTAGTTTGATTGGAATTGCATTGAATCTCTATATTGCTTTAGGTAGTATTCACATTTTAACTATATTAATTCTTCCTATCCATGAGCATGGTATGTATTTCCATTTATTTGTATCTTCTCTGATCTGTCTCTTCAGTGTATCATAATTATGTGAGTACAGGTCTTTTACTTCTTTAATTAAATTAATTCCTAGATATTTTATTGTTTTTGAAGCAATTGTAAAAGGGATTGATTTCCTGATTTTTTTCTTCTAATAGTTTATTATTGGTGTATACAAATGCAACTGATTTCTGAATATTAATTTTGTATCCTTCTACCTTACCAAATTCGTTCATCAGTTCAAGCAGTTTTTTGGTGGAATCTTTGGGATTCTCTCTATATAGTATCATGTCATCTGTATATAATGACAATTTTACTTCCTCTTTTCCAATTTGGATGCCTGTTATTTGATTTTCTTGTCTGATTGCTGGGGCTAGAACTTCCAGAACTATGTTAGATAGAAGTGGTGAAAGTGGGCAGCCTTGTCTTGTTCCTGATCTTAAGGAGAAAGTTTTTTGCCTTTCCCCATTGAGTACGATGTTTGCTGTGGGCTTATCATAGATGGCCTTTATTATGTTGAGATATGATCCCACTATTCCCTCTTTGCTAAAAGTTTTTTATCATAAATGGCTGCTGGATTTTGTCAAATGCTTTTTCTGCATCTATTGGTATGATCATATGATTTTTATTTTTCATTTTGTTAGTGTGATGTATTATGTTAATTTTTGCAGATATTGAACCAACTTTGCATACCAAAAATGAATCCCACTTGATCGTGGTGTATGATCTTTTTAATGTGATGCTGAATTCGGTTTGCTAGTATGTTGTTGAGAATTTTTGCATCTATGTCCATGAGGGATATTGGCCTGTAGTTTTCCTTTTTGGTAATAATCTTTGTCGGACTTAGGAATCCGGGTGATAGTGGCACATAGAAAGAGTTTGGAAGCCTTCCCTCCTTCTGTACTTTCTGGAATAGTTTCAGGAGAAGAGGTATTAATTCTTTTTTGAATGCTTTGTAAAATTCACCTGTGATGGCATCTGGTCCAGGGCTTTTGTTTGTTGGAAGATTGTGGATTACTGATTCAGTTTCTTTGGCAGCAATCCATCTGTTCAGAGTTTCTGTTTCTTTTTGGTTCAGACTTGATAGATTGTACGCTTCTAGAAATTTATCCATTTCTACCAAATTGTGGAATTTGTTAGCATATATTTGCTCATAGTATTTTCTTAAAATTTTCTGTATTTCTGTTTTATCTCTTGTCACTTCTCTTCTTGCATTTCTGATTTTATTAATTTGGGTCCTCTCTCTCTTTTTCTTGGTTAGTCTGGCTAAGGGTTTGTCGATTTTGTTTATCTTTTCAAAAAACCAACTCTTGGTTTTATTGATCTTTTGTATTTTTTTTTCTTTTAATTTCTATTTCATTTATTTCCTTCCTTATACTCCCTTTAGGCTTGTTTTGCTTTTTTTTTTTTTTTCGAGTTCCCTTAGGTGTAAAGATAGTCTGTTGATTTGAGATTTTTCTTCCTTCTTTAGGTAGGTCTGCACTGCTATGACCTTCTGTCTTAGAACTGCTTTCGCTGAATCCCAGAGATGTTGGGTCATGGTGTTTTCATTTTCGTTTGTCTCAAGGTATCTTTTGATTTCCTCCTTGATCTCATTTTTGACCCACTCACTATTTAGTAGCATGTTATTTAGCCTCCATGTATTTGTAAGCTTTCCAGATTTCTTCTTATAATTGATTTCTAGTTTCATAGCATTGTGGTCAGAGAAGACACTTGATATGATTTCAGTCTTCTTAAATTTGTTGAGACTCGTTTTGTGGCCTAACATGTGGTCTATCTTGAAAAATTTTCCATGTGCACTTGAGAAGAATGTATATTCTGTAGCTTTGGGGTGAAATGCTCTAAAAATATCAATTAAATCCAGCCTTCTAAAGTGTCTTTTAAGGCCACTATGTCCGTGTTGATTTTCTGTCTGGAGGTTCTGTCCATAGGTGACAACGGGGTGTTGAAGTCCCCTACTATGATAGTGTTACTGTGGATATCTGTCTTTATATCTGTCAAAATCTGTTTTATATACTTAGGAGCTCCTATATTGGATGTTTCCGAGGGTTATGTCCTCTTGTTGAATCGATCCCTTTATGATTATGTAGTGCCTTCTTTGTCTTTTATTGTAATCTTTATTTTAAAGTCTATTTTGTCTGAAATAAGTATTGCTATTCCAGCTTTTTTCTCATTTCCATTTTCATGAAATATCATATTTCATCCCTTTACTTTCAGTCTGTGTGTGTCTTTTGATCTAAGATGAGTCTCTTCTAGAAAGCATATGCATGGGTCCTGGTTTCTCATCCACTCAGCCATTCTGTGTTTTTTGATTGGAGCATTTAGCCATTAACATTTAAAGTGATTACTGATAGGTGCGTATTTATTGCCATTTTTTGATTTGTATTTCTTGTCTTCCTGACTTAGCTTGTTTTCCCCTTTCTTCTTTTTAAAAAAGCCCTTTTAACATTTCCTTCAATTCTGGCTTGCTGGTAATGAACTCCTTAAACTTATTATTTTCTGAGAAGCTCTTTATCTCTCCTTCAATTTTAAGTGATAGCTGTGCTGGGTAGAGCAATCTTGGTTGTAGACCTTTATTTTGTGTCACTTTGAATATGTCCTGCCACTCCCTCTGGCCTGCAGAGTTTCTGAAGAAAAGTCCGCTGTTAGTCTTATAGGAGTTCCTTTGTATGTAACCTGCTGTCTTTCTCTTGCTGCTTTTAGGATTCTGTCTCTGTCTGTAATCTTTGCCATTTTAACTATGATGTGTCTTGGTGTGGGCCTGTTTGGATTCAGCCTGTTAGGAACTCTCTGTACATCCTGGGCTTGTATGTCGATTTCCTTCACCATGGTAGGGAAGTTTTCTGTCATTATTTCTTTAAATACATTCTCAATCCCTTGCTTTTTCTCTTCTCCTTCTGGTATTCCTATGACGCAAAGATTGCTCGTTTCATGTTGTCCCAGAGGTCTCTTAAACTATTTTCATTCTTTTTTATTCTTTTTTTCTTTTTGTTGTTCCAGCTGGGTGATTTCTGCTATTTTGTCATCTAATTCACTGATCCACTCCTCTGCTTCATCTACTCTACTGGTGATTCCTTCAAGTGTGTTCTTCATTTCAGTTATTGTATTCTTTAGTTCTAACAGGTTGTTTTTTATGGTTTCCCTATCTTGCTTTATGTTCTCGCTAAGTTCCTTAAACATTCTTATCATCAGTGTTCTAAACTCTGTCTCTGAAAGTTTGGATACCTCTGTTTCATTTAGTTCCATTTCCAGAGTTTTCTTCTGATCTTTTACTTGGGACATGTTTCTTTGTTTTTTCATTCTGGCTGTCGTTCTGTGAATGCTTCAATGTATTAGATAGATCACCTAGAAAGAAGAGAAAAGAAAAAAGGAAAAAAAGAGAAAAAAAGAAAAAAAAATAGGAAAGAGATGGAGAGGTGGGGGGGCTCTCCGTCCTCTTTAACCTGCAGACCGCTTTCTCTGGTTGCAGTGAGCTTTCCACAATTAGCTGCTGTGTGCTCTGGAATCGTGCTCACTCCCCCCGCCCCCCCCAAAAAAAAAAAAAAAAACTTCACAGGTTGTTGCAGGTTGTCTGCTACACTGAGTCTCAGTGAACAGACTGATGCAGCTGGAGAACACCCGCCCTGCATTTCCCTGGCAACTCAGTTCAAGCAGGGCAGAGGGTGGGGATCCAAGGCAGCTTATGCACTCCGGTGTCTCAATGAGCAGCCTGTTGGAGCCGGAGGGCACCCACCCAGCGTTTCCTTGGAAATGCAGCACAAGCAGGGCAGAGGGTGGGGACCCAAGGCCGCTCCTGTGTCTCAGTGAGCAGCCTGATGGAGCTGGAGGGCACCCGCCAGGTGTTTCCCTGGCAACGCAACACAAGAAGGGCGGAGGGTGGGAATCCAAGGCCACATGCGCATGCACGCACACACGCACGCATGCACTCCTGTGCCAAGTTCACCAGACCAATGGGATCCTGGCTCTGACCCTCCATGGGAGGGCCCAACCCTGAAAAAATGGCGGCCTCCTGTATGCCGCTTGTGTGCAAGTTCCGCACCAGTGGAACAACAATCCCAAAACCTCCAGCTTCTGCACCAAAGGTGCTCAGTTCAGTCCCTCCCGACAGGCTTCTGGGCCCGGCTCATGCAGCCACTCCCTCTGTCAGGAACCGGGTGAGTGCTTGCTGGCGAGCGAACCCGTGCGCTGGCCCCACTGGTTCTTCAGCTGCCCCCAGCCTCACCCAGTAGAGCAAAGAGAGTCCTCACTAATTTCTACTGCCCACTATCATGGAACTCCTCTTCCTGGCAAAGCAACTGTGCACTAGTGAGCTCGGTGTGGGGCTGGAGGGTCTCTCCCCCAACCAGAGAAGCCTCCCCACAGCTGGGGTGTCCCTCACAGGGCTCACCCTCTCTCGTCGGCGCCCCTCCTACCAGACCCGATGTGGCCTCCTCTTTAGGTCCTTCGTTTAGAGGTTCTGTTCATCTAATATTCAGGGGACTCCCGAGGTTAAATGTTGCATAAATTATTTGTAATTTTGATGTGATCCTGGGAGGCAGTTTGGAGAGTGTCCGTCTATTCTGCCATCTTACCGGAACTCCTGGCCAAAATTATTGAACTTTTATTAAACTCTCAGGAAACCATGAATGTCACATTTTCCACCTGTGGCATACCCAAAATTATAGTTTATATTTTAGGTGAACTTAGGGCTGCAAGATGACAGACTCATATAAATATACATATTTGGTTAATTAATTAATTTCTAAGATATCTATCTGCTGTTTGCGGATATGAACACAAGTCTACTTCATATGGTTTTATTAAGGACGAACGATTTAATTTTTCCAGCTCTAAAAATGAGCATAAATATGTGTGTCTGAGAGATTTATTAATGCTCATACTCAGTGAAAAACGGGTTTCTGTTTTTTTTTTCTTTTTCAAATCTTTAATTGAATAATACGATTCTCAAGTAGTAAGACTAAGCTCCTTGAAGTTGTACATAATATATGTCAGTTCACATATTTGGCCTTAAAATACAATTGTCACTGTGAAATAAATAGATTCCATACCCATTCTGGGGTTTTTCCAAGTAAAGTAATTGAACAGTATTGGGGAGCTCAGTGCCTTTGTATTCTGTACATTAAACATTTGTTGAAACATGAATAAACCTTGCTGGAAGAGAAGTTCGTTGTTAGGGAGATGTGATGTACCATCATTTCTTATGTCAAATCTGTCCATCTCCCACTGAGTGTTGTTTCAGCCTTGCTTTGTGCAGACAGTGCATTGGCAGCTTTGGTCACTGAGAGGAAAGCCCAGCCTGACAGCCAGAGCTCCCTGACACCTTGAGTGTGGATCGCGCTGTAGTGTCCGGCAGTGTGTGCTCTTGGGAATGAAAGGGACAGACTGAGAGCCTGGTCTGGGGGTGAGATTATGTCTTGGGAAAGGCAGCACTTGAATTTGACCATCAGGGGACTGAGCTTAACGGGAATGTGGGATGAGAGGGAAGGGCGTTTGGGGCTGATCACTGGAATGACCCCAAGGCAGAGGGACAGGACTTGATGGGGACGATGTGGGGAACATGCACGGATTGCCAGCAGTGGGGAGTGGATGGAGTCTAGAAAAGCTGTGCTGTGGAATAAGTGCAAGGCTTGCATGTCTGGCTCAGAACTCCTAATTCATCTCACAGCCAACTTTAAAGGCCTTTACTTTGGGGAGGGGTTAAGGGGGTAGAATCTCACAACAGCATCTCACACTGAGTGACCATTTACTAGGTGCTGAGCATTCTGCTATGGATTTTCATATTGTACCTAATCCTCATGGAAAATGTAACAGTAGGTGTATTATTCACACTGCTTAACCCATGAGTAATTTGTGGCTTAGAGACCTTAAGAAGGTCGCCCAGGGTCACTTAGGTGATGCAGGAAGTGGCAGAGCCAGGGTTCAGGGCTTGGTCCTCTCGACAGATCACGATGTATGGTGATCAGAATTAGGCCTTATGAAGAGGAATCTAGAAACATGGCATAGCTTAAGTCACTGAGCGAGGAAACTAGGGATTGTGAAAAGGGAACAAGACCTGGAAACAAGGTCCTAGGCAGAGGTCAGAGCAGGGCCTGGCCCAGATGTCACCACTTCTGAGGACCGATCTTTCATTGGGGCCCTTGGATGGCGCCTTTCCTGTCTGCCACCTACGGGACCCATGGATTTTACATATCACCGGCGGGCGCCAATCCCCACTTTTTCTCAAGTTCTGTTTGTATGACTGCTTTGTTTTTCTAGGTAGATTCTACATCCAAGAGCAAGAATGACCTCTCTTATTTTTATATCAAGCCGATTCCACTGCTTGAACTGTGTGCAAAATATGCTAGTTGTTCAAAAAGAAACACCACTGTATTGAGAGTGCATTTTCTGTCTATCTCTGCCACTGTTGGGTTTGTTTCCTGCGATGGCTGTTGCTGACTTGTATCAGCTCTGATGCCAGGGGACATATGTTTGCAGTGATCATACATTCAAACATTAGCTGTGCGCTGGCTTGAGTGTTTTCTCATAAGACCAGACGTTTAGAAAGCTTCATAATATCCTATGACTGTGTGTGAATGTGGAGAGTGTCACAGCACAGACTGCATGTGGGTCCCTTGGTCTGTAACCCTGCTGATTAAGTGGCCCTGTGGCATTTCTGTTGAGAATGACCGTAAGAAGTGAACTGACAGAGAATGAGAACTCACAAATGCATGATCTGTTCAATGTGCACAAACATAGTTCTGGGATATTTGGAAACTCTGGCTAGTTTTACGTAATCTGAGGATGGTCCCTTTTCTGGGTTCCTGATTCTTGGAGAGGTTGCTTGTTTTCCCATCTGTAAAATGGTTTCTGTGTAGTATGTGATTAAGTCAGTGCGATTAAAGAAGTAAAGCATAGTTTCTTACAGTCACTTTGAAATCCGAGATGAAAGCTATTTCAGAAGCTCAAATTGGCGTTAAATCTCCATCAAGATTTAAACTGACAGTGGGGACCCCTCTTTACTTGCCCACATGTGAACTTTGATCCTCACACATGAAAGTCTCAGGAAGTAAATGCACAATAACTGACTTTCCTCCCCACTCTTTTCCCTCCTTCTGCGTTTTGCTGTCTGTGTAGGAAAATGAACCCAGCATGTCAGAATCTCTGGGCTCAGGAAGTATCATTAGTACCATGTGATATGAGAACCTCTAATGTTTGACAAGATGAGGAATCAGAATATGACATATTCAAGGTTATAATCTAAAAATACATTATATGTTTATCATATTAAAAGTATTTGAGGAAATGGTTTTTCAAATAGGCACATCCTAATATAGAATTTGTTTCAACTTTAACATATTTTAAGGTAATGAAGTGAGAATCATTTTGGTGAAGTTGATAACTTGGGTATAGAAGAG
Organism: Aselliscus stoliczkanus; assembly: GCA_033961575.1. Classification (NCBI taxonomy): domain Eukaryota; kingdom Metazoa; phylum Chordata; class Mammalia; order Chiroptera; family Hipposideridae; genus Aselliscus; species Aselliscus stoliczkanus. The sequence goes on along the minus strand of CM066731.1, from coordinate 71,462,500 downwards.
AGGGGACCAGCCAGTTATTTACACAGCTGATATTTAAGCTGCATGAGACTTGCAAACCTGTCATATTTACACCCTGGTCCCTTGGGTGGCCTCCCAGTGATCTCCTGGGCTCTCCTGCGATTTGGTGGGAAGGAAGAGCTGCGTGGTTTAGGTGTGACATGCGTCTGACTGCCTTTTCATTTCTAACTCAGTTCAGTGTGTGCTCGTTAGCACCTTCCTCTGCAGACATTGAGCTCTGCCTACTGGCGTTAGGTAAAGTGAGGCTGGGTAACCACTTTTAGCGATTCTAGGGGAGGCATATACAAAACCAACCTAGCGGTCCACACGGGGAGTCTTACCCTGACCAGACCCGATAGCTGTGTGCCTGTCCTGGGTGATGTACAGCCCAGTTCTGAACAAACCTTGTTCCTACGGTGGCTCCCAGTAAAGATATGTACCAACTGCTTGCTCCACAGCTGTGTTTTGGGATGTTAGCCCCTGGCCAGATTTCATTTACTCTCAGTCACTCACAATAGCATATCTTTACATTCCCAGGATAACGTGGTTCTCAGGCAGTGGTTTGCCACTGAGGTCCCCAGACATACAGCATCCCACCACCTGGGACAAGTTGGAAGTACAGGTTCCTGGCTCCACCCAGACCTTCTCAGTGACCTAGTGTGGAGCCCAGCAACCCCTGTTTGGAAAAAGCCTCTAGACGACTCTAAGGCACACAGACCTTTGCAAGCCCTTGTCCTGAAGACATGTCAAAACCATGGTGAACATTACAAAGAAGTGTTTCTGTGGTGAGTGACACTTAATGCCCATGGGAAGTTGTCCGCTTCATGACTGCATTTTGTTTCTGAATATTTATTTATTGCCGTTGATAGAGGGCTATGTATTTTGCCAGGAATCTTTGATGCAAGCATGAAGAGATACAACTGTTCTGTCAAAGGGGGGGTATTCTAACCACATCCTGAGGTTACCGTTTTCTCCACCTGTGTCCCTATATTCTTTAAGTGCAGAATTATTTATTCTCTAAGTCATTTAAACTTGGGCACACATCCACAAGACTTGCTGTCACCACTATTGTTACCACATCAACTGGTCTCTACATTCAGCAGTTCTGCCTTCACTAATGACTCCAGTCCCGTCTCCTCTTTTTTCCATTATCACCAGGTGATTAGGTAACTGATCAATGGCCTCTAGTCTTCTTTAATATATTGTGTACAGATAAAAGTCATTAAAATATTGCTCTGAAGTCGTTCTTCCACAAATAAAAGCAAACTCAACAAAATAAACTCCTGCTCCCTCACAAAAGCGGTGTCTCTTCTTGGCTAACATATCTCTGTAATCCAGTTGGAATCTGCTTCTTCCACCCTTGCATCCCTCAGCCCTCTTTATCTTGTCCACATTTTGTAACCACATAGAGGTCTGCAAGCACCCGTGTTTTGTTGTTTTATTTCCTGGTGGACATTGTTTAGTTTAGACTGTGTTCTCAGAGAATATGGTCACCTGTTGAACTGTCAACTCATTCATCTATTTAAGCTTTAGTGAGATATGACTGATAGATAAAAACTGTACACACTTATGGCGTATAGTATGATGGTTTGATACACATGTGTACTGTGAAATGATCCCCCCAATCACAGTTCTTAATGCTTCCATCTGTTGGTGTAGGTACCATTTTTCATATGTCAGAGAACACTTCATATCTACTCTTTCAACACATCATTAGTTATGATACGATATTATTAACTACACTTACCATGCTAGATGTTAGATTCCCTGAACTTATTTGTGTTACACTTGAAAGTTTGTCTTTTGCCCAACACCTCCCTTTTTTTAATATGAAGAAAAGTTATACATGTATAATCTGGAAAACTCAGACTGGGTACAAAATATACAGAAGAAAAGAACAATACAATATTATCACTTGTTAACAATTCTATTATTTATGTTCTTGCTTTGTGTTTCCCACAGTTGTAACATTATTATGTATTCAATTTCTTTAGACAGTTTTTTAGACAAGTTTTAGGTTCAGAGCAAAATGGAGAAGAAGGTACAGAGACCCCATGTGTCTCTGTCCCCACACATGCAGTCTTCCCATTATCATCACCCCCGCCCCCCTCGCCAGTGGTATATTTGTTGCAGTAATGAACCTACAGAGACATGTCATCATCTTCCAGAGCCCACAGTTTACACTGGGGTCACTCTGTGGGTGTTGGACATTCTGTGGGTTTGGACAGATGTATGATGACATGTATCCACCAATATGGTGTCACACACATCTCACTGCCCTAAACATCCTCTGTGCTCCCCCTGCTCATCCTTTCCCCCAAACCCCAACCCCTGGCAACCACTGATCTCTTTACTGTCTCCACAGTTGTGGCTTTTCCAGAATGTCATGGAATTGGAGTCACACAGTATGCCGCCTTTTCAGATTGGCTTCTCTCACTCAGCAATATGCATCTAAGGTTCCTCCATGTCTTTTCATTGCTTGATGGCCATTTCTGTTTAGTGCTGAATGACATGCCACTGTCTGGATGGACCACAGTTTATTTATCCATCACCTAGTGAAGGGCATCTTGGCTGTTTACAAGTCTGGTGATTATGAGTAACGAAGGCATGCATGTCTGTGTGGACATAAGTTTTTAACCCCTTTGGGTAAACATCAGAGAGCGTGATAGCTAAATTTTACGGTTAGAGCATGTTCAGTTTTATAAGAAACCGCCCCACTAGCTGAATTGGCTGCACCATGTGCATTCCCATCAGCAGTGAGGGGGAGTTCCTGTGGCCCCACGTCCCCTGTAGCATGGGTGTCAGTGTTTTAGGTTTTAGTCATTCTGATAAGTGTGCAGTGGTGTCTCCCTGTTGTTTTGATTGACATTTCTCTGATGACATGAGATGTGCAGCATTGTTTCATGCACTTATTTGCTGTCTTTATATCTTCTTTGTGAAGTGTCTCTGAAGGAGTTTCCCTTTTTTTGGTTTAAGAGTTCTTTATATGTTTTAGATAACAGTTCTTTATCAGATGAATTTTTTACAAGTATTTTCTCACAGTCTGTGGCTTGTCTTCTCCTTATCTTGAAGTGTTCAGTAGTGCTTTCCATAAACATTTTCAGGCTATTAAAATTTTGCTTTTAAATTTAATTTCATTGGTTCCACAATAGCCTAGTAGGACTAATTTATTTAATCATTGCTTTCTGATTGCCAGTGCAGGCTCTGTCAACCCATACCCATGAGGGAGGGTGGGATCTAAATTTTGACCTAAAGAACATCCCTTTATATCTCCAATTTACCCATTATCTTGGTGTTAAGATGGATTCTCAGATTTGAAGTTATTCCATTTAATGTTATAACTATGCAAATAAAAATCACTTGTAATACGTCATTCAGAAGGAACTACACATTATATTTTAATACATGCACTGCCAATCCTTTCTTTGGCAATCATTTTTATATGTAATTGGTATCATACATATTTTTCTTGATATTTTTCTATTAACATTTAACATAATCATTTTACCATGTCATTAGCATTTATAAAAATCATTGTACTGGCTGTGTAACATTTCAGTTAAAAGGCATCAGTTTTTAATCATCTTAATTGCTTATATTTAGTTATTTTGATATTTCTGTTAAAATGATTCTTCAGGAAAATTTTTGTACAGATGTTTTTTTCTGGTTCTCTCATTATTCTCTTATAATACATCCCTAAAAAGAACATGAAAAGGTCTGATCAGAAATTGAAGCTCTTGGGCTGGCCGAGTGGTGCGGTGGTTAAGCGCTGGCTTGGGAAGCCAGCGGCTCTGGTTCGGTACCACATATGAGGGGCAGTGACACTGCCCTCAAAATAAAAAAAAATAAAATAAAAAAAATAAAAAGAAATTGAAGCTCTTGAAACAGTTGCCTACGTTGTTTGGGGTGGTTATACCATCAACACGTGGTGCGGTTGCTAGTTCAGTGTTCCCTCTTAGCTCTAAAGCTGGGAATGGGTTCACCATTGCTGAGTTTACAAGGGAAAGTAGTATGTATTTTGTTTTAATTTGCATTTCTTTGATCAGTTGTTCTGGATATTTTCATGTTCATTAGTCATTTGTATTTCTTCTAAGAATTTTCTGTATGTAGTCATTGCCAGTTTCTAAATTGTGATCATATGTTTTTCCATTTTCTGTTAAAGATATTAACCCTTTGTCGATGAACGTCATATTAAGAAATAACATGACAATTATTGTTTAAGTTCCTCCATACTTTAGGGAGTTTTCAAAGTTTTCAAATTAAACAGATTGTTGCACTTCAGATATGAAGGGTCTGCTTATGACACAATTGGAGGCCATGGGGCAGGAAAATTAAATTATATTCTCTAGATATGTAGAGTCTTGGAATTCCTTTTTGCAAGAGTAGGAAACACAGTCACCTTTAACCATTAGAAAGAACAAACACAGAGCCTGGGGAAGTGGCTAGAGTGGGGACAAGACTGAAAAGGGGGCTGGCTCCTTGGGGAGCTTCCTGTGGGTCAGAGGCCTGGGGTCAGGATACACAGGGCCAAAACCAACACATCCCAGATCAGGTTTTGGTAACGAGGTAATTTTGGCCCTGTAAAATTTTGTCATATTTATATTTGTAACTTTCTATACTTGTTTTTAGGTTTTGGGGTTCTAAATTTGACATTCTAAATCTATTACTATTTTTGTGGCCATTTTCCAACCCTATAAGCATGGAAATTGCCTCCCTGGTAAGATATTAAATAAGCACTCACCATTACTTTACAGAAATGTAATTTGATGTTTTATATTTGATCCTTTAAATCTCTTGGACTTAGTTTTGGTATATGTGTATTGTACGCATTTAAATCATTTTTCCCCAAGATGTAACCAATTGTCTGGAAGCAGAGATACTTAACTGTCTTCATGAGAGAGGTTATGATCTACGGACTAAACTAACAATCATTCCTTTTAATTTTCTCATTCATCTACTTTACAGGCTGTTTTCCATATGAAATACAGTTGAATGGTCTGTTTTTCTCTCTAGGTTAATTTTGTATGTTTGGAGGTGGGGGAAGGGACAGAGCAAATTGTATGTTGAATCTCCAATTATTGTTTTACTGTTTTTAAATGTTTTCATGTGTTTATTTCTAAAAAAAGTAAGAAAAAGTAACAGTAGACCCTTTGAGTATTCTCTCTTTAATATTTCAGGAAGTGAATTGCTCCTGAATGTTTTACGCAGGGGCTGGATTGGAGGCATTGCTAACCAGAGCTGAGGCCTCCAGGACTGAAATGGGTGGAAGGGGCCCCGGGAGACAGTCTCAGAGACTCCCCGCCAGGAGGGGACACAGAGCTGGCTGTTGTGTTGGGCAGTGAGGAAGGAAGTCCTGCCTGTAGGAAACCTATGATTTTTGAGAAAAAGAAATTCCACATAGAAAGAATTGGGAGCGAGAAACATGACTGATGTGAGAACAATGGGAAAATGTTTCTGGCCTTAATACATGATACTCATGAATAAAATCCCAAAAATGCTTCTTGATGGAGCAACTCACATTAAATAGCATAGAACTTGAGAATGATCCTCTGTGATAAGAAGGTGTGGGTTGAAATCAAATAAAAGCTTTAACAACAGAATATCTATCTGTATGTATGTATGTATCTGTGATCTATTGTCTATCTATCATCTATCTATCTATCTATCTATCTATCTATCTATCTATCTATCTATCTCTCTACCTACCTACCTACCTACCTACCTACCTACCTACATAGTGTCAGATAGATGCCATGGATATAATTGAAAGTAAAACATATAATTTGGAAAACTTTTCTGAATTATATGGAAAAACTTTTAAAACTTTAATATATACAAAACATTATATAAGAAAAATGGGGACACACCAATAGAAAAATGGACAAATAATGGATATGCAGTCCAGTCTGCCTAACAACCTGATAAATAGAAATGGGGAGAAAAGGACACTATTTTCCCTATGAAACTGACAAAACAACTGTGATTCAGTGATATGAAGACTGTGGGAAAACGGTTGATATCAAACATGGTTACGGAAGTGAGAAACAGTACAAATTTTCTAGAGGGCAATATGGCAGGCAGTTTCAAACTTTAAAATATTTATACATGTTTATAATTCTTGAGCATTTCCAGGAATTTCCACATGAGAAAAATCAAAAGCTTTATACATAAAGTTTCGTTTGAAGTGTTGCTTATAATAATGACTAATTTGAAACAACCTAAATTTCTAGCAGTAGTGATGGTCTAATGGTTGATAAACTTATACATAATCTAACCACTATCCTTCATGTTTTAAAGGATTAATGATATAGATAAATATTCCTGATACAACATTAAGTTTGAAGGACGAAAACAATGTTCACACAACATGAGCCCTGTGAATAATTATGTATGCACATCTGTGAGCATGTGTTTGGAATGTGTGTGGGTGAGTGTGTCGGTAAGTGTGTGTGTGTTTGGTGTGTGTGTGTGGATACATGTATGTGTTTATGAGTATTTGCTTGTGCCCCAGATATACAAAGAAGGAAACATCCAAAGCCAGCGCACTGAACCGATCATCATAGCTATGGTTGGATAGGCACGGTTGATTTTCTTAATTATGTTTTCCTCCAGTAAATATGTTTTCATGCATTTGTGTGTAGTCAGGTATTCTATGGTACTTACAGAAAGATGGTTACAACTAATTAAAACAAAAGTATTTTCATTAATTTTAAAGAAGTGCCTCTAAGGATTACAAATAACCCCCAATTCCAATAAATATGGTAATAAATTCTAGTCAGCATGGATAAAATGATAAACTGGATAAGTTTTAAGAGCAGAAAATGGACAAGCAGCGATGTGTATACATTTTTACTGTGCCGTGGCAATGCTCCATGTGAAGTGTGAAGTTTTAATTTAAGCTAAATAATGTTAGTGTGAGCTGTTCTGTCTTCCCTCGTGCTGCATTTTTATCTGTTTTACACTCATAAACTATATCTTATGGATGTTTCACCTTAAAGCTAATTCAGTTGTAAATTATGTGCTTTCAAAATGTATTTTTGATTTGAAAGAAAGCCTTCATGCTTCAGTGTGAAATGAAAGCTAGTATTTCAAATATTTAAACAGGTGCTGTTGTTGGTAAGTCATTTGAAGTATTGGTCAGGATTTATTTAACACCTCACTCAGGAAACAGCCGCAAAGATCAGAGGTTAATCTAATCCTCTAGGCCCCAGACGTGCTCAGATTGTGTTCAGAGATGTTAATGGGTATTCTAGAAAAAAACACATAAATGAAAGGCTATGTGGTCAGAAGAGGCTGGGAAATGCTGTCTGCTCTAATCCTGTCAGTTGATTTTCAGTTCCTATGAGCTCTCGGAGATCCCTCAGAAAGAAACCTATTTAGCTTTGTTTAATGCAGCAGTTCCCACGTATGTACATTGGACTGTGTAATTCTTTTTTTTTATTTTCATGGATTTGCCCAGGAACATGTCAAGAAAGCAGCATTCTATAATATGAGAAATGTGTGCTCATTCTGTAGTTCAAGTGCCATAATAGATTTATTTTCAGGTCAAAATAGTTGCTTCCAATACCCTTGCATGGTTAATTCATTCAGGTCATCATAAAAAGAAGAGCAAATTGAAGTAGTAAATAGTAGTTTGGGGTGAAGTCATCCAAATTTATTTCTAAGCACTTGTTGCACAAATGGCATAGTTGATTTACATAAGTTGCCTAAATAAAAATTCTTTTGCAAGTAATAAACATAGGCATAGTAGGACAAGGTAACTATCAGTGGAGACAAAACAAGCAAACAATATGGTTGCAGCATTTGTGGCTGTTTTTATTGTTGCATGGTGTCTTTCCTGGATGGTTATGCACGTCCTCGTCAGGGGCATGTCTTAGGCTATGTCCTGAATCCTATGTTAAATCTTGAAGAACAACGAAGGTGAAAGTGGACTGCAGTTTATTTACAGCCTGGCATTGGAACACAGTGAGAACAGACCAATTTCCTCATTATTAAGACCTATTGGGTTGTCAGAAAAGTCATGACATATTTTTTCTATGTTTTTTATTGTACAAATGTGTCATGACTTTTCCGACAACCCAACACATTAGATGCGTAGAGTCAACTCGAGTGTTGTAAGGTCCTGAGACTTTTCACGATCAGATCCTAACAGTGCCTCCTCCCACCTTCCCATGGCCCCACTTCTCACCCTTCTGGCGGACACCTCTCAGGAGTTTCTCCTGTGGCTTCTGCTTCCCAAACCCGGGTGCCTTGGGACCCTCTGCCTCCGTCATGTTTCCACAGTTCATCCCCGCTGTTGGTGACTGTCAGAGTCTCTCAATCTTCAGGTCCATCCTGAAGGCTGTTTTTCTGGCAAACATTTTCTCATTGTCTCAGAATTCAATAATTAGTCTCTTTCTGATGCAGAAATTAATGTGTTTTTGGTTTTGTTTTGTTTAAAGTCCCTCACCTCAGGTGCCCCATTAGTACAGTAGGTAGTGTGTCAGTCTCATAAAGTCCCTCACCTCTAGTTGATTGCAAACTCCTGGAAAGGAAGCCCTGTGTTACCTACACCATGTTTCCTCCCCAAACCTGGTGTGCCTGGAGAGGGCAGATCTGGGGGTGTCTGTCCAGGCGGGATGCAGGCAGCTCTTGCCTCTTGTAGTCACTCTGTCCTAAGAAAGAAATGTTATTTCGGCATGATTAGATCTATCAGCTATTTTTATCAAGACAGGCATTTTTTTAAAAACATGAAGTAAGGGCATATTTTCCTCCAAAAAGAAAACGGACACGTCTATGGGAAGATGGGTACTTTGCCATGCAACCCAGACCCCTCCTAGAGCCTTCGTGGAAGACATATACCAGCTGACCTTTATTTGTTTAACATCCTTGGATGTTTCTAGGCCTCTTACTGCATGTAAGTCTTGGTGATACATGGAGTGAAATTGTCAAAAATAAGTAAAACTACTCTTTTCTTCACTTACGTTAATCAGTGTTAGAACTTCTTAATGTATCCCCAGATGTTTCAGTATTATCTGTTATTTTGTGCTGTTCTTTGGGGGACTGTTTCAGGTCATCCTGTGTGCTGATTGTATTTTATTGTCGTTGGCAGTGATTTTTTTTTAATTATCCAAGAGATTATTTTTCTCATATTTTTGTGTGTATGTGTGAATTTTCTTCTCTCTATGGATTTTAATTATAAGGGTTTTGTTTTGTTTTTGACATTTTTCTCTGTGTCTGGTTTCTCTGTGATTCTTTTTACATGTGATATTATTTGCTTCTTCCCAATTCTCGTGCTGGAGGTTTTCTTCAGTTCTCTGGTGAGATTGCTGCATGACAAGCCTCCTGAACACCAGGGCCAAGCCTGTCAGCCATTCGTGTAGCCACCTGGCCCCCCGCGCTCACCGTTTGCAGAGGTTTTGTAAAAACCTCTGATAGACTGATAGACTTTGGCTCTGAGACTTTTTGACCCCATCTCCTACTGTTTTCTGCTCTTCCTCCGCCCCAGCTCTGAGGACACGGCCCTGCCTCGTGACCTTGACAGTGGCTGTTGCCTCTGCCTGGGGATCTGGTCCCCGAGACACGTGCACATTTCACCCCTTCATCTCCTTGAGTCTTTCTCCCAAATGTCCCCTTAGCGAGCCTGCCTCTCCACCTTGTCACTGGCTTGCCCTCCCCAGGCCTCATTTCCTGCTTCATATTTTCTCCCCGCGGTGCTCATCTCCATGTAAGTCCATCTGTTGACCTTTTGGTCATCGTATTTATTTGTTGTCTTTCTCACCTCACAGAATGAGAGCTACATGAGGGCCGAGGCTTCTGTGTCTTGTTTGGTCCACTCGAATGCCAGTGCTGACACATTGGTTCATGCTCCATAAATACTTGGTGACTTATTTAAAGAATGGTCCAGCAGCCGTGACATACTCAGTTGTAACTGAGAGAATTTTCAAGAGCTTCTATAATTTGATAGTCATAAACTATTTCTGGATCTGCCCTGCCGTTTACTTAGGACATTAGTCCTTCGCATTATGAGTTTTGACTGCCTCCGTGCAGAGTTCTGCCTGAGCTGGGTACAGGCCCAAGGACCTTCTCCCAGTTTTCTGGAAGGATCCCTGATGTCTTCCAGCTTTGGAGAACATTTCCCATTGATGGCATTCTTGCTGTAGAGTTAGGTTGTCCTGACTTAGATTGTTGAGATTTTCGTAGCTTCCTGGGCATCATAGACAGATGTATACTTGCACCAGCAGCGTCCAGGGTCCACGTTTGCCCAGCACCAAAATAGGAGACAGGAATGATCTCAACCATGAGCGCCCCCATCCCCTTGATCCAACTGGAAGTCAAATGGCAGGGACCTCTGTGACTCATCCCCAAGTGACAGCCTCCAGGACAGAGAGGCAGGAGACAGAAGCCAGCTGTGGAATGGCAAATGGAGACTCCACCCGTCGGCTGTTACAGGAATGGTGTAGACTTGGTTTCTGTCACTCTATTTCCCTGTGTTCAGTCATGCTCATCTCTCATTTCTCATCTATGCGTTTCTGTTCAGATTTAAGGATTCGAATGTAGCCCATTCATTGAAAGCCGGCAAATGAATTTAGCCCATGGGTCCTAGGGACTCTAGTCATGTGTGGGAGGTTTCTGAGTAAAGACAATCACGCAGCAGAAGGTAGGGGGTGAGTCAGGATTGGGGGCAGAAGGCGTTCCCATTTCCAGGTGTAAACATTGGGAGTCCTGGTCTACGGCTGAGGATGGAAAAGTGAAGTGGGGTCTCAGAGGTGCTCACCGTGCAGTCAGTCAGATGTGTAGACTGGTCACTGGTAGAGAGTGATAAGGAGAGAAGCATGTCGTTGAAGAAAACTCCCACATTTGGAGTCTGGTGGACTTGTATGAGCCTGTATGTTGTCCATGTACCTATATGAACAATGTGGGGCCTGTGCTGCCCTAGGCACTGGATGAGCAGTGACCAAAGGTTGAGGTGCCTGTGAAGACATTTTGGTGGGCGGTGTGACAGAAAATGGGATCTACGACTCTGGAGAGGGCTCATGGGGAGCTACACAGGGGGGTGGGCAGGGAAACACTGCTATTATTATCATTGTTGTTGTTGTTAGCAGCCTCCGTATGTTGAAAAGCCACAGTATTCTGGGCATGTGGTGGAATCAGAGGGCCTTGGTGATGTGTTGGCTTAGGAGAGGGTGATTTTTCCATGTGTGCAGAAATTGGGCCAGGCAGGCGATTTCCCAGCTTTTGGAACACATTTTTTTGTGTGTGCGTGGGGGGGCACTGTTACAGTGGGAAGGAAGGAGTATCAGCAAATAGGAAAAGAAAGAACGGTCTGATTTCTTTTCCAATTTGATGTGTATTGTCTAAGAGATCACATCCTTTTCTTGATCTGTAGTGAGCAGGCTAATACAAACCCTCAGGGGCACAAAGCTCATGAGAAAAATAACTTTCAGGATTAGGACTAGGGAAAAATGGGCTGTCTGCAGCAGTCCTGGACTGTTATGGCTGATCTTAGTGCGGATCATTTTTCTGTCTCTGCTGTGGATTCCGGGAACTCATGTGACTCAGGTGTGTGTCATGAGGGCAGGATATAGAGTGTGTATCTCCTGGACCCACCTTACCATCGGCATTGGCGTTGTCTGCCCCTTTCCCCTAAATGGCATTGTTATCTGTTTTATGGAATATGTTTCTATGAGCAACATTGAGTATTGCATGAGGCAGAAGGTTTTTTATATGGACAGAGTTGTTTTCCTCTCTGTCAAGCAACTTGGAACTGCAGGGTCGGCCCATTTCAAATTTTAATTTGCAGTATTTATCAAATCAGAATAATGTGTTATATTAAACACAGATGAGTCAGGGTCCTCATGGAAGACCTCTACTCTTGCTCACACGTTAGTGATCTAATGACACTGCTGCAGAAACCCAGCACTCTCTGTATAACCAAGATGAGCACAGTCCCTGGCAGCAGGTAAAGGGCATGGTTTGGGGCAAACTTTGAAAATTATGTGGGGTGGCCTGCATCATGCACACAAAGAATTGCTCTCAGCCAGACTGTGCCCCTGAATTTTCCTGTATTTTCTAGGACTCCTCTTCCAATCCTTCACCCACCAATTCCCGCCATAAGCAGTGAGCGTTTGAATGGCTTCCTGTGGCAGTTTCTTTTCAGGTGGAGGCGTGGCTTGCGGGCGTGTGTGTGTCTTCACTCCCTAGTTGTTTACACGTGCCTCGTCCTGTCCGATCACATGGCCTGGCCGATTCTTCTAAGAGAATCGGATGTTTTATCACAAGCCTGTGTTCACTCAGTGTTACTGGGCGCCTGCTCCAGGCCAGGGGCTGCTCTGTGCACTGTCTAACAGGACACACATGGTCCCTTTCCTCGTTGGGCCTCAGTCCAGAGGTTAGAGGCAGGCACGTTCCGTAACATAAGCACCTCTTTTGGACATTGCTTCGGAGGAATCAAGAAGGCTCTGTAAATATGAACTACAGGGGATATCCCTTCCTTTGGAGAGATTTGGTGAGGCTGGTCTGTGTGGAGACATGGGTGTCATCGAAAGGAAGTGAGCCGATGCCAGGAGAAGGTCAGAGTCTCTCCTCCACATGGTTTTGTGTATTCTGCAGGAATGTCATTGTCCCATTCTCTGGTTAAAGGTTCCCTTTAGTGTTTGTATTTTTTTTTTTTTTGCTATTAGAAAAATACTTTTATAAGCATTGTACACACATCCCCTCATGTGTGCAAGAATTTCTCTAAGGAATATGCCCAGGAACACACCCCAGGGCCCCGGGATATGTACCTGGGCGGTAATACATCCCAAATGGTCTGCGACATGTTGTCTGAACTCACGTTCCATCAGCAGCACGGGAGGGTCTACAGCTAAGCAGGCCTTCGTGATGCTGCGTTTGGGGTGTTCCTTAAGTCTGCTCGGTCTCCGTGTCTGTGGCCTGAGAAATCCTCTCTGGACCCCGTGATGCTTGAGGTCCTCCCTTCCTGTGTCTTCAAGTCTTAGTGCCTCTACCAGCCGGTGTCCCATTCTTCTCTGCTGTGTCCTCTGTCTCTCTCTGGCCGACCTCTGACCTCTCTCTGCCGTACCATTGCCCTCAGATAGCACAGCCCTTACCATCTGGTTAATTTGCCATGCTGCTGCTCCTGTTGAGACCTAGCCCACCTGCCTGTCACATAGAGAAGCCAGTGGAGGGAGGGGCTGACCCAGTCTTGTGGGTCATGACACTGGGCCCAACAGGAGAGTTCACCCAGCTTTGAGGAATCAGGGAGAGGCTGCAGTTAGTGTATATGAAGTAAACACAGCTGGGGCACATTCTCAGAGGGAGAGAGGAAACGGAGCATGGAGGCCTGGCCAGACTTTGAACGTGTCACTTATATGCCTTATCTTGTTAACGTAAGTTACAGAATATGACAGGAGGCTGAGAGGATTCCAGAAAAACAGGATTGAGATGGGGAGAGTGGGTACAGCTTAAAGGACCTGGAGGTCATCAGTCATGTCATGTGATACCAGAGGGACAGCTTGTGTTTTGTTTTGTGCTTTCTTCTTCATGGGTGTAGCAATCATAGATATTTTTGTCAAGAGTGCAATGATTCTGTTGTCTAATATCGCGATGTCTCCTTCAGTTATTGAGGGAATATAACCATGTTATATAGATAACTGTATGCCATGTATGCAGTTTGGTCCAGTCCTGCTGACCCTTCTGGGCCACACCCTGTGCTGCGCGCTCTCTGGGGCCTTTGTTGGCTCCACATACAGCCCTGTGGGTGGCGATACAGTCCCCTCTGTCTCACAGGTGTATGGAATTGGCCCATGACTGTGTCATGTAGGTGTCTGACCCCGGCTTGAACCTATTTCGTCTAGACTCAGAGACTGTGCCCCTACCCACCTCAGATCATTCCCTCCTCGTGGTGACATAAGTGTCCATGAGCTGCACCCACCGGGAATGCCAGGAGCACCAGGGGGCTGCAGGAGGGCAACAAGGTCAAGGAGACCAGGCCTGGGGCAGCCTTGGCCCTTGGAGCAGACGGGGCACTAGTGCTGGGATTGCTGTGAACAGACTCACATCCGGGAAGCATTCGAGCCCCTGCATGGACCATCAGTAATGCTCAGGGAGAACACGGGCTTCTAAGAGGGTGGGCTTTGCAGACGTCGGTGTGCACAGACATTTGGAGTTTACTCACTGCAAGGATGGAGCATTTCACAAAGTTCAGGAAGTGACTGATAGCAATCACAGTGCCTTGAGCAGGAGCTAAAAAAGGCAATGATATTTTCGGATAATTAATCTGCCAGCACTAAGTAGGATACATCAGAAAGGAAAGAACATGGAGCCCGAGAAGTGAATGAGGATGTTAGGGACGTGCCGCAGCACTAAGTACGCGCGAAGGAGAGCCCGGTCCAGGGACGTCACCTTGAACATGGGAAGGGTGCAGAGGAGCCTGTGTATAAGCTGTGGGGGAGCAGGGGTCGGTGTCCTGAAATGCTTGTAAAGACGTTTCCGTTTTGTGTCCATCACCCAGAGCTCTCCCTGGGCAGGGCCACCTGCAATGCTCACAGGAGCACTGCCAGAACCTTTGCTTGTTTTCTGATAGCTCAGCTATACACTCCTTGATGGCAAACACCCTGTGCCCAGCATTCTGCCCAGAAGGCAGTGTGTGCCATGGGTACACAGGAGGGTAATTGTGATGATAACAGCAGTAACCACAGTTGTGACACCCTTCCCAGGTGGCAGACATGTCTACCTCTGAAACTTACCATGAGTCCATTTGCCTGTTTCCCCTGCTTCTGCCCCACCTGCCCATACCTGTCTGCGTCATCACCCCACAGCGGCCAGACAGTGCTTCTCTACTGCGATCTGGTCACGTCACTTGACAGGCAGTCCTGCACACTGTCGCATGATGTGCATGTGACTATCCTAGACTTGCGCCCTTGGCCAGAGAGGCTTCCTTTCAGGTTCTCACATACTCAGCGCTCTCTCACACCCTTCCAGCTATGGGGTTCTAGGGTCTGTCACACAGCCGAGTGGGTTCAAGCCCCAGCAGCAGCTCTGTCTGTGCACAGGTCTGTGACTTGCATGGCTCAGCCCAGGCAGCTGCGTCTGCAGGTTCTGCTCCTATGTGGGCTCTGGTCACCGGGTGTGTGTCACTCATGTGCCTGGAGGTTGGTGCTGGCCCCTCGGCTGGGACTCTGGGGGAGACTGTCATCGGGACACCTATATGTTGCCTGTACATGTGGCTGGGGTTTCCTTACCACATGGTGTCTGGGCTCTGAGAGAGAGCCAGGCAGATGCCGTGTCCCCTTTCCTCACGCCCATCAGATCCTCTTGATGAAAAGCAAGTGCTGAGACCAGCCCATGACCAAAGGGGAGGGGAATTTAGGCTCCTCCTTTTGAGAGGACAAGGCCAGAGAATTGGCCCTGGTTTGGGAACCGCCCCCACACCTCTGGGCCTTGGTGCCTCCGCCTCTTTCTTCACTATGAGCCTCTCTTTCCTTTGCTGACTCTTTCTCATGTGCAAATTTCCATTATGCATCAGTTCACGTGTCTCCTTATCCTCTAAACCTCAGGTCTGTCCTTTAGTTACACGTTCACAACACCCTGTGTTCTCTTTAAAGCACTTGTCACAGTCTTAAGTGACATTTATTTAGTATTTGCCTCCCTGCTCCAGGACACCCAGCACTTTTCCTGGACCGTAAACGCCGTGATCATAAGGCCTGGGCATAATGTTTTCAGAAATATTTGTGAGCTGGTGCAGCACAGAGGCTTTCAGTTTAAGTCCCTCTTCCTTAGAGGAATCTATTATACTTCTTCTGAGCTTTGAGAAACCTTCATTAAAGTCCACTCAGCCCTGAAGCATATATATTTTGAAGACACAGGTAATCTTATTTGGAAAAAAAAAAATGCCTTCATGTCACAAAGCATTTAATCTTTTAAATTCCTTAATTATAGTAGACATTAAACCCTTTCATGCTGTGCTCTTCCCCTTAAAAGCAAGTTTCACATTTCCAAGGACTCTATTCCCCCTAGGACACAGGATAGTCCCTGGAGGGAGGAAGCTGTTTGTGAGAGCTCCTGATCCTCAGTAGGAAAGTGTGTCTTGTTGCTTTTGAGTGTTCTCTCTCTTCACTGTCTTCTGGGGTCCTGGCAGGTGTCACCCCCATGAGCTTTCCTCCTCTACGTCACACTTACCCGCAAAGTTCATGCTTCTGGAACCTCAGTGTACTGATGAGCTGGGAGGATCCAACCTCTTTCCTTACCTTTTGTTCGGTGGCAGTCAGATGGGACACCCCTTCCTCTGTGCCCTCAGAGGGCAGTGCAGAAGCTTTGCTTTGAGAGAACTATAGTAATTTTCAGCCTCCTGCTTTCTCCCTGGTGACTCACTGACAGCCCTGGATGCTGCTGGACAGATAGTAATGGTCATTATGTGCTTGCTGCCTCTTTTATTGGTGTTTCATATTTTCTTTTTTCAGCAAAATGGCCCATCTGCCCAGGGAAGAGAGTCAGCTGTGAGACTCGACAGCTGCTCCATTTGCCCCGGGGCCTGCGCATGGCTCCCTCAGTCTGCAGGACACAGGCGGCCCATGAGGGCTTCTGCCAGTGAGGCCCATGGCCTTTTTTTTTCCTTTTTAATTCTTTTCTTCCTTTTTTTTTTTTTTTTTTAGCTGACCCATCCTGCCACCTGTTGGCAGCTTAACAGCAGCTCAGCTTGGGCTGGGCATTGAACTGCTGCCCATGAACTCTTTAGATGCGTGGAGACTTACCTCCTCTCCTAAGGCCTGAGCAAGTGCATTGCTCTTCTTGCCCCATGTCCTCCATGCAAGGTGCCATCCCAGGACCAGGGTACTGGCTCACATGGCAGTCATGTCTGATGGAGGGAGGGGTGGGCACAGCAGGCCCCTGGCATGACCAGTGTTAGCTCTCGTGTGCTGCTTACATGCATGCCAGCAGCTTGCAGGAGCCATTTTCAAGTAGCAAGAGCAAGTCCACACTGATTTTTATCTGGCAGTGGGGAAGGGAGGTGGGCTCTGGAAAGGCAGAGGTGGAAACTGTTCAGTGCATTCCCGCCAGTGCACCGAACCGGCACTCGTGTCTTCCCTCTTTCCCTGTTTCCTCTAGCTTCTCCAGAGGTGCCAGGAGGTGACTCACCTGAGCTGTGCTTGTGATGAACTGAGGTTTCTCACTTGCATTTGGACCTTTTACTCTTGGTGGATCATCGTGTGTGTGTTGTGGGGAGCTGGGGATGAATAATGGGGAGCAGAAAAGCAACAGATTACGGCATGCTTTTAACTGTAAGATCACTTGGGCATTGATGCATGGGTGCCCCACTCCCCAGCCCTCGTGATTCCATCACTCAAGCTCAGAAAAGCTGCTAGGATGGTGCTAGGTGTTATGTTTACTGTGTGCATCGAGATGCATGAAGATGAAGACCAAACATGGAAATGCACAGAGCTGCCCTGCACGGCCCTGAGAACTCTGGGAGGCGTAAGCAGGATGCCACATGGGGCTGGTAAAGTAGAGGCAGGGCGGGTTCCTCGAAGTAGCCTCATCGGAACTGACACTTAAAGGATGACAAGAAGCATTTGTCCGTTTCGTAATTAGGAAAAGGAAATGCAGTGCCCAAAGCAGGAGCAGATTTAGTTTGTTTCAGGAACAGAAAGAATGACCACTTGCCTGGAATATCAAGAGGGGCTAAGGAAAGGGAAGGGTTCACGTTGACTGCATGGAAGTGAGGCCACATTAAGAGGTTTGAATTTTAAACTGTCACTGGGAAGTGCTGAAAGGTTATCACCAGATGAGCCACGTTCCTTGCTCTGTATTTAGGAAAGCAACTCATACCACTCCACAACCCTTAGCATGATGATTGCAAAGAGACATAGCAAGTGCTGCCGAGGAAGTGGAGACTTTGGGCCCCGTGTGTGGTCCAGGTGGCAGTCTCTGGAAAATGGCATGTCACCGCCTCAAAAACTTATACCTGGACTTATCACAGAGTTGAGTGGTTCTACTTCTAGATCTATACTCAGAATGAAGGACAGAGATCAAACAGATACCTGTAGACCAATATTCATAGCGGGACTATTCACAATATCCAAAAGGTGGGAACAAACCAGATGCCCAATGACAGAATGATGGACAAACACAGTGAGGTATGTGCCTGCACAGAATGTTACTCAGCTTTAAACATGTACTCCTTGCATGCTGGGACATGAAGGGACCCTGGGAACACCCTGACTGGTGTAAGCCAAACACAGTAGGATACAGTGTGTGACCCCACGTACACGAGGGACCGAGTGCCATCACAGTCAGAGTCAGAGACAGGAGGTAGAGTGGTGGCCACCCAGGGCTGGGAGGCAAGGGTAACAGGGGGCTAACTCTTAATGGGAACAAGATTTCCATTAGGAAAGGTGGAGAGGTTCTGGGGACAGGTATTGGTGATGGATGCATAAAGATGTGAGTAAACAAAATTACATTTCAGCACTCAAAAATGGTTAAAATGATTAAAGTTCTAGGTTATATATACAATAATAATAATTAACACATTTTTTTGCAGGAAACAAGTAAACTCGTCATATAGCTTTTTATGCCCGCTTACAAAGTGTTAATAAAAATAAAAAGACAACTCACTCACATTAGTAGAGCAAGGACCAGAATGGTGGCAAAATGAAAGCGTGGAGGGAGGTGAAGGCTTGTGCTTTCTGGTGGGAGATGGTGCCGGGACAGAGGGTGGCGGCAGAAACAGGAGTGTGCATCTGGGGAGGAAGTTGAGATGTGATGAGGGGTTGAAAGCTAGGCATGTGGGGGCAGGGAAAATTAAGGGTGACATGGGCAGTTTTGGTTTAAGCAGCACTGTGAGAGTGGAGTGTGGGCTTGGGGTGAGGTAGGGGGCAGAGGGTTACATTGACCTGTCATCAGCACGGAGACAGTATTTCAGGGGTTGATATTAGATGAGATTACCCAGAAAGTGTAGATATGGATGACTGGCAGCTTTCCTGAGGTGATGAGAAAGTGGAGGAAGAGCTGGTGAAGCGGGAGGGAGGGAGAGTGGCCCAGATGTAAACTGTGGAGCTGCAGGGCCCGGGAGGAACACCTGTGTGGATGTAGGATGCTCAGTGCAGGTGCCAGGCGGTTTGGCCCTGGTGACTCCAGAAGCCAAGTTCGAGCTCCTATGTGCCAGCTCAGGGTCCTTCATGACCTAAAGTGGGATGGCTTCCTTGCCTGAAAACTGAATACTCTCAGGTGTTTTAGGAATGTTTTCAGAAGGCCTGTCTTCTCCTTGTGAAATGTGAAGAGGGTCCCAGGATTTCCCAGGACACAGACAGACAGGCAGCCCAGGGTAGCAGAGAATCAGACAGGTCTCTTTTCAATACTAATTACTCCTCATACACCGGTGTGTCCTCGTGCAAGCTGTTTAATCTTTCTGGAGTTTTCTTCTATTATTTATAAGACAGAGATAATAATGCTTAATGTCAGACTTGTTAGAGGATTAAAGTTAATGATGGTGATTCACCAGATCCGTGGTGGGACTGGAGGGAGGGAGCAGCTGCCACTGCCATCAAGGTCTGGTGGGGGTGGGTTGGGAGGTCCAGGGTGACCAAAGAACAGAGCCCATGGAGCCACGTGACCAGGGGATACCTTGAGACCAAATCCTCAATGGTGTGGAAGTCATTCCAAAGAATTCGTTCTGCAGGACATCAGAGCTCCAGCGGTGTCTGACAGGAGGACAAGCTTGGGAATCGTCCCTGTCAGAATATATTGTGTAGATACCAATAAACTGTCTGCTCCTCCCATTCATTGGGAGAGCAAGGGTGCCACACTGGAGAGAATGATGAATTTTAGGCTGTAGCTTCCTTTTTAAAAATGCAGGAGTTTTCTTTCTACGAGATCAGTGATGGCCTCTCCTTTGATACCTCCAGCAATCAATTTTTTTAACATTCACCCTCTTTTACTTACAATTATGTTATTAGCAGATGTACTAAACATTATGTATGTTATAAAATATCAAAATAGAAATACTAAGATCTAAAAATAACCCTTGTGGTTTGACTCCCTTTATAGCTCTGCTGACTTAGGTCTCATCTGCTTGTCCAGCCCTGCATCACCCCAGAGACAGACCTTAATTTGAGCTGGAGCTATTTCACGAACTCAGAGCAATTAGTGCACACAAAATATGACTCATTGAGCAAGTTATGCTGGTGGATTTGTGTGTTCTCAGCCCTCACATCGTCCCTGCACCTTCAATAGCATTTCTCCCAGGTGCACATGGCAGGACAAGATTCCTTAACTGCCACTATGTGCATTTGGAATGCTGAAAAAATACCGAGGGACAAACAATCAAGAGGCAAGTTTGGAACTTTCAGTCTTCCAAGAGAAGCAGTATTTTAAAACCATGTTGAAAATGGGTCTATTTCAAAAGCACTGTGTGAGGCTGGATACCTGTGGTACAGACCAGAAGGGCAAGGTTACCTTCAGTATTAGTTTGTGAGTTTATTTACTTTTTTATCAAGTGAGATAAGTTAGTAACTCAGTGGAAGACAGAGGGAAAGGCTTTCCTCTCTGCCACATCTGTCATATCCTGATTTCCAGCCTTCTAGTATCCACTTCTGGAGGATGACAGAGTGCCAAGGCTGCCTGTCCTGCTCCATTTGTGTGACGAAAGGGTTTTATTCTACAGAATAGAAGGAGCCGATGTCCGCCATGTGTCCATCCTGTGATGACTCCAGACTGGTATATGTGCATGACCCTCCTCACTGGTCACTTCTGCCAGCGTTCACACACTGTGGGCATGCGCGGCCACCTGCTTGTCCACTACTGACACTGACACCGTGCATCCAGCTTGTACCTGTCTAGGTCATGTCACCGTGTGGACCAGCTTGGTGTCCTCCAAGCAGCACTAACCTGTTACTTAAGACTATTTGGTACTGATCGTTTTTTTCTATCTTATCAAAAACAGCCAGACTCATAGAATTCTGTGATCTCAGCAGGTTAAAGGAAGTGGCCTAAAGCGAAAAGAAACTCAGGAGAGACACCCCCTTGGGGATGAACAGATTAGCAGAGCGGGCACTTGGTTTCATGTGCAGCATCCTTGTTGAATGTTCTGTGTGTAAGGGAGCCCTGGATCCAGTTACATACGCTGACCTGCACTCTGCACTGACCTAGACGATGGCTGGTCAACATTCCTGCTTCAGTGAGAAATGCACTGAAGCTTGCTGGCTTCATGCCACAACTTGGTCCCAAGGTAGTCATGCTCAACCAGCCACTGTCTGTGGAAAGATGCTTCACAAGTGTCATCTTAGAATGATGCCTGGCCAGTGCTTGATGGTGTTAGACAGGATTTCTTGATTAACTGGTTACAGTGACATTAAGAATGGTCCAGTCCGGGTGACCCATAATCCTAATGACACTGATGCATCAGCCAAAAAGCCAAACTCTGATCGCAGAATGGTAGATCTCATAGCTAACTTAATATTTTACAATTAAAAAGAATTACTCACTTCTCAATCATTTGGAAAACCAGCTTTTCATGATAAATTACATAATATAAAAGAGACCTGAAGAAAAATCACCATTCATGTTTTTTATTATTCCAACTCATTTGTTTGAAACTCTAAGACATAAATCAAAGATTTATTTTTTAAAACATGCTGGTTTTTATGCACTTAAAATTATATATTTTGTAGTCTTTCGATTTGTATATAAATCACGGTTGATTGTTAATGGTTTTCTCTTTACTCATAAACATGATTGCCAGTAGCTTAGCACCCATGAGTAACCTAGCAACAAGTTATCTCTCCAGCAAGAAGAAATGAACGCAAACAAAGTGTTATGGAAAAGAGAGTTCAATTTCAGAGAAATAGTTCATGTATACTACTAAAAATCAAAATGAAATCTTCTAATTTGGGAGAAATTGCATGACAATAACTATTGAATTTCCTAGTAAATTATATATCGCCAGGGAAATCTTGTCTCCTTCATTAAGAAAAAAAATGAAACCTATTTAGGGCCACATGGCTCCATCAGGTCCATCAGGTGACTCAGTGTCAGTATTCCCTGGCAGTCTACTCACTCCTGGTCAGGTGAGGCGCACACCTCTGCACGGAGGCAATGGGACTGGGTGGGTCACTAGGTTCCGTTCCCACAATAAGCCTCCCTGACAGCGATGCACTGCTGACCTCTTACATGCCTTTAGGATAAATGCTTTGTTTTATTTTCTAGGTGTTATGCTTAGAGCACTGCCTTTTTGAGGGGATCCGTTTCCTGGAGATAACATAAAATGTTCTCCATTGTGTTTTCCATGTTAAGACAGTGACTTTCAATATCGGCCTCTTTTGGTGAAACTTAACTTCTATAATCGCTGTTTATTTTCATAAAGAACATAACTCCCCTGCGTTTTGGTTGTGGGTGTGTGTCAGGCCCTGGGGAAAGCTGTAGCCTCATTGCTACAAGTGATGAATAGATCAGGTGGAGAGCGGATGTTGTGCTAAATGCATGGCTTCCATTAAATGGCACTACTGCCCTTCTGTTCCGAGGTAAAATCAGACCGGCCAGCCTCTGCACTTCAGGAAATCTCGGAGCCCTGTGGAAGGCTGAGATAAGGGGCAGTGGGATGGGGTATGAGCTGAACATATGACTGTGCACTTAAAACCAATGCATAGTATGTAAACCCAGAAAGCACGTGCTCTCTGGTAAAGACTGTTTATCCCAGATATCCTGAGTTTGGGTTACTTTTAAAATCTAACCTTCAATGATTCTGAAATGTGGCTGTAATCACGACTAGGATGTGAGCTTAGCTCTGCCATCTCTCTCTCTCACTATCCTCCCCTATTGCTCTTCCCTGGTGAAGAGCAGAAAAAAGTCATGAGAGTCTTAAAGACAGGGCTAAACCTACTAAGGTCGTCTGATTTCATCTGTATGTGGATTGAAGTGAATCATTGTAAATATGGAAGAATATTCTTTGCATGAGCAGTAGTTACCTACCCTTGAAGACATGGAGTGACAGTTGGGTAGGCCAATTACATGGAGTTTGTACCCAAAGCGTCATGACAGAATAATATGGTCTGCCTGTGAGGACGCTCTCGTCCCAGCTGTCATTGCTGGTCAGTTGTTCCAGAAAAGGGCATTTTAGAGGTTACACATGCCGTTAAGTTCACCTTCCAGCGTGGATGTGTTGGTGGGGTCAGAGTGTGGGGAAAGCACCATCCCTGGATTTGGGAAGTTGAGTTCCTCGAGGGCAGGGCGATCTTACTTGTGACTGTATCCAAGGCTGCAGTGCCTTATAAATCACGAACTTGCAACCATTCATTCTTGTTTTTTCAATTAGCATTTGTAGGTATGTTAGAAATATCCAGAACAACTACTGAAGTTATATTAAATAACCTAAACTACAGATATATATTAAAAATAATCTTAAATAATCTCTGCCCTTGTAGAGGAAAGGAAGCTCACAGATGTGCTGTAGACCTAAGTTCATTGCCATAACCATGGTTCGGCTGTGAAGTTGGTCTGAAAGGACGTGTGCTTGTTTTTCAGGTTTGGTTACAGAAGTACGGCTACCTGCCCCCAACGGACCCCAGGATGTCGGTTCTGCGCTCAGCGGAGGCCATGCAGTCCGCCCTGGCCGCCATGCAGCATTTCTACGGCATCAACATGACAGGGAAGGTGGACAGGGACACCATCGAGTGAGTAGTGGCCCCGCTGTTTCTCTTTTGGTCCCTGAGCCAGACCCCATAGCCTGAAAACTTTAGTGGACTCCAACAAGCACAAACAGAGTAGCTGGTGTCAAGAGCTGTTTTTCACAGTCTCACCTATTGAAACTCCACTCCTCATAGTGTCACTTTTACTCACCTGACTTTAGCAGCATGTTTTCAAAATTGGAAAGTAAATGGGAACAGTGTGAGTCAAAGTAGATGTACAACTGCAGCCACTGCAAGAGCTACAATCGGTGACATGTCAGAGCAGGCCATGTGGCAGGGGATGCAGACTGTGCATAAGCAACATCACATCAGTCTCTTCAGCTCTGATACCAAGGGACCTGGGAAGCAGTTCATGCAGGGCTGTTTTGGGGGAGAAAGTGGTGAAGGGGGAGAAGGACGCCAGTGTGCTAGCATCCCACTAGTTACCATTCTTGAAATGCCTAAATCAAAGAAGGCTTTTCACTGAAAAGACTCTGCTTTCAATTTTTTATTAACAAAGGGCTTGTTTTTACTCTTTAATAATGCTTGTTACTTTATTGATTATTCATCCCATTGTTCATTTATTTATTCAACCAATAACTCTTTCCTGGGCCTTTTATCTGTGAAAGGGGCTGATATAGCTTCAGAGGACTGTCTCTTTGAAGTGACTGGGAGTTAACTGCATAGCTAGGCAGAGTCAGAAATCACTTCACATCACTTCACCACCTTCACCACTGGCCCCAGGCTCCAGCCGGGGAAAAGCAGTATTGTTTGGGCAGGGGAGGAAGTGATTCATTCTCCCAGAGCCAGGATCATTTGTGGTTATTGAGTCCTTGAGACAAAGTAAATGTGCTCCATCATTTAATGTGATCGTCATACATCAACTCTCCACAATAGGGAAGACAGTGTACATTTTTCTCTCTACTTTTTCAAATAAAGCACCTGAGAGTCAAAGGTTCAGTGAGGCCCAGGGTAGCTGCAGAACTGCACCTTTTCATGTTTGATTGGGGAACTTTCTACTGCACCATACTGCATACCTTGACAAAAGACATGTTTATTTCTCTTTTTAAACTTTAAGTACCTGAGGCTTTTGGGCTCAGACATAGAGAATTAATCCTGACATCTTAAACTGATTTAGTGTATAATTTTAAATCGATACGGCAGACATTAGCCATGCTATTTCTGGTTCATCGAGACAGGGAAGTGCATGAGAAAGGCTTGAAGATTAAACTTGGAAGCAATTTAAAAAAATAAATGCATTACCTCTCCTCGCATTTTTAGAGATTCATAAATGTTACCTTTGGTCTACATGTAGGAAAATAGAATCGAGAATTAATGCATTCTGCAAGAATGAGGAACTTGTTGTCAGTACTGGGAATAGAATGTGGGTATTTCCACCCAGCTGCCCTCTAATTATTGTGATTCTGTCTTCATAGTGTATTATCAAGCTTCCATCTTAGCTCCTAATACACCTGTTCTTACTAAGTGCAGCCTCAGTTAACATGCTTAGGCTCCAGGAGCCCTGCATTTAGTGGCCGTGTGTAGATTGCTCCGTGTCCCAGGGTCTCACACAGCCCACTGCACAGCCTCTCTGTTCCCACCACAGAGCTATCACCTTCTAGCTGGCATTCATGAAACTATAGCATACTGTTCAAAATACAGCACGTTGAGACTTTGGGAAACAAATCCAACTTTTGTTGAAAATCTGCTTACTATTAGATAATAAAATTAAGGAGGTGGCATCCTATAGAAGGTGACATCTGTGTTTCCCCCAGTTTTGGGAGTGCCTGCTGGTCATTGGTAGGTCTCAGAGTGGATGGGCTTGATTTCTTCAGAGAGCAAGAAAAAGGTCTTTGCCAGGAGAGGATGGAGAAGGAGGTGTGTGGGGTTCGCTGGGGTCCTTCCTGTGGAAAGGGTCTGCATTTTCTGTGATCACAGGATGCAGAGAAGGACATGTCCTTGGCACACAGAGGCTCAGGTCCAGACCAGAAGCAATGCCTGTGTTGGCCTGTTGGAGTTAAGGCAGCACATTTGTGAATTACAACTGCGCAGATGGCCTTCCATTCAAAACCATCCTGTGTGGGGGCTTGTTTTGTTTTTGCTGGATTTTGTTTGTTTGTTTTACAAAACTTCATTGTAGTTCAATCTTTGGGATTGGAAATGCATCTTTCCCTTTAAACCGTGTTACACCTGTGGCTATTTCTAGCCGGACCTGCTGAGGCCTTGCTAACTCATCACCTACCTTTCCTAGCCTCCATACCTCCTCTGTCATCTCTGCCATTGACACTGTCACTCACCTTAGAGCTCCCACTGCTTCCTTTGCCTCCTGCCTGCTTTTTCCCAATGTGATTACAGTCTTGTGGTTTTGTTGCTCAGGGTATTCAGCTCGAAGAGTGTACTGGTTTTGTAAGTAAAGCCCTACAATGACACCACCTAAGCAATCGTCTGTGCTTCTGGATCTCAGAAGAACTTGCGCTGACACTCCGTGCAGAAATGGCACTCTGCTGTTGCATGGAGTCAAATGAAAAGGTGTGAATTCTTACCTAAGCCTTTTACGTAAACTATGGATTACAATTACGGACCTATCATTACTCCTTTGTGTTCAAGTCATGTCTGAGGATTCATTTTCAGATTCTACATACTTTTATCTAATTTTAAACTCTTGTCAAGATCAGTTTATTTTAATTAATTAATTTATTTATTTATTTTAGCTGAGCCATCATGTTAGCAGCTCAACAGCAGCTCAGCTCGAGCTGGAATCGAACCTGCGACCCTATCGCTCAGAGCTTGCACTCTTGAGTGAGCTCTTAACCAACTGAGCCACTCAGCCGGCCTAAGATCAGTTGTTTTTAAATTAAATGATACCTTCCTTTGACACACAGACGTTTGGTACGTTCAATCTATAATTCTTGCATAATTAAAAGTAGCAATTGTGGTAATCTGTATATCACATTGAAGAAATTGACCATTTTCAAGCAACAGATGTATGTATTACCTTAAATGGTACATTATATTGCTTTCATATTAATGAGCATTGGTGTTGGCAAGACAGTAATAAAAAACATATCCCCCCAGACCCACATGAGCTCATTATCATATATTGAGTAGTTCTTTAAAATTATAGGTTTCTTAGAAAATTTCCGGAAGCAATCTCACTTAATAAGGGGAGCAATTTAGGTTATGCATAAAAAAGATGTTTTTAACAAGGAGAGAAAAAGATAGCAAGGTGATAATGAAAATGAGTCTAGTATGTTTTCATAATGTTAATAGTATTTATAAATTTTAGTATATCTTTTATGTGTGTACAGTGTCACAGTTGAAGAATGCTTTATGAGATATCATTTGTAAGACCTTTCTTTTTGATATCCCTCCACATATAATACACACACACACACACACACACACACACACATGCATGTGCACACATGGATACAAATATTTTGGATTTTCTGAGTAATTCTGTTTAATTTATTCAAACCATGCCCAGAAATTTGTTAATTAAATTAATTTAAGACTGAATAAGTGGGGGTTTTTTTCCCCAAAGAATTATTATGAAACTATAGTGGTATTTGGACTCCTAATTTTACAATTAAATGTATTTAGATACGCCACAAGCTTTTGGGCTTAATTATCAGTGTTCCATGACTTTCTGTCTTTTGTCTAACTTGTGACATTAAGACTTGTTTTGCAGTGTAGATATTAAAGATTCATCAGTGAGGTTCTTTCTCTTTACATACATTGGTATATTCTGAGCACCCCAGTGGTCCTGGGACACGATGATGTTACAAGATGGGTCAGTCCTCATTTGGTAGCTACAGAGGGATGGCTGACAGCTAGATGAGCAGGAGTGAGGTTTGCCTTCTGGAAGGTGGAAGGTGGAGGCTCCAAGACTGGCCAACACTCACTGAACTTTCGTTCATGGTGCAGAACATGGAGGCTGCTTAGATCTGTTCTAAGTGCTTTATCTTTGCAGCTCTGTGAGGAACCCGTGTTCCCATGCGGGCAGCTCACTGGTGATAAAAAAAGAACCCACGGACCAGAGTGGCCTGTCACCCCACCCACAGATGAACCCAAGTGACTTTTGCTTTTAAAAATCCCTGGACTGCTGAGCTTGGCTCTATGAATCAAACAAAAACTAAAGATTTTTGAAGTGATAAAAGTAAGCATTTTGGAAAAGATCTAGAAGCTCTCTTGGGAACAACTCTAAATAGCAGACATCATACTCACCTTTCCTTAGAACTTGGAAAAGTCTGGAGGGTGAAACCTGTCTCATATATTAAGCTGAGGAACCTGTTTCTTAGATGACTGATTCCTAAGGCATAAGACAGATTTGTGTGAGTACTTTCTATTTTCCTGGTAAAGGTGGGTGTGTGTACACAGGGCCACTGAGCAGTCTATCTCCAGGGGACAGCATCCCAGTGTGCCCTGTGAGTCACTGCCCTGGGCAGCCCTCCCTCAGGGCACCGGATGTGTGGGTGACCCGTGCAGGCACCTCAGGGTCGTGTGTTGGGTGGCCCTGTGTGTGTAGCATAAAGGCCCAACTAATTAAAAAAAGAGTTTTACTGAAATCAGAGCCACTGTTTGATGCATAGTGGCTCATAGCTTTCCTGACAACTTGTTTAGCAGCTCATGGCTACTTTACTTACACAAAACAGGATCGTGTATCTGTTGGTAATTTTATTAACAAAATACCAGGGATATCCTTGTTTTGAAGGATAAAGCACTTTGTGTTAGCATGTCAAGTTGAGCTGAAGCTGTTGATCTGTCTGTAACTCCTGCCTCTGTGGCCTGATGTTTGTGAAATGATAGTTGGTACTCTAATTATACATTAATAACAGCAGCTGCTATCTGCCAGGTACTGTCGTATCAAAGTGCCCCCAAATGCCATTTCGAGCACAGAGCTGGAAAGAGCTGCAAAGGCCGTATAGAGCTTGAGGGACAGTGGGGAGATGAGAGTGCAGAGAAGGCTTGCACACCCAGTTCACCACCTCCTGGTCCTCACCGGGGAGTCCACGGGCACTGGCCCCGGGCTCTCTGGTTGGCCTGACAAGATAGTGCCAGACACACCCAAGCCAGCACCCCAGTGCAACGTGCTGTCGGGATGGCAAACTGCCTGTGTGAGTTACAAAGTGAAGCATGGTTAGGATTCTCAGCATGAACCAGGAGAAGGTCTTCCAGACAGAGCCCACTGCCTACGAGGTAGACAGGCCTGGTGCTGTGGCATCACGACTGCAAGACAGGGCACCTTGCTCATAGGCCTGAACCCGACTTTCGGTAAAAGCATTCATGCTCAGAACATGTGGAGGACACGTCTGTGGTTCAGAAAGATTTCCCTTTAGGCGTGAGAAGGCAGGCGTTGCTGAAAGTGAGATAGCAGAGAAATTCTGCAGGCAGACGCAATTGTGTCGTGACTGTTGGATGCGAGGGCAGAGCAGTGGAGGGTAGCACCTGGGTACCTGGCTTGGGCATCGGAAGGGTGAGGTAGGCATCAGAATGGTCGGTGCAAGTTTGGGGCAGGACAGCCTCATTGTGTGTTCATGACATGCAGAATTAGAAACTACGCCAGGATCTCCAGATGGAGTTGAGAGAGCCCTTGGTGTTACAGCATCACTGTTTGTCACCACGCATGTGTGACCCCCGGCCTCAAACTCAACAAGGCCTCTTGCCTTGCTTACCTTTTTATGCACACTTAAAAAAAAAAATCTCTTAGCATGTTATACAAGCTCGAAATATTGTAGGAAGAGTAGACCTGGACGGAATGAGTAAATAAATGAACAAATAATTGGAGAGAAGCCTCAGAAATGCATAGGAGACTGAACAGGAATGCCTCCAACACAGGAGTATCACACTCGCCTGCACACCTGTCCTCTGTGTGGCTGGGAAAGGTTACTGGACCCAGGTGTGCGTGACCTAACATGGCAATGAACAGTAATACGCCTAACGTTTTCAACCATTGCCTTCACCTGCTAATTTTGTGGATTGCTGACATGACTTGGGAGAACGTATTCTTATTGAGAATACATTTTTTTCTGATAAGAGCTAATGCTGTTATGTCAAATTCCATCCCACTATCCATTGTAGAATTATTTCTTCTCCTAGAGTGTCTCCTTAAATATTTTCCTCAGCTAAATATAAGTGTAATCACATCCCACATTAAGTAAATTTGATCATGTTTAAAAAGTATGTATTGTTTATTCTCCCAGCACTTTTAGTGAGATAACGCATAAGTACCTGCCTTAGGAATATTACAATTTTGTTGATGTAATTAAAGAAATACCCATATATAAAAGTTACAGAAATCATCACAAGCCCACCATTAGTGCCTAATGTTTGCTATTATAGTTTGAACTGCATAGAAAGTTCACAACACATATTAGAAAGAATGACATTTCATCTCTACCTCCTTACTGGGACTCTTTTTATATCAGGGCTATATGAGGTGCTGGGAGTGTCAGATCCCCCACCCTGACTGTTTTCCAGTCAAGTGAAGTATCACCCCAGTTCAGTGGGTTCGGGGTGCCCAGGCAGTGGTAGTCAAAACAGAGGTCTCAGCCTAGCCTCCCGAATTCAGGCCCATTGTCTCCTATGAGGTGGCACTTACAAGACACCTGATGTAACCTGGAATTTTAATAAACGCAAAGAGCAACTTTCTGAGGCAGCTCTACAGTGCATTCTAAACTAGGTAGATTTGTTAGGTCTAGTAACTGCAGTGTCTACATTATACTGGGATGGAATGAAAAGCAGAGAATTGCAGTGCTTATTGGAAATGTACCATCTCTCTTAAAAAATAACTGTCATGAATTCTTTGTTGCATGAAGTTATTCTTATGCTTATAAGACCTGAATTGCTGATTCATCCATGTATCACATAAACTGTTTTATTCCTTTTTACAAAACAGACATCTTTAGAAAGTCATCTCCACAGCCAGCTCTATTCCATTTAAAGAGTTTAGAAATCGTTAAGTATTTGGTGAAACACAGCAAAAATTGATTCTTTTCTTATTTCCACTTTCTGAAGCATGTTGCACCATAAAGAGTCGGCATTAGCTTTGCAACTGTTAAATTAAATGGGATATTGAACGGGAAAGCCATTTTATGAGTCACTAAAGAAAAACTACTCAAAATCATAAAAATCTTTCTCCTTAGATGAGAAGCAAGAATATGTAGAAAACATGACAATGGTCAAAGGAGACTCTAGAAAAGAAGTTAGACAACTATATCTGTATTCACAAATAATAAATCAATAAAAGAAGCATTTTAATTTCCTAGCACAGATATGTTAAACCTTGTATTATGCTGGACCTCATACTCCAAAAAAAATTTTCTTAAGCATTGAATTCGGTTATTAAAGACCCAAAGCAGGACGCGTCCCACCTCCCCTCGCGTCTGAAGGTGGTTTGGCTTCCCTCTCCCCCACCCCAGTGTCGTGAGTTGGTGCCGCTGCCACCCCTTGCTCCATGCTCTTGGCCGGGCAGTACCGAGCCCTCCCGGTGCCCCTGTTGTTCCTCCCTGCGGCTGGCCCTTCCTTGCGGGACTGCCACCCTCCACCTTTGCCCCAGTACTTTTCTCTCCCTGCTGAGCCACGGCGGTAGCAGCGGGAGGAGCCAGAGCCCATGGTGTACAGTCAGGAAGGTGGCATTGGTGATATTGGAAATTATTATTATTATGGACAGGGCCATACCATGAAACGTCATAGAATCCACATGACCCGTAACTTGCTGCTAAATTATGGCTTATATAGAAAAATTGAAATATACAAGCCCCATAAAGCCACTGCTGAAGAAATGACAAAATACCACAGTGATGAATACATCAAATCTCTATGTTCAATAAGACCAGATAACATGTCTGATTATAGTAAGCAGATGCAGAGATTTAATGTTAAAGATTGTCCAGTATTTTGATGGACTCTTTGAGTTTTGTCAGCTGTCAACTGATGGCTCAGTTGCTAGAGTTGTGAAGTTAAACCGACAACAAACTGATATGGCTGTTAATTGGGCTGGAGGATTACATCATGCTAAGAAATAAGAAGCATCAGGATTTTGTTATGTTAATGATATTGTGCTTGCCATCCTTGAATTACTAAAGTGTCATAAGAGAGTCTTGTATATTGATATTGATATCCATCATGGTGATGGTGTTGAAGAAGCTTTTTATACCACAGATCATATAATGACTGTATCATTCCATAAATATGGGGAATACTTCCCTAGAACAGGAGACTTGAGGGATATTGATGCAGGAAAAGGCAAATACTATGCTATCAATTTTCCAATGAGAGATGGTATAGATGATGAGTCATATGGGCATATATTTAAGCCTATTATCTCAAAAGTGATGAAGATGTATCAACCTAGTGCTGTCATGTTACAGTGTGGTGCAGACTCACTATATGGTGATAGACTTGGTTGCTTCAATCTGACAGTCAAAGATCATGCTAAATGTGTAGAAGTTGTAAAAACTTTCAATTTACCATTACTGATGCTTGGAGGAGGTGGATACACAATCCGTAATGTTGCATGATGTTGGACATATGAGACTGCAGTTGCCCTTGATTGTGAGATTCCCAATGAATTGCCATGTAATAATTAGTTTGAGTATTTTGGACTAGACTTCAAAGTACATATTAGTCCTTCAAACATGACAAATCAGAACACTCTAGAATACATGAAAAAGATAAAACAGCGCTTATTTTAAAATTTACGCATGTTACCTCACGCACCTGGTGTCCAAACGCAAGCTATTCCAGAAGATGCTGTTCATGAAAAGAGTGGAGATGAAGACAGAGAAGATCCAGACAAGAGAATTTCTATTCGAGCATCATACAAACCGATAGCTTGTGATGAAGAATTCTCAGATTCAGGGGATGAAGAAGGATGTCGTAGAAATGTGGCTGATCATAAGAAAGGAGCAAATAAAGTTAGAATTGAGGAAGACAAAAAGGAAACAGGACAAAAAAGCAGATGTGAAGGAAGAAGACAAACCCAAGGATAATAGTAGTGAAAAAACAGATACCAAAGGAGCCAAATCAGAACAGCTCAGCAACCCTTGAATTTGAATTTGAGTTTGAGAGTCTCACCAATTTCAGAAAAAAAAAAGAGAAAATATTTGGAAGAAAATGTTTTCGTTTTGAAGACTGGATTCATTTTATACTACTTTGGCATGGACTGTATTTATTTTCAAAATGGCTTATTTTTGTTTTTCTTGGCAAATTTTATTGTACGTTTTCAAATTTTGAGGCAAAATTTCATTTCCACTATGCTTTATGTGATAGTATTTAAAATTGATGTGAGTTACTATGTCAAAAACTGATCTATTAAAGAAGTAATTGGCCTTTCAGAGCTGATTTTTCCATCTTTTGTAATTATCTTTATTAAAAAAAATTGTATTTGGGGAAAAAAAAAGACCCAAAGCAAATGGTTGCTACTTGGAAACTGAAGTAAAGATCAAAGTGGGGAGAAGAGCAGGGTGCAGACAGCACATGGTACTGAAACAAATAAGCGCCTTGTATGCAAGCAGGGAGAGAGCAGCATGCACCTTTGCGATACTTCAGGTCATAGGATAGACTTTAAAAATGGCTGGATGTTAAAGCTGGAGGAGCCCTTAGTGACAATTTATTTATTTTAAATTAATCGTTTTATGAGACTCAGTCTACAGTTAGCTAAAAATAAATTAGAGAAAAAATAGCTAAAGGATCTGAGTTGTGAACTAGTGATTCTTGATCATCCAGGGAAAAAAGGTGCTTTCTACGTAATTCAAATTGCAAGAAAATGGACGGTTTCATGATCACTGTCATAGATTAACTGCTTGGTCGACTTCCTTTTTAACTGAATGACTATGCTTTTGATCAGTAACTATAAACACTGCTTTTGCAGCTGGATGAAGAAGCCTAGATGCGGTGTGCCTGACCAGACCAGAGGGAGCTCCAAGTTTAATATCCGTCGAAAACGATATGCGTTGACGGGGCAGAAGTGGCAACACAAGCACATCACCTACAGGTATGAGCTGACCACGGGTTCCTGGCTTTCCATTTCCTCACAGCTGCTTATTTGGAGGTTTGGTTTAACATCTTAGGTATGTTGACTACATGGTGACATATACTGGTGTGGTGCTAACATAAGGAACTTCACACTGTGATTCAGAATGAGAATAATTGTCCATTTGGGAGGTTGGTACACATTCCTGGGAGCACTTGGTCGCTATGTGGACTAGACCTTCCAGCTTTGTGAATGAATGCCAGTGCTTGGGGGTCTGACAGATGAGAACTCTAGCACAAGTATCGCAGTCTACAAAAAGAGTCAAGTAAGATAGATAAATATTGCTGTTTAAACAGCATGTCTTTGAATCCTTATATAACTTTTAGTGTCAGTGTGATTGCTAATCATATGGTAAATTATGGTTAGCTTTGTAAGAAACTGCCAAACTATCTTCAGAGTGGCTGCACCATTTTGGACGAGAGTTCCTGGGGCTCCACATCCTCTCAGCACTGGGGGGTGTCAGTGTTCTGGATGTCACCCTTCTGACAAGCGTGCACCCTGATGACGTCATGTTGAGCATTCCCCTGATGATGTCATGCTGAGCATCTCCCTGATTTTTGTTTAATCTCATCAGTGTCTTTATGCATAAAGTGGGTTTCTAGTAGAAATCATGCAGTTTCGTCTTGCGTTTTTTTTTGTTTTTTTTTTACGCTGAGCCATCCTGCTACCTGTTGGCAAATCAGTGGCAGCTCTGCTCAGGCTGGGCATCGAACTGCTGTTGTTCAGAGTTCAATCTTCTTGCTTTTTTTTTTGCTTTTTTTTTTTGAGGGCAGTGTCACTGGCCCTCATATGTGGGACCCGAACCGGGGCCGCTGGCTTCCCAAGCCAGAACTTAACCACCACGCCACTCAGCCGGCCCTCTTCTTGCTTTTAATCCACTCCTTTCCTGGGTGTATTCTGACGACTCACATTTAGTGATTAGTGATGTAGTTGAATTAATATCTGCCGTATCTGAAATACTCTACTGCCTGTTGCTTCTGTACATTGTTTTTTGTTTGTTTGTTTGTTTTTTGTCTTCCCTTTTTTCTGCCTTCTGTGGTTTTAAATGAGCATTTATCTATTTCTATTTTATATTTATGTATCAATTATACTCTTTTAAAAATTAGTTTAGTGGTGCTCTAGAGTTTGAAATACACATTTCTGGCTAGTGTAACTGTACTTTCCAGTAACACTCTACTGCCCACAGAAAGTATAGGTCCCTTATTACAGTGTATTTCTGCCTTCTCCCTCTTGGCCCCTTGTAACAGGTTATTTCTTCACTTATCCATTAGCTATACTCACCCAGTAATGTGTTGTTTTGACTATTATGTTGAGCAGTTATCTGTTAGATTAATTAAAATAATAAAGAATTTTATTTTCCCTTTATTTATTCCTTCACTAATGCTCTTCCTTTATTTAAACAGATCTGAATTTCTGACCTGTAGACATCTTCTTTCTAAACAACTTATTTTAAAATTCCATGCAAGGCAGGTCTACTGGCAACAAATTCCCTTAGCCTCCCTCCTTCCCTGTCCTTTCCTTCTTTCCTCCCTCCCCCTTCCTCCCTCCCTTTCTTCCTTCCTTCTTCCCTCCCTCTTTCCTCTCCCTCCTTCCCTTCCTTCCTTCCTTCCTTCCTTCCTTCCTTCCTTCCTTCCTTCCAATACAGTCCGTTTTCTCCTTCCCCTTTAAAGGGTATTTTCACTGGACACAGAGTTCAGAAGGAAGGGAAAAACTGTTAAGAGCCATTCTGCTGAGAACCAATCCTACTGCCATGTATGCTATGTCTCTATACTGACCTTGTCTCAGCCAGCTTTGAATCTTCAGGTGATCAGGTGTCTGTCCCTGCAAACACCTGTGATCAGTGGGCATATCATGTGGTTGAGAGCCCAGACTGGGAGTAAGAAAGATCTGGGCTTGAGCCCTGGCTCTGCCACCTGCCACCTGTAAAACCAGGGTCAAGTGATGTACTCTTCTAAGTCTCGGTTTCCCTGTGTGCAGTGAGTATGGTAATAATACCTCCTTTGTAAAGCTTGGGAGAAAGTTGTCAGGTGATGGGAACAAAACAGAACTTAGCACAGTGTTTGAAGCAGGGCTTAGTAAAAGCCAGCTGTCATCTTTACTTCTTTTAACTTACCAGACAAACTGCAGAAGTTGTTGAGTGTATTCTAAAGGATTAAAGAAAGTTGGGAGAAGGGCCGGCCGAGTGGCGCGGAGGTTAAGTGCTGGCTTGGGAAGCCAGTGGTCCCAGTTCGGTACCACATGTGAGGGCCAGTGACACTGCCCTCAAAAAAAAAAAAAAAAAAAAAAAGTTGGGAGTGAGAACTAAGGATATTATGTTTTAACGTTAATATACAGAGGATGCTAAAAAATGTATACACATTTTAAGACAGGAAAAACTTGTATTAAAACAGTAATATTCAATATATACTGATAACAAAAGATGAATGCAAGACATATGTATACATTTTTTTGGCACCCCTGGTATACACAAGGTGTTAAGAAGTTGCTTTGTGTATAGTAAATATGGTATCAGCATTTGCTACTACTTTTTTATTATTTTATGATTAGTTTTGCCTCTTGGACAATTAGGTATTCCTTCAATTAATGATTACCAAGCAGCCTATGTGACAGCACTGGCAATGGGCAGATGAATTGGGCTGGCCCTGACTTCGTGGAGTCTGGGGTGGGAGACTGCAAAGCAGATACCGTGCATTCCTTCAAGGTTATGCACTCAGATCTCAGAACTGCATCATTGTATCCTCTTCATACTTCTCGCTAGGTATTATGCCCTCAGGAAAGAGTTGCCTGCTAGGTATTATGCCCTCAGGGGGAGTGCCCACTAGGTATTATACCCTCAGGAAAGAGTTGTTGAGTAAATTGGTGAATTCTTAGTAGGCTTTGGTTACACTTTATTTAAAACAATTATTGTCATTTAATGAGTCATATAATTTTTATCAATTACATCTTATTTCCCAAACATACTAGTATTGTATAAAACAGACTTGGCCTAAGTTCCTTTTCTCTGTAAAATCTAAGCTCCAATATAGTATTTAATGTAATCAATGACCAATGGGATACACCTGTAAATTGACAATGCATCTATTTTTAACACTATTATGTTAATGAACATTCATAATAAATTGGTGTGATAATATTACGTTTGATTACATTATGTTAGCATTGGTTTTCCCAGTAAATTCACCCATTAGCTAAGCCTGATTTTAAGTGATTGCTCTGTGACTGCTGTGGTCACACTGAAATTTGTCATTTTACTTGAACAGTTATACAGAGACAGGATTTAGAAGTCGCTGAGGGATCACTTGTCCTGCCCACAAACATTTCCCATTTTCTCTCGAGCCCATGAGCTCACTGAACCTGGTCATTCAGTTCATTTCAAAAAGAACTCACGTTTTGTGTCCAGAGGAAACAGACACTATTGAAATAAAACCCAGAGTAGTATGGACTTCAATCAGCCTGGCCTGG
Organism: Aselliscus stoliczkanus; assembly: GCA_033961575.1. NCBI lineage: Eukaryota > Metazoa > Chordata > Mammalia > Chiroptera > Hipposideridae > Aselliscus > Aselliscus stoliczkanus. Next base: position 71,425,369 of record CM066731.1, on the reverse strand, counting down.
AAAGCTGGCCTCTTGGGAAATAGCCAAGTAGTTACTGTAAGGTTCCCTAGGGGGGTCTCCATAGTCAGTCTCTAGTCTGTCACCATTTTTGTACTTGAGGGAAAAGAGGTGAAATTGCATCAATAGTATAAACAAAATATGAATACAAGTAAATTAGCTATTAAGCTTTTCAAATATAACCTTAATTTTATTTCTTTTATGGCATTATTTTTGCAAATATATATTAGTAATTGTGCACATCATGTATTAGAATTATCAAGAACCACAGTCTTCCTGTTGATGTGACAGGGCTTCTCTGTGCCATTGTTGTTTCAGTTACTAGTAAATACAACATGCTGCTCTCAGTGGCTTGAAGGTTTCCAACTCGGGTTTTGTGGGCACCCAGCTCAGGGCTCTGACTCTGAAGTGCACTCATATGTCTCACATTTATGAAAATATATCAAATATCACCATTGAAAACATTGTGGAAGCTAATGAATCCATAGCCTTGAAAACCACAGTGACGTGTCTTTAAATCCACATTTATTACTCTCTATTATATTACACTGCTCCGTTTTTCTAAGAACCATTATGTGCGTGTAAATCACACTAATACGATGTCATTTCTTTTCTCTGTCACACAATGGTCTTTTATTGGAAAACAAAGCGATTCCTCCATGTGCATCGCGTGTGGACTGGATGCCAGCAGTGATGCCCTCAGCACACATGCCGACACTCATTCTCTGTTTCCGGGACTGCACTCCACTGCTCGCCACTTTCTTCTGTTGCATGAACTTCTGAGATGTCTTTTTGCTCCATTATTGTGCCCTTGGTCATTTTTCTTCAGAATCAGTGGCTTTGTGGGTTGGGGTGAGACCAGGACACTTCTCTGCTTACAGCGCCCGTGGGCTTTCAGGTGGCCCGTCCCTGCCAGCACTCCCCCTCCGTCCCACTGCCCTGACTGCAATGAGCTGTCCATTCTTGATCCATCAGGTCCACACGGGCTGCTCACTGTCCCTCAGGCTGGGTGCTTGGTGCCAGGCGTGTGGCTCCTTTTGTCACTGAGACACCCTTTACCATTTAGTCACCTCACCTCCTCGCTCCTCATTTGTGTTCTGTTCTTCATCATTCTTCTAAAATATGTAAGTTCTACAGGAGCCTGAGTGACAGCTCCATCTCTGGCACCCACTTCGTGGAACGTTCTTTCAAGTCATGTGTCACAAGGATACTTGCCCACTAACAAGGGCTTCTGAGATCTCGTAGGGTAGGAAGGAAATAAAAGACTACAAGGAAAATTACTTTAGACAAAATTCAAAGTGACACCATTAATCTGGGTGGCTTTTCAGCCATCAGACAGGAGAGCTAGAGACTAACTCGCTAGATGAAGGTCTGTGATGCCTCCATGAAGGAGATGATCCTTCTCAGAGTTTAGAACATCACGCTGAATGGGAGGTCAAGTTAAAACAAAAAATAAAACAACAACAAAACATTGCATAATGTTCACCCTGAGCAGGCATGAATTCTTTCTCTGTGTCCATCCTTGGGCTCAGATCAAAAAATATGGTGTCTTTCTTAGCACTGATTTTCTCTCACAGCTCATGTCCGACCATCAGTACATCTTAGCAGGTGTACCCTCAAGATAGATCCCAATTCCAGCCATTTCTCAGTGTCTATCCTGGTACCTCTCTGGTCCAAACACTACCACCTCTCTCACCTGAAGCTTTACAGGTGTTCCGTGGGTCTGTCTGTTTAAACAATGGACCCATGTCAGTGCATTTTCCACACAATGGCTCCATCATTTACTTAGCAGTATGTCTCGTTCATTTCTCTGCATGATACTCTGTTCTTGGCCTCTCACTTGGAGCAGAAGCCAGATTGCTTCTAGTGACCCAGGGGCCAGCCTCATCTGGTGCTCTGCCCCTTTCTGGTCCCTTGTCCCCATGCTTGTCCTTGCTTCCTGCCCAGAACACATGCCATTCCTTGTACTCACCAGCATGTCTCTACATCAGGGCCTTCACTTGCAGCCTCCTCTCCCACTCCATTTCCACTTGGTTTGCTTCCTCCTTTTCTTCCTATACAGTGAATGATATTCACCATCACACAGTCAGTGTAAATATGTTCTAGAATACACAGTAACATATAGGTAAAACCTTCTGTGGATGTGTATGTGGTCTAGCTCAGGATTTAAGAAAATGATTCTTTTTTTTTTTTTAAAGATTTTATTGGGGAATTGGGGGAGGGGAACAGAGTTGCGGAACTGGGAAAGAGGAACAGACAAGTTGCTGTCCTTTTGTTCTTCAGTCTATTTGTGGAGGACATTGCTTTACTGGCCCATGTTGGTATCATCGTTGTGCTCATCGGGTCAGGCAGATCAGTCTCCAGCCTCTGGACGGCCGCTCACAGTGGCTCTTGGCAGCTCACATGGCTGCCAGCCACTCACGTTGGGTGCTGGCCACTCACTGTAGCCTATGGCAGCCCACTGCAGCAGGGGCTGCAGCTATGCCATCGCAGGGACTCACAGCAGCCCAGCTCCAAGTGGAGCTGTTGTTCACCATCTTAGCCATAGAGGGCACTGTCACTGGCCTTCATATGTGGGATCCAAACCGGGGTCACTGGCGTCCCAAGCCAACTCTTAACCAATGCGCCAGTTGGCCGGCCCGACAATGATTGAGTCAGAATGTCTGGGTTGAAAAAGCAGCTGTGCCAGTCTAATTTTATCTAAATCTCAACATCTTTCTTTGTAAAATAGTATCAATACCTGTCTCATCGGGTTACCCAAGCCGTTAAATGAGATACTGTGAAATGTTCCCTGGGCTCATAGTTACGTCCAAGGCCGTAGTTACTGTGGAAGCGTGATTCCTGCTGAACAGTCATGATTATCTTGACACAGTTACAATCGGTTCAAAACACAATCTGCAGGTTATTTTTTCCACTGGAGAATATATCTTAAATATTTTTCCATGCTGCTAGGTGCCTTGAAAAGGCAAAACTGACCTTGAGTTCCCTATGTGATCTGACACGCACCCGAGATAACATAGTTTAGCTATGGCTCCATTATTGTGCACCGTCTGGCTCCCACTTCTCCTTTACTGTTACACTGCAATAAACGCTCACGTGGGTAGCATGCCTACTCTGTGTATTAGGATGTTTCTTTCATTCACATTCATGGGCTCTTGGATGTAAGATTGTTGGTTGAAGGGCTTTGAAATTTATTGATGCCTCTTAGGGAGGTGTTCATGGCTTTCCACAAAAATGCTATGAACTTATTATACTACCACAGTACAAAATACACGTATGTATTTGTTTCATTTATGTGCAATTCTTTTTCTTTTTTGAGGGCAGTGTCATTGGCCCTCATATGTGGGGACCTGAACCAGGGCCGCTGGTGTCCGAAGCCAGCGCTTAACCCAAGCCAATGCACCACTCGGCCGTCCCTTTTATGTGCAATTTATAAAAACATAAAATGAACTGATTAATACTAAATAGAGAAAAATAAATTTTATCCAATTGTTATCAGCATCAACACCAACTAATAATGTCTGTTCCTTCTTTAAATTTATAAAATTGTTAAATCTTTGCATTAAAAAGCTATTTATTCACATTGCTTATTTTATCCAGAATGAATTAAGTGTATGCTAAGAAAACAATAGAACATCATAAACTGTACTTAACTGACATTTTTTAAAAAAAAAAACCTAATAAATAACTTTGTGTCTGTTGAACTGGTATTCACAGATATACATAAGGACATTGTTTGGAAGTGACTGTTACAGCCAGAAAGAATTGAATATTGTGTGTCTGCTCAGAAGTGCTGCCTCCACGTGACAACTGAGAAAGCTGCCTTTCTGGCCTGTTTAAGGGCCCAGGGCCTGATGGGTGGGCTCACCCTCGGCCCCACCCTGCAGAGCCTCCTCATTGAGAGCCCGGCAGGGGCATTTCACCCGCTGACCCTGTGCAGCCAAGTCCAGCTCTAGAAACACAAGGCGTTAAGTTCTTTCATATTTAACACAGCCGTTTTTCTAACATTTTACTCACCTGAACAGATAGGAATCAGAATAAGTCATATAACGAGGCCATGCGGATCATTCTTTTCTCTGAATTTCAGTATAAAGAACGTAACTCCCAAAGTCGGAGACCCTGAGACCCGGAAAGCTATCCGGCGAGCCTTTGATGTATGGCAGAACGTGACCCCTCTGACCTTCGAAGAGGTCCCATACAGTGAGCTGGAGAGTGGCAAGCGGGATGTGGATATAACCATCATTTTCGCATCTGGTTTCCACGGAGACAGCTCGCCTTTTGACGGAGAGGGAGGGTTTTTGGCCCACGCCTACTTCCCGGGACCCGGGATTGGGGGAGACACGCACTTTGACTCCGATGAGCCCTGGACACTCGGGAACCCCAATCATGACGGTAAGTGCACAGTTTTTCTCACTGTGAGTAGTTCTTTTATTTTTACTCCTGAGTATCCGATAATTTACTGATTTACAGACTTAAGGTTTTGATTCTAAATTTGTTTTTAAAATGATAAAACAGAATATGAAGCTTTTAATAACATTTTAGAACAAGAATTTGTATGGGTCATTAGACAATACTGGCTTTTCTTGTGGTCTTCGGATTCGAGATGAGAGCTCTGCACAGTGTTCTGTAAATACTCTGAGGTGGGTTTTGTTTTCTATACAGTGTCACTTAAAAGACACCATAGCATTTAAAGTATGGGACATGCATTGAGCAAATATCGCTGTTTTTCAATATTTGACTTCAGTGTTTGCACTTGGCAGTTAACCCTGATTGGTGTTTGTGGCGTGCCTCCTGCGTATGTTTTCTGTTACCGTCAGTCTACAATGTTGCCCCATCTCTTTCCTATTATCCATTTCTTTGCCCTCTCAATCTAATTCAAACAATTAATGTGTTGTTTTCTATTATACCTTTCTTTATTTTTATCAAAAACCAGTTTCTCACCAATCTATTTCAACACATGTATCAGTTTTCTAATACTTATAATTATTCTGATATGCAGAAAAAATGTAAAAATAAGAAACTCAATGATGAAAAGAATAGTTATTAAATTAAGAAGCATGTATTTCCTCCTACACAACAATCCACACTTCAATTTTATGTTTAAAAAATATTCACAGAATTATCGGATCCTAGAATTATAAGGTTCCTAAGCAGCCAGCTCCAAGAATCATGTAATCAAGGCTTAGATATTTTTCTTTCTCACCGTAGTAGAATGTTGTTGAAAATAAAAGCATGCATTGTTTTAATGACAGCTAATCAATAAATAACACTGATCATTACTCTAGCCATCAGATAAAGCTTGGTTAGTTCATTAGAAGGTTTGGTTAGCTGGCTTAGTGTAATAGCCATGCATTTTTAGAACATGTGGGCTTCAAACACCAGACAGAATGACTTAGGTTGAGTTAACCTTAAAAATAACATCAAATTTCAAAGGAAGAAAATACAGTAAATAACTATTCATGTTTTCCAAAAGAAAAGAAAATACTAGCATTAAAACAATGGTTTGAATTGTTATCGATAAGCGTACTGGCTACAATATTAAACTGTGGTTTCATTTGTTGTTTTTTTTGTTTTTCGAGGGCAGTGTCACTGGCCCCCATACGTGGGATCCAAACCAGCTCCCAACCACCGTTCCACTTGGCTGGCCCTGTGGTTTCATTTTAAAAGCTGGTTTTGAGACTGCTGGCAGATGCGCGGGGAGATGTCACCACCGCAGAAAGCCCAGCAAGCCCTTCGTGGTCACACAGCCCAGCATGCAGTCCCTGCGGGGAGCGTGGGTTCAGGGCCACACTGAGTGCTGGTGCTCCCGGGGACTTGTGTTGCAGGGCTGGGGCTGTGGGTCCAAGGGCCTCCCGTTCAGGCTTGTATAACCCACTCACCTGGGCAACTAATCATGAAATACCCATATCATGATAGGTTGGCCTTACTGTTTTGACACATAAATCCTGTAAAATAAAATGCGTTTCTTTTATTTTTATCAGAACCCCCCAGGCATTGCAATGGAGTAGTCCCAACCCCTTCAGTTGTTGGAATTGTTTTGACACTGGGAGGAATGTGTGCATTCTAAATGATGAGAAAAGCAGCACTCACAATGGTGGGGCTGTGCTGACATGGGCACAACTGATTTGCTTCCAAGGAAAAGACTTTCTTCCATAATTCCGGACTGAGAAAATTATATTTCATCCAATAGCGGAGCTAATTGTTAAGGCTCCTTGAACCCTGTAGCTTTGGAGTTGTGTTCATTTGGCTTTATGGCCTCATACATTTGAAATTATGTTTTAAATCCTATAAGAAGGAGAAGGGGCCTATCAAATTGCCTATATTTTCTCCTAAAATATTGAAATCCCTAAGGAAGCTGCAGAAATCCTTTAGATGTATCCTCTCTTAGCTGGTTTTGCTAGGCATCAGCCAGTACTTTTCGGAAATAAACAAGAAGTCTTCGGAACAAATCTGTAGGGGCATTGGAGATGACAGGGAGATGAGGATGTTGGCAGTGATTTGAGTGGAACCGGTGTTAGGGATGTTTGTGTGTTTTGTAGGACAGAAGATTCCCAGGGAATATACCTGTGGAGAGGAATTCTGAAACCTAGCCCCCGAGCTGACGGTGTACAGACAACCCCGGGGATTGATGGCCGTTGTATGCTAAGACATTCGATTGTCCCACTTACACTAGAGAAGTATCATCATTTTTATACTTCTGTCTGTAGGCCTATTATTAACAACCTGAAGAAAACAAGGATTTAATATTTAGCATTTCATTTGGAGGAAAATATTTCTGTACTGGTCAAATAGGAGTGCATTTCCTTCTGAGTGAACTTAAAAGAAATGATTCTGCAAAGTAACAGCGTTTCACTTCTGTGGGGGATGAGGGAGATGTTAACTGTTTCAGGTGTAACCCATGAAGATTTACTACTTAATTGAAATTCAGACTTTTAACTGGCAAGCAAGGCACCTGGGGGGCGCCATGTGGAGTATCGATCATTTATCAGAAGAACAGCCTCTAGCTTTGCTTGTGGTGCTGGTGAATGTGGGGAAAATTAATGTGTTTGTGCATCCCACATCCTGACTGTGAGATGGTCTTTCTGTATCACAGATACACGAGGTTCAGTTCTGACATCTTCACTGGCAAACTTTTTCTTTAGCGAAGTCCTCTGATGCCCCCAGGCTTACTCACCTGAACTGTTTTCTTTCTTTCCTACTCACTGCTCTTAGCACCTACAGCGCAGAGCTGCCTGATAATTTAGCAAAAATGCAAATGAAAGAGCCTCTTGATAAGTTCCCGGCTCATATTCCCAGTATATCGTTCAGCGAATGAAAGCAATTTGAATTCCATCTACCTCAAATGAGATCAACAGTGTCTTAGGCTGCCAGCAGCCTTCATGCTCTCCTCCACCTTCCAGTCAGTTTGCTCAGAGCTCTGCCATCTTTGGAGAGCTCAAGCTAAAGCCCATTAAGCACATTACATAATAGTTATATTAAAATAAGTGCTCACGCGCACACACACATACACACAAACCCCTAATAAAAATGCCCTTTTTAAAAGTGTTTCTCCCCCCCACCCTGCCCCATGGAGTAGAAAAGCGAAACATGTAAAGGGAAATTCTAAGTAGAAAGTGTCCCTATGACATGTTTTTTGAAAAGTGTGCATTGCCTGAATGTGCTGGAAAATTTAACTCTAGCAAAATGTTAAGATTCATTTTGAGCCTTATTATCATATCGTTTCCTTGGCTACAGCATAGAGTTTAAATGGCACTATTAGTATAAACACAAACTTGTCACAAAGATTCTTTCTAATCAGAAAAGTATCTGTCACAGAACTAGGATTTCAAATTGATCATCTCTAAGCAAAAAGGTTACCTGTGAAAATGAATAAAAGTATGACAGTGAAACATCTAGAGGCATGTCTCATGTTACCACGTCATTGCAAGTCTATTAACAAACAGAATGCACTGCTTTTGCTGTTTGTAGTCAGAAAGGTCACTGCCTAAAGTAAGATGGAGCAGGGCTGTGATGGCAGTCTGTCTAGAAACTGAGAGGAAATGCCGATATAAATTTCGCCTGAGACGTCAAAACGCTTCATCCTATTGTCTCATTGTGACATTTAAGTTGTGTGTCAGTTTGACTGGGCAGAGGGATGCCCAGAGAAAGTTGTTCAGTGTCTCTGGGTGTGTCTCTGAGGGTGTTCCTGGACAAGGTGAGCATTTGAATCAATAGGCGGAGTACAGAAGCCCCCTCCCCCCATGGGGGGCATCCTCCAGTCCCTTGAGGCACACACAGAAGACAACAGAGGGCAGGGGAGCCGGCCCTCCTGAGCTGAGACGCGCACCCTTATCCAGCATTCACACCAGCAGCTGCCAGGTGCTCAGGCCTTCCGACTTGCACCAGATGATCTGCCCATCTCTCCTGGGTTTTCATACTGTGGTATTCCCAGCCTCCATGACCCGTGAGCTCACTGCCATAGTAAATCTCCTTTTATGTTTCCCTCTATATACGTCTCATTGATTCTGTGTCTCTGGAGAATTCTTACAATTTATTAGACATGAAATGGTCAAATTCTATGTCCAAACCCACTCATTTTTTTGAATAAACCTAGTTTAAGTTAAATGTCTTCATGATGGATGCTTGACAATGGACATGTTATGTGGATGGGGTAATCACCTTTCTGTCAGAGAGATTCGTCGCTGGTGTGGTAGTACCGGAGAACACTAGCTGTCTGTCACCTCCCAACCTGCCCTGCTATATAATATATATAACATTTCTCAGGTGCCTACCGCATTTGGATTTGGATTTTGTAGAACAGGAAAAGTCAGATACCAAAAGGATATTTTCTAAGAGGCCTAGAAGTGCTGTGGTCTGTGGGAGGATTTTGTACATCAGTGTGTCCTGTGCTTTTGGAAGCTGAGGGGAGGACTGGGGAGGGTGGGCAGGCTAAGGCCCTTTACCCATCCTTACTTGTGGAGCTCCAAAATTCTGAGACTATTAACTTGCTGTCAAATATTATACCTGATCATGTCTTGCCACAACCAGGGAGCTCTCTCTCAAAGTAACGTGACTTTCAAAACAATGACAGAGGTTTCTCATTTGTCTGCTTGTTTTTATGAACTCAGCTTCCTCCCATCCCTCCTGGAATGAGGTTCATGTCACTGAGTTGACTTCATTGCACTGGGACGGCGACATGAGGTTTGATTGCCCCGGATTTCCTTAAACCCTGACGACGTGGCTTCACATGATGGCCGTGCAGTGCCCATGGGGGTATTTATTATGATTAGATCCCAGTGTGCCCCTAGATGATAGAAGATGAACTGGTGTCATCACATTCACAGTGTTACTTCATTGTATCAGTGTTAACGAAATATATGGAGGGGTCGTAAACATTAAAACGCATGTAATATAGATCTCTTGATAAATGAAACAGATAAAACCAGTACTTTCTGTGGCTTAACACAGTATAATTTTATTTCTTGCATGTATGGTGGGGCAGGGGACCGTGCATTCACTCAATCAGAAGCCCAGTGTCGCGGAGGCTCAGCCATCACGAGCATATGATCTACAGAACTGCCCCAGGCATCAATGTCCAGACAGCAGCTGGGAGAACACAATGGGTTTGCTCATGGGTGGTGGCATGTGCCAGGCCCGCCAGAGTAAATGGCATTCCTCTGCAGCTCACACTAACTGGCGCTCAGTCGCATGCCACACTACGTCACAGGGGATGCTAGAGAACAGCTATGGGTATGACCAGCGGTGGCCAGTGGCTGCCACACTGATGTGCTGGGAAGTGAAACAATGCTAATTTGGCATTAGATATGCTCTGGATCTGTGGTCGAGGGGCTGGACATAGTCTGCCTAATACAGATACTGATGCACAGATTGTTATTTTGCTTCTGAGTTAGTCTGTGTAGGAATGTTCTTTCTAAATCATCTTCATCTAGGTTATTTAAATTTAGATGGCCACCGACAAGGTAAAATGATGCGGAATTTTCAAGTTTAGCCATGAGCTTATCAATGTAAAAAATCAATTTCTTTAAGTTTTTGAAAAATCCAGCTGGTTGGAATTAATCATTTGACAGTTTTATTGCCTAAATTATCATGGCTAATAATGAATTTCTACCTTCGTTTTGTGCATTTTTTAATTTTTTGCAGAATTACAACCATACCATTATGAAACCTGGCACACTACCATTTTACTAATTTCCTTACTATTTAAACACAACAAAACAACCCAGTAATTATTCCCAAATTTAATTTATAACTCTCTTCTTCATTTGAAGTTACACATTACCCCAACTTCCCTCCCCCTCCAGCCTGCTGACTCCATATCAGAATAGCCCCAGAAATGGCCCTGTTGTCACCCACCATGGAAATTGTAGCTGGGCGCTGATTTAATGCCTTGGAGAGCAAGACCATGGGCTTAGGGGAGGGCTCACCTCTGTTGGGCTTGTGTTGTGAGCAATGGAATTGGACCTCAGATCAGGGCTCACCAGCCTGCTCGCCAAGCTGCCACTGAAAGGCTGTTTGAGCAATATGCAAGAGAAAAGTAGGGACATCAAGAAGTAATTAAGAAACCCTCTCTGCTGGCTATCATCAGGTCCGTTACATAAAGAAGAAAACAGTAAGAATAAATAATATTAGGAGCCAAACTTAATTGAGCATTTAGTGTGTCTAGATGCTATCTGAATTCTCTTTGTGTACATAATTCTTTTATTTCTCACAAAAATACTTATAAAGTAGAAAGTGTAATTGCTTCCATTTTGCAAGGGAACCAAGGCACAGAAAGTTTGGTAACTTGCCCAAGTTGCTTGGATAGCAACAACAGAATATTATCCTTAAAAGGGACCCTAAACAATCAGGGAGAAGGGGTATTAGTTGGAGACTCAAGAGAAAAGCTTATGACTGAAAACAGTTTATCAAGTGAACCAGAAAAACGATATTGGAGATGTCCCAGAATGCCTAGAAAGGCTCTCTATGGAGCAGGAAATGAAAACCTTTTATTACTGTAAAAGCAGAATCTGTCATGTGGAAGAAAATCAGGGTAAACATTTTCAGAAAAGCATGAAAAGAGAAAATGATGTGAAGCTTAAGGATATTTATAGAAGACTTGGGAGATAGCTCCAGCTGAAGAATTATAGGTTATGTCAATAAGGAAAGAGTGGAAAAATTAAAGCAACAGAATTAAGCAAATGAGGAATAGCAGCATCACCTCCTTGTTCTAAATTAACACAGTGCCATGCAATTCAAAAGGAGACATCACATTTGTTGTAAAATTAACAAAACCAAATCCATAAATAAGTATAAGTACAGCCTTGCTGTTATATGCTCCTGAGTGGGCTCTCACTCCTGGGGACCCTGTGAATGGGCGAGCTGCCTTATCAAGGTAAGAAAGATAAAGACTGAGAAAGAAGATTTTCAAAATAGACAGTTGGAAAAGACACCTGAGCTACAGCTAGATAAGAGGAGACTTTTCCCAAACAACAAGGAAATCCAGAAGACAATGCAGTGTTTTTAAATGTAAGAGAAAATAACTGTCAACCTAGAATTACCCAGCAAAACTATCATTCAAGGGTTAGGATAAAATAGGAAAAAAAAAAAAAAGAATAAAAAGTGATAAAATTGACCAACCATTTAACAAGTGTAAAAGGCTTTCTAAGACATGTAGTACAGGATGAAAGAAGGGAGTCCTAGAAGAAGAATCCTAGGTAAAAGGAAGAATTTTGATCAAAGAAATTAATGAATATTTTATGTATAAAATAATAATGTATAATCTGTACAATAAAAAAGAGACAGAAGAGGGGCCATCCAAGTGGCGCATTGGTTAAGAGCTGGTTTTGGGATGCCAGCGGCCCCAGTTCGGATTCCACATATGAGGGCCAGTGACACTGCCCTCTACAGCTAACAGCTCTACCTGGAGCTGGGCTGTGCAAGCCCTGGCGACGGTATAGGCTGCAGCCCCTGCTGCAGTGGGCTGCCATAGGCTACAGTGAGTGGCCAGCAGCCAGCATGAGCTGCCAATAGCCCCGGTGAGCGACATCCAGAGGCTGGCGACTGATCTGCCTCATGCAGGAAGAGCGCAATGATGATACCAACATGGGCCAGTGAAGCAACATCCTCTGCAAGTAGACTGAAGAACAAAAAGACAGCAACTTGTCTGTTCCCCTTTCCCGATTCCCCAATGCTGTTCCCCTCTCCCAATTTCCCAATAAAATCTTAAAAAAAAAAAAGAAGAAGCTTTTTGAACAACAATAACGTGCAAACCAGGGAAGGAGAGAATAGATTAAGTTATTCTAAAGCTCTTATATTGTTTAAGAATAAAGTTAAGAAATAAATCTTATATTCTAGCTAAGTGGGCATAGTAAATATTTAAGGATAACCAATAAAAAATAAATTTTAAAGGGAGTATTCTTCCAAAGCAATAGTGGGGAAAACAGTAGAAGAAAACAAAAATAAATTAAAAATGGCAACAGAAAAACCTACAGATTTTGAAATCAAGAAAAGAAAAATAATTGTGTAAAACAGAACAAATTAAAAAATCAGAATGTAATAATTTTAAAATTCCAAGCATAGCAGTAATGCCAGTGAATGTAAATAGACTAAACTTGCCAGTTATAAAGTGAAGTTCTTAAATAAATAAAAAGAAAACCCTGGTGTCTGAAGTTTATAATAACACCCAAAATGTTATATCGAGTGTCAGTGAGGGTGTAATTTAGAAAGGACCCTGACACATGGTGGATACAAGTATAACTTGATCAGACCATGGGGAAAGAATTGGCCAAAACCTAGTAAAATTGAACATTTCCGTTTGCTATGATTTAAAAATTTCGTATCTAGGACCGGCCGAGTGGTGCGGTGGTTGGGAGCTGGCTTGGGATGTAGAAACCAATGAGGCCCCATGAGTCTAGAGCAGGGCTTTTCAACCTCAGCTCTCCAGACCCGGGGGACAGAAGCTGCTCTACTGGGCAGGTGGCTCTCTCCCTGAAGAGACCTGGCCTCTCTCAGATGCTGGCCACACCTTAACTTTCAAATGGCACATCCTTTTGTCTTCTCAGAGTGCAAAGATTTTCTCTGTTAAGGTATGCAAAATATGTTTCTTAATTTCTTCAAACATAGAATGTGTTTTAGCAGACAGCATTTTCCTTTTTTTAAGTTTTTGATGTGAAATTGGTTTTCTGAGCTCTTGGAGGCAGCAATACTTTCTAATCAAAATGTTATGAAATGTACTCAGTAAGGTTATTAAGACATTTGGAAAAAATATAAAAATATTATCAAGAATGTAGTTGCACATTCAGTATCTTACACAAAATTAATTCAGTAGGATTGCATTCATACCAATAGTGGAAACCAGATTAATTTTATCTTTCTGGTTTCCATAATTGAATAAATTACAATTTGAGTTTAATAAGGCACATGGAGCTGTTTTGGAGCTTTTAAAGCATGTTCTCAGAATTCTTTACACTGTGCCTGTGTAAGGTGCAGCTGACTCCTCTCCTGATAGTATGCACCGTTTAGTGACTCACGTTTAATACATGGGTCCCGTCGGGGCAAAGTGAGGTCACACAGATGGTATGGCTTCTGCTGGGAGCTGTTTCTCTCTCTCTCTCTCTCTCTCTCTCTCTCTCTCTCTCTCTCTCTCTCTCTCTTTCTCTCTCTCTCTCCTTCCTCGCCCCCTCTTCCTCTCCCCCTGCCCTCTTTACAATGGTATATATTCTGGGTGGACATACAGTGGACTATAAATTCTTACTGTGTGTTCCTAAAACTTGTGCACACTCACAGTTCATGGGCAAACATGAAAGGAAATGACATTCCTTTTGGTGTCCGCACTGTTTCTCTTTTCATTGTCCTAAGATTATAGCAATGTCTTTTACCCTGGTTAAGATGTACTCGAGATGTGTGCTTGCACATGCACCCATTTTGTATGTGTGTGTGCACGTGTGTGTGTGTGTGTGTGTGTGTGTGTGTGTGTGTGTGTAGATAATGAATTTGCCGACAGTCACATTCAGCTCAGACAAAAGGCTCTGGATTCAAACACATCTGGATATGAACTTATCAATGCCACTTACCAGGGATTTTTTTCTACATTTATTAAACTATTTTCCAATTACAGTTGACATTCAACGTTCTATTAGTTCCTGGTGTACAGCATAGTGGTTAGACATTCCTATACCTTATGGAGTGATCCCCTGAATTGGCTAGTCTCCACCTGATACCCCACAGAGTTATTACAGCATCATTTACTGTATTTTCTATGCTGTACTTTATATCCCTCTGTTTTGTAACTGCCAACTGGTATTTTTTTTAAATTACTGAGTCCACACCTTTGCCGCTTCCGCTGCTGTTTAGGGGTCAGCACACCCCTTGTGGGGTTGTGAGGATTAACTTCCAGGTGATAGAGCGAGCCCCACGGGTGTTCCTTTCTGTTCCCCTGCAGTAAAGGGGGACACCGCTTTGTAGTTATTTGGCCTTTTGCAATTAACAGATAATTAGTAGTAAAATAAATCTCAAAATCAGGAATTTACGTGCCTTGCCTTTTTTTAGAGTCAATATCTCTAATACATTTTGAAGTCTTCCTGTCTGCTGGAAGAAATTGCCAAGACTACAGTGAGTTACTATATGAATATATTTTCAAAGACTCTGTAAAATCCATGAAGCATAGGTGCTGTATTCATTGCTTCACTTGCAAGACACACACGCACGCGCAAGCACGCACACACAAATGTGTCAAGACACTTACGTTACGGTTTTCTTCCAACTCATGTATCCTAGAAAGAAAACATTCTCTGGAATATTTGAAATTCCTAAGCACATTGCCAACAGAATATCCTGCCAATTTATGAGCTGAAATCCAGACCTTTCAATTATTTGTTTACAAATAAAAAGGAGACAAGCTCTTCTGCTACACCTGTGTTGAATAAATCATGGCCAGATGAAAGCATTTCTATTATTAAAAAAGAGAAATGTCCTTTTATTCTTGCTTTCATTTTCATCCTCCTGTTTGGTTCACTGCTCTAAAGACAAGTTTTAAGAGAGCAGATAAGGAGGACACTTGGGTGACACTTAGGTGACATCTCATCCTTTTGAAGGAACAGAAATACGGTTCAGAATGTGCTATGTGACCAGCAGGCCACACGTGAGTCCCCTGATTGTGTCTCCATGTGCCACATTAATGTTCACGTTAAGTCGATTGTTTGGCTAAGAGGAAGAAAGGAGAGAGGGCTGCTTTAGATGAAGAGGCTCCTATACAAAGTTAATATTAAGAGCCCCCACCTGCTGAACAAAACAGGTCCTTGTGGGGACAGGCTCCTGAGAGGGAAAACGCCAGGTCTGAGTGAGTCACTGGCCTGGCTCTTTGGTCATAGGTGCTGGTGTTAGACTTATATCTTAATGTTTTATGAAAATACATCAGTTTATAATTTGTTAATGAATCTTTACACAAAGATGTGGGTCCAGGGCATTGTTTTCATTTGTTGCTTTTGCCTTTTTCCCCCTGGAAAGAGAAAATTATCCCTACCTAAGCAGCCAGGTCTGTAATGTCACTAATGTGATTTATCAGGTGGGAACATGGAATCTAACTCGGAAGTCGTGGTATCTGTTAGTCTTGGAGCAGGAGCGCGGATCCCACTCGGACATGGAGCCATGTCCCGGCTACTGTGCTGAGTGTGTCACAGACATGCTGAGTTAACCCACCAACACCCTGAAAGGAGGTGACCTGACACCCACTTTACAGGTAAAGGTCTGGATCACAGAGAAGCTAACGATTTCCTCACTTGCGTGCAGACAACAGTTGAGGGAGGGTTTTAAATCTTCTTTGTCTTAATGTATTGGGTTTTCAGAAAAGTCATGATGCTTTTTTTTGCAATGGAAAACATAGAAAAATAATTTTTCCAACAACCCCATAAGTAGAATAAAACTGCCTTGAAAATCACATGCGATACTATGCTAATGCATTCACTTGGGGGAAAGCTCCTCAGCTTCTCTGATTTTCTGAGGAGCATGTGAACCCCAAAGAGCTCAGAGTCACTGAACTGAACTCTCAGTCCCCCAGTTAAGGACAAAGGACTTCAGTACTTGATCTTTAAAGACCCCTGGCACTTCATCTCATCTGGCACACAGCACACAAATCGATCACATGTTAGGAAAAGTGCATATCAGTGGTTCGGTAATTTTACAAATAGTTTTTTGCACATAGGCGGTAACTGGTAATTGTTAAAAGCACCTCCATCACATAGCGGCCGCTGGTTTGGAGACGGTGGCAAATAACATCAGGGTCGCTATGCCAGGTGTCTCGGCATCGACATGGATAAAACAGTGCTCACGTCCACACACAGGAGAAGGGTGCAGAGTTCAAATCACTGCCAGAAGTGACTCTGAAGTTTGTTACACTGGGTGTCCTCCTCCCCTGGCTGGCACAGACCTGAGTTATTTTTATTGTGTTGGCTTATTCTAGAGTGCTTATTAAATTAAAAACTAGAAATGTCACAGTAGTACAACTTTGGAAAACCTCTGCTGATTTTTGGAAGACCTGTTAGGTGGGTATTTAGTTTCCTTATATTTTAAGTTTCTGAAAATATCAAAATATAAGCAAGGGAAAAAGAAATTCAAAACTCATGTTAGTGATGACCCCTGGAGAGAAGAAACCAGACATATTCAGTGGAGCTGGTGATATTCTAGCGTTTGAATAGGTTTATAGGATTGTAAATGTTAGAATTATTTGTGGCAGTTTTTATGTATGAAATATTACACAGTCATTTTTTAACAGTCAGGATATGTTGTCAGCAGAGGCAACAGCATATGAAAATGCATGGAGGGCCGGAAGAGCTTAGAGTAAAGCATAAAGACATAATTATGACAAAGAAATTATAAACGCGTTATCTTTCATTATATGCAGTTCAGTGTTCTGAAATCGCATTGCAGTACACAAAGGAAAGAAGATTAGAGATAGCATTGAAAGCCACAAGCTCAAAACCAAAAACCTTGCTCAAGGAGCGAGCACTATTTCTGTGCTAAGAAGCGGGAGCTGATTTGTCCTCTGTGGCCCGCGTGCAGATGAGCTCAGGCGAGTTGCAGAGAACAGCCTCACGTAAAGTGAATTAATAATAAGTTACAGGAGTGGTGAGGGTTTTCATCTTTTGGAAGGAGGGCTGCTGCATTTTATTTTATTTTTTCTGGTATTATTTTTCTTTTTTCTGGTGGGGGCTGCTGCGTTTTAATTGTTTAAAACCCGTTGCATGCCAACAACTTTTGTTCCCAGGGGAATGCAAATCACAGGGTAGTACTGCGTGGAACAGCATAACCTTTTAAACTACTGTGAAGCTGCAAGTCATGTTTAATTAAATTATTGCCAATCATCTGAAGAAGAAGAATTGCCTGGAGCTCTTGGCCAGTATTTCTGATTAAAAGTGCCCTGGCCAATTCCATGGGTCAGAGGTTCATATCCGGACCCTGCTAACTTCCCCAGAGCCCCACTTCATTCCTCAGACAAGGATGCCCCCACCCTCGGAAACGAGCTTGAGGACACTGGGTCCATCTGGGGAGGACAGATCTGTGGCATGGAATCACCTTTGCTCTTATTACTTTGTTTTACTTTTTGTTTTTTTGTATTCCTGTTATTGGAAAAAAATAATTATTTGTGACTGAAAGACTGTTTTCCTGTGAGAGATCTGAAGTGCTCTGCTCAACTCCACAAGGTCCCTGAAGTTGATGGTGACCAAGGGCCCTGTTTCCCTGCCTCAGGGGACAGAGTGACCCTGCATGGTTAGACAAGGAAGGAGGCTATGATGGGTGGGTTTCTTTCCTTTGGAAGCATAAAAGGAAGACGTGACTCCTGTAAAGCCGTACTGGGACTCTGACCAAGAAGCTGCATCTTAAGAAATGTGTCTTATTTGAGATCTGCAGTTGCTCACTTTAGAGCTGGTGTTAGATGGTCTAGGTCTGAAAATGTCTGTGGCCGTCCCCCACTGCCTGCCCCTTCCCAGCCATGGGTACTGCACACACAGCCCCCACACCCCTTTTGTCCTCACCTCGAGTCCCGCATCTCTTCACAAACACCCATTCTGCTTCTGGGTTCACCTCTTCTGTGACTAGAGCGTGTTCCCTGCATCGTCCCCGATGGCTTTTCCATCCAAGTAGCATCTTTAAAAATCCCATTTTGCAGTAACTGTGTAGACCTATGTCTTCTGATTCCCACTCTCTGTCTGACCTCTTGACCACCCCACCTTTCCCCTCCCCTTGCTTCCATCATTATAATCCCTCCTCCCCAGCAGTCAGTGAAGCCATACTGGTCCTGCTGTCCCCAGCAAGCCCCTCTTGGCAGATGCTGGTCGTTCCATGTGCACACAAGTACTGCTGATGTTTGCTGGGTGATGAGTGACCATCCATGGCAGGCACTTCAGTTCCACTGCAGAAGCCATGTGAGAGGAGTGGCCTCCTAGTTTCTTTCTTCTCCCCTCATTCTCTTTCCATTCCAGGTCTTCTCAGAATGGGAAAGGTTCTGGGGGGAAATAGGGAGCACCTGGTCAAGGACACTGACCTGCAGCTGAAAGATAAATAAGGTCTGAGGGTCTGACATGTAACATGGTGACTGTAGCTGATGACACTGAGTGGTGTAATGGAAATTCTCTAAGAGGGCAGAACTTAAATGTTCACACACAAACACACACACACACACACAAAAGCGAGTATGAGCGGGGATGTGTTCATGAACTCAATGAGGGGATCCTTTCACAGTGTGCACACATGTCACATCACCACGATATATTCTGTAAATGTCTTACCACTAACTCCAAGGTATGCCATTGACATTGCTCTTACAAATCTCAGTGTTAAGCACTTACTGTGAGTACTGCTGAGTATTTTCCCAGCTCATTCCCACCAGCACTATTACTCAAAACATCCTGTGAGCACATCAGAAGTTACAAGTTGATCTTAAATTGATTTTGTCACCTTACCTTGTCACAGTCCCCTCATCCCATAATGTCACTGCTTTCTTCTTGATGTGGCATAAATTCCCAGAGAGTCAAGGTCTTTCCCTTATGTATACCTATAGCCCCTTTGTTTTTCTCTCTGTTCTTCTTCCTTATTTCTGTTACTTTGATGGAACTGCTCACGCTCCCAGCTAAGACCAGCTTCACCCTGCTGTATTCACCTATCGGAATGCCCACTCCTAGCCCACAACAGCTCGGAATTCCACATGGACATGTGTTCATACATGGACTTGAGTCTCCCTTTGAATACTGAAAAGTCATCCTTCACTGAACACTCAAACAATGAGCTCCTGATGATGCTAACAAACAAACAAACAAACAAAAAACCAGAAACCAGTTTTCCTAGTGTTTTCTCTATCTCCAGGATGGGCTGCCCCATTCTTCCAGGTGCTGGGGTCAGAAATGTTATCTCTGGCCTTTCTCTCTTGTCACACCTTGCGTCGTGTCCTTTCTAAATACATAGACTTTTCTGCCCTGCCTGTCCCCATCACCCCCACGGCAGCCCAATCCTAGTACTGGGACCTCACGTCAGGAGCTCACTCACACAGCTTCCCTCTCCCACTGCACCTGACTCTCAGGACATTCACCAGGGTACCCTTTTGACACTAAGTCACAGTGTCCCTGCTGTGCTCAGAGCTTCTGGTTACCCCACTGCAGTCAGGCCAGACTGTCCAAGCTCCCACACGTGCTCATGGTTCCAGGTCCTTTGTGGCCTCATCCTCTATGGGCTTTATTGTTTCTCCTTCTCAGTCATCATTATGTAACATCCAGTGTACTTTACTTTCCTACTTTGTTTCTTTGTAGCCCTCTCACCCACCCCACCCCACCCCGCCCGAATTGGAACATAGATGCTATGAAACCAGAGATTTTGTTTTGTACAGTTTGTCCACTACGATATCATCAGAGCCTAGATCAGAGCCTGCACACAGTAGGCATGCAGATGAGGGTAACGTCCTGAGTGATGGTGTAATGAGCGGAGCTGTGGTCGCACGGCCACGTGGTAGGACCTGTTGTACGTAGTGACATGTCACAGCTGTGTGGTGGTGAGGTGAGACCGAGGGATTTGAGTCCAGCCCCACTGCCCTGTGTGACCTTGGAAACCATCCTGGACATCCCCAAGCCCTGTCTTCTCATTTTTAAATGGACGTGATAACAGTGACTGACTCTCAGGTTTGTGGTGAGAATTGAATGAGAAAATGCGGTACAAAGTTCAAAGTGCCCCAAGCTATCTTTAGCAAACTCTTACTAAAGATAGTTAATATGTTGTTATGAAAGTTAATCCATAGTGTGTGATTTTTGTCTTGGTTTTCCCTTTCAAGTAATCTTATAAGAGGAGATCTCTGAGGGTGACATTTTAACTCCTTTTGTTTGAGTGACCCCTGATTTGTACCACATGGTGTTAACTAGTCATCCTTTGAGGGACATGTGGGACCTGCAGTGTGTGAGTGGCTTGTTTCCTGTGTGCTGATCAGCTCACAGTTCCTCCTGTTTCTGCATGACAGTCTAGACTGAAAACATCCTCTCTGAAGGGGCATTGTCCCAGTGCACTCCAAAAATGGTGGGAAAGGGGGCTTCCTAAAAATGACACTCACGAAGGGTGTGCCATCATTTGCCTTTGTAGCAAGTCATCTGTGGGAACCTTTACTTTACGTTTGAACACTGAGAGGTAGGACACTTAGAAGTGTCACAGCCCCAGCTGCTCGATGAACATGTGGCTGAACTGAAATGTCAGCATTAACAATAGATGCACAGGACTGGCACGGCCCTCGCCCATGTGGTTATGGTGACAGGCATGGATAGCACCTGCCTGCCATTGCAGGGCCTGACTGCAGTCACACCAGCATCTCTGAAAGTCCTCACTTAAACAGACGTCACTGTGCAATTTACCACAGGTCAGGGCACCTCTTTGGTTTTTCAGTGAGAAGCAGCCATGCTAAGATATTAGGTTGGTGCGAATATAATTGCGGTTTTTGCATTGTTGAAATTTGCCTTTGATATTGAAATAGATTTGTAAATAAATGCGGTTATGTTATACATTATTTTAATGCACATTTCTTGCTTTATGTTTTTTTGCTAATGACTTATTACTTGCTGTTTATTTTATATGTATTTTAGACTATGGAAATGATGTTAGACAAAAAACAAATTCGTGCAATTTTCTTATTTAACTTCAAAATGGGTCATAAAGCAGCGGAGACAACCAGCAACATCAACAACACATTTGGCCCAGGAACTGCTAACAAACGTACAGTGCAGTGATGGTTCAAGAATTTTTGGAAAGGAGATGAGAGCCTTGAAGATGAGGAGCATATTGGCCAGCCATCGGCCATTGACAATGACCAATTGAGAGCAATCATTGAAGCTGATCCTCTTGCAACCAAACGAGAAGTTGCTGAAGAACTCAATGTTGACCATCCTATGATGGTTCAGCGTTTGAAGCAAATCGTAAAGGTGAGAAAGCTCAATAAGTGGGTGCCTCCTGAGCAGACTGCAAATCAAAAAAATAGTTGTTTTGAAGTGTCATCTTCTCTTATTCTATGCAACAACAACGAACCATCTCTTGATCAGATTGTGACAGTCAACAAAAAGTTCATTTTATACAATGACCAGTGAAAGCCAGCTCAGTGGATGCACCAGGAAGAAGTTCCAAAGCACTCCCCAAACCAAACTTGAACCAAAAAAAGGTCACTTTTTTGGTCACCAAAAAAAGGCCACCAAAAAAAGACCACTGTTTGGTGGTCTGCTGCCGGTGTGATCCACTATAGCTTTCTGAACCCCAGTGAAACCATTACATCTGAGAAGCATGCTCAGCAGATCAATGAGATGCACCGAAAACTGCAATGCCTGCAGCCAGCATTGGTCAACAAGGCCCAGTTCTTCTCCATGATAACTCCTGACCAAAGGTTGCACAACCAACGCTTCAAAAGTTGAATGAATTGGGCTATGAAGTTTTGCCTCATCTGCCATATTCATCTGACCTCTCGCCAACCAACTACCACTTCTTCAAGCATCTGGACAGCTTTTTGCAGGGAAAACACTTCAACAACCAGCAGGATGCAGAAAATTCTTTCCAAGAGTTCATCGAATCCCGAAGCACAGATTTTTATGCTACAGGAATAAACAAACTTATTGCTCATTGGCAAAAATGTATTGATTGTAATGGTTCCTATTTTGATTAATAAAGATATGTTTGGGCCTAATTATAATGATTTAAAATTCACAGTCCGAAACTGCAATTACTTTTACACCAACCTAGTAAATATTTTTTGTTCAAATTACCAATGAGTTGGTTAGAATTTGTATTTACAGAACGAGGGCTAGAATACTAGTTATTATGATTGTTAGCCTACATGACTGTATTCCTACGGTCTAGGCTAATAAGAACAAGAAAGTCTTTGTGTGATACTTGAGTTTGCAAAGGGAGTATAGTCACTAATATGGTAATAACTATGTATAAAGCCAGGTGGGGACTAGACTTATAGGATGGGGGGGGGGGAGTTTGTCACTGTGTAAGGTATGTAAATGTCTAACCAGTATGTCATACACCTGAAACTAATGTAATATTGTGTGTCGACTGAAATGGAGAAATAAAAATTTTAAAAAAGATAATGTAAGCAGGAAAACTAACTAATAAATACCCTGAGTTCTACTCTCGACTTGTGTTGACAAGACGCGTGCCCTGTCCGCCTGCATTTTCTCATCTACATAAAAGCAGGGGTTGCATCTGCCCTCTGTTTTTCACTGAGTGGGATCCATGTGGATGTTGTAAAAGTGAGATGTTGTATGGCATGTGCTTTATCATCGGAAGGTTATTTCGACAGCAGTAGTAGCGACTTCTGATGCTGCTGCTCTTTTTTTTCAGCTTTTAGTCCCTGTTCTTCCCTTTAGTTTCTATGTTTCTGTATTATCACCACTTTCCCAGCTGTACCCCCTTTTTAAAATAACCTGTGAGATTTTGCTGTTGTAAATGCAATGTGGAAATCACAGTGATAATTGAAGTAAAGATGTCCTCTTCTCTTTCTTGGGTAAAATGTTGGTAGCACCAGGTTGCATACTGTCCATATCAGTTCTGTACTTGGATGTCAGTGACATTCATGTCTTATCTTCTCCTTTGCACAGGCAATGACTTGTTTCTTGTGGCAGTTCACGAGCTGGGACATGCTCTGGGATTGGAGCATTCCAACGACCCCACCGCCATCATGGCTCCATTCTACCAGTACATGGAGACCGACAGCTTCAAACTGCCCAACGACGACCTACAAGGCATCCAGAAGATCTACGGTAGGCCACGCTGTTTCTGTGTGCATCACGCAATGGAAGCCCATAATTCCTGCCGCGATGTCTTCTCGGGACAGGGGCTTTCATGCAGAAGAGGGAGGTCCTGAATGAGAAAACCTGGCCTATTGGCAACAATCTTTAATCAGTCAGGTTTTGTTGGCAACAGTCCCAGATCCCTTAGTAGACAGATTATGGGAATGTCTTAAACACGGATACAATTTTCTAATCGAGTTTAGTTGAAACCAGTAGTTACAGCAAAGATCTGATAAGCTTTAGTGCTTAAATTCAGGTGACAATACATAATAAATGAATATAACCAATAAAACAGTATGTACTTTGGTACAAATTGGCAGACTGGTCTCAGGTTATTATGGTTGATGTTAGGTATTCCTACACAAATCACTTTTGAAGTTGTAGAAAACACCCTTGTGTGATGGATATAACTAAATCACCTTAAAAGCATGTAATTATTGACTGAGAGTGACAGGTAACAATTGGCTAAGTTTGCTAACAAGTCAAAATGAAATTCTAGTGCAGCAAAATTATTCTTATTTATGGTGTTCAGTCAGCGCCTGGAAATGAAGACAAAAGGGAGAGAGACTGTTTCCATATTGACTATAATCCTGACTCCCTCAGTAGAATCATTGACCTTTATAAAGCCATTTATTGCATGTGTAATTGTTAAGCACTTGGCATTTGTAATTTCTACTTAGAGAATAGCTTTACTCAGTCAATGAAGTGAAGCTTTCCTTTTACCCTACAAGTGTGCTGCTCTCCAAATGTTGGTATCCAGTACCCAGAAGATGGCATTTGTGTTTTTGAGTAGCTGCGTTTAAATTTACTAATGCGTTTTTCATTTGATAGTTTTTTAGTTTCAATCTCAATGGTAAGTGCTTTTACAGGGTTTACATAGATTTGGAAATATAAGGTGCATTGTGGTGCTGCTCTTTGTTTTGGGGAAACTAAGGAAAGAGAGATGTGGGGGCCCAGAGCTGGAGAGAGCTGTGAGGACCTATGCCCAAGAGCATCCCGAGGGAATGGCAAGGAGAGTCCTTCCCATGACCTCCTGAACCAGGAGTCCAGACTGAAGGCCCAAAAAGAATAGATTTTCCATATCGAAATGTTAAGTGTGAGCAGCTTCTGTATTTCTTTCCAAAGACAAACACCTGGGCGAAGGATGCTTTGCCTCAGTACTAACTTCCATATGTAAGCTTTGACTTGACTTAGAACCCTCTTTTTAGATGCAGTTCTTCACATTAATATTTGACTAGTGGTGTTTTAATCAATAGCTGTCTTAGGTTCATTATTCACATGAAACACTCTCCTAGCAATTTATCAAAACATTTCATTAGAAGAAAATAAGGAAAGTTGGGAAAAGGTTATAAAATACAATTGGAAATAGAGGATAGAATAAGCTTTGATCCGTTTATGTTAATCATTTAGAAATATTGCATAGACTATGCCTATCAAAATCTAGGGTTCACTTTGGTGGACTTTACATGCTAGATTCCTTTTCAGTTATTTACTGTTTATACACCACTTACTTCTAAAAAAAGATTTCAAAGCAGCTTTTCCATTGAGGACTGTGGGAAAGCTATAAAAAATATCATTAAAAATTAACCAAGTAGGCCTTGTTCCTTGGATCCAGAACCTAGCATGGTGAGCTTGGTTTCTCAGACTCAGCCACGGTTGGCTGGGAAGACTCCTTGTTTCCAGAACACATGCGTCTCAGCGACCTCTAGCTCACTTAGGCTGTGCTACGAAGCACACTTTCCAGCGCTGTCCCAGCTTCATGTGAGCCAACAACTGTCCTCCTGTTCCCAAGGGCCACCTGACAAGACCCTCCCACCCACGAGACCTCTGCCAACGGTGCCCCCACACCGCTCTGTTCCTCCAGCCGACCCTCGGAAGAATGACCGGCCCAAGCCTCCCCGGCCGCCCACGGGCCGACCTTCCTACCCAGGAGCCAAACCCAACATCTGCGATGGGGACTTCAACACTCTCGCCATTCTCCGCCGGGAGATGTTCGTCTTCAAGGTAGGAGGCTGCAGTTTTTTATTTTAACAGTAGGTCAAGCGTTTACAATGTCGCTTTAGAAAAACCAGTTCTCATTCATTCAGGCAGTACCTTTCAGGACCTCTCACAGTTAGAAGGTTCCAAAAAAGCATCCTAAAACATAAACGCATGCATGGGCTTAAATGTCTTAGCAGGAGAGTGCTGTGACTGTCTATTTGGGGAACACATTTCTGTCAGCAGAAGCCAGAATGCCTGGAAATGTGAGGGTAAGAAAACACCGCATGCTGAGAACAGATACAAAAGCACAAATTGAAGCATGTAACCATTCCCAGGCATCTGCAGTTTGCACACCTTTATGGGACCCCTGTAAGGCCATGTGATAGAGCATTGTTTTGGGGGAGTACTGATTGTTTTTCTTTGGGGTCTGCTGGTAACCATTGGAGTTAAGTCTCTATGAGGCTGTCATTTCGATCTTATATGTATTGCTGTTTTCCTTAGTCAGGCATTTGTATCTACCTAATTTGTTTTATTTTTTTTTAAAGTTATACTTTGAAACTAAATGTGCTTTTTTATGTTATTGGGTTCTCAGACAATAACACTAATAAACAGTGTATTTAAGTAAGTCACATCTTATTGAAAAGTATCAGGTAGTACCAAAAAGTAATTTCTCCCTCAGTATTGATAAACCGATCTTACAGATGAATAAAAAACAAAACAAAACACATTTTATGTCAGCATTACAGTATTAATCACATTTTTCTAATACCACCCATTTAAAAATAAAATAATGCAGTCTCTTTTTTGGTGGACACAAATCAATAAATAATTATGGATTTAAACAATCCTACTGATGCAGAATTTTATATCTACCAGAAGCTATACTTCAAAAATAGTACATATACTTTGTAACTGGCAAAATACTGTATTTCCTTGATTGGATAATCAGATTTGGACTTGATGTGACATGTATTGGAACGCCGTGCTGTCCAGGAAAGATCAATGCTTTTGCTAAAACCCATGAGTAGATTTTTAAACTCTGTAAATGCTCCGTGAGGCTTACTTAGATATCTCCTTTTCAGTTTAAGTAGATGAGTAAATTCAGATGCAAGGAGAAATTGAAGAGCCTATGAGATATTTTATGTCTATTCTACAAGTCACCAGATGACAAAGGAGGGACTTTCTTTACAGTGTTGCAGCTGAAGTTCAGCATCCCAGCTTTAGGCCATCTGTAACAGCAGCTGAATGGTGTCCCACTGGCCAAGCCCAGTAAGTACTGGGTAGGGCCCTATTTCCTTTGCAAGATGGTGGTTTCTTTTATAAAGTAAGAGATTTTTATATGACAGACTGATGGATTGATTCAGAGAGAGAGTGAAGAATAGAGATGCTCATGGAAAAAGATAGTTTAGAGCTATAACTTTTGTCCTCAATTATATTTCCATCATATTGATTTGTGACTAAACTCATCACAATTGATCAAAATTGAACTTCAACTCTTCTATTTAGTGACATATTATCTCTTGTATTTAATGTCACTGTGTTTCTCAGTCTATGCTTAATGTCTTCCCATGGTAAGTCTATGCTTACCCCTTTCATTTATTTTATTTTATTTTGTTTTAAACATTTTTCTTCTCTTGTTGCATATTCCTCTACTGTCACTAAAGAAATAGAAATGACCCTAGGGTCCATGTGGTGACTTCCCAATGCTCCATGTAGCTGGTGGGGACAGGGGAAGCCCTGGGTGTCAGCACCACCAGGGAGGTGTGTCTGGTGAGCTCGGAAGGTCAGATACAGACCCATCGGCATAGAGAAGTGAGTGAGGAAGTGCAGGAGAGGTATTTGTTCAGGTTCCCACTTGACCTCTCCACCCAGAGGCCAAGGTCAGCATACTTCAAACTGGGCTGCTGATCTTCTTGACACACCTGCTCCTCCTGCTTATCTCTGTCCATCCAAAACAGGGCAACTCTTCCCATTTATTCAGCAAATGAATTCTAAAAGGTGGGGTGACTTCCATTGTCTGCACCTTCAGAGATGTTGGAATCCAGCTAGTTCTCTCCCTATCCCCTGCTGCAGTTCTCTGAAGCACCAACCCTTCTTCTGCCTTCACACTGTGCTGTCCCCATGACGGGCTCCCCCAATCCCTCCCTCGCCCCGACCCCCAGCCCATTGTTAGTCCTACACAGAACAATCGTATGAAAACATGCATCTTGTCTGCTTTGCCGAAAACCTTCCAATGTCTGACTCAGAGCAAAGCCAAGGTCCTTATCAGACAACATCATGCTAGGTGTTTGTCCAAGGGAAGTACAATTGTTGTATCTAAGACGTCTCTGCACACCCATGTTCACTGCATGTTATTCACAGGAGCCACGACATAGCCAAGACACAGATACAACCGCAGTATACATGGAAGGATGGATAGATAAGGAGATGATGTGTGTGCATCAGTGAGTATCACTCAACCTGAGGAGATGAGGTATATGCATACAGTGGGTGTCATTCAGCCTGAGGAGATGCGGTGTGTGCATACAGTGGGTGTCACTCAGCCTAAGGAGATGCGATATGTGCATACAGTGAATGTCATTCAGCCTGAGGATATATGGCGTATGCATACAGTGGGTGTCACTCAGCCTGAGGAGATGTGATATGTGCATACAGTGGGTGTCACCCAGTCTGAGGAGACTTGGTGTATGCATACAGTGGGTGTCACTCAGCCTTAACACAAAAAGGAGTTGTTGCCATTTGTGACAACACGGAGGACCTGGAGGACATTATGTAGACTGAGTAAGCCAGACACAGAGAGAATGATGTTCCATGGTCTCATATGAGTATGTGGAGTCTGAACAGCAAAACTCACAGTGACGGAGAGTGGAGTGGTAGTGCCAGGGGCTGGGGGAAATGGGGGTGTTGGTCAGAGGGTACAGCTCCCATCTACCAGATGCACAGGTGCTGAAGACCTCACATACGGCAGGTGACTAGTTAGTAATGATGTGTAGCTTACTTGAAACTGGCTGGGAATAGACCTCCTGTGTTCTCACCTCATGTGAAAACCCTTGGTAGCCAGGTGAGGAGACGGATGTGTGTGTTAGTGTCATTGTCGTAATCATCTCACAGTGTGTACTTATGTAAAGCATCAGGCTGTGCACCTGAAACAACAGAATTTTTATTTGTCAAGAGCTCCTCAGTTAAGTCAGAGCAAAAGGCCGTGGCTCCTTCAGTGCCCAGGAGGTCACTAGGTCAGCTCGCTGCTCTGTCTCTCTGATGTCACCCGCTTCTTCTTCAGCTCTTTTACTCACTCAGTTCCAACCACATTTGTGTCCCTGTGGGTCCCGGGACTTGTGAAACACTGCTGGCTTTGCAGGTCCCCCCGTCGGATCCCAAATCCACGTGTCTGCTGCCTCCATTCTCTACTCTTACCCAGACTGACTGCTGCTGCGTCTGTGGGGCTGGGTTTGTGAAGGGACAGAGGCGTTGGTCAAAATTCAGAAAAGCTCCTGCAGTGGTATCCTTTGTGCCACTTCTGTGACAGCAGAGGACAGCTATGGCTTTGGCCATTGGAAGAATTTCCTGTCAACTCCCAACCTGGTGATGCCCTCGTGCCTGGTGTGGTTGTGTGTCCTGTTCACATCGCTGTAGGTGACGCTTTGACTCCCACACCTGACAAGTAGCCTGGAGTCACATCCCACTGTCCCAGGTGCTCAACAGGGCTGCAATTCTGCCTGTATTTACTGCTGGACTGCGCAGCACCCAGGGCATGGCCGCTATAAATACTGGTTAAATGTCTCTGAGCTCACTGTCCCCATCTGTGTAATGGCTGATAACCTATGTCACAGGTGTGCAGGAGGCTCAGGAGACGGCAGCGGCTCTGTAGCAAGACACTGACATTTGAGTTACTCATATTCACTAACTTGGATCGCCTTGCTGTTTGCAATTATTTGTAAAAACCACTCAGAGCTGAGGAAAGATCACAGAAAATGACTCTACTTCTGAAGGTGTAAGGGGAAGGAATGGAGGTGTGTTGTTAGTGTCCATGTCATTTCACTAAGGGAAGTGATTAACCATATTCTGTGGCAGAGAATCCAAAAAGTGTTTTCCAAACAAAGCATACTTCGGGGAAGTACAAGTACTCGGCATGGGGAATCTAAAGTGACTCCCACCACGCTTACCTCTGACTGTCGGGAAGTCCTACCCGATCATGGTAACTACCTGAGATTGGGCCCATTCCCATCAGACCACAAGCACTGACTGCCCAAGACCAGAAGCGGGGAGTTAATTAGAAATCTCTTGGGCAGTAGGGCAGGATCATAGTCTTTCAGAGATTTTAGGTAAACATTTAAGGAAGCAGTTGGAGTTCTGTGCAATACTGCATTTTAATGTCAATATTTACAGATTTTCAAAATATTTGTATGTAGTTATGCTTAAGATTTACTCCTCGAAACCTTCAGATCCTTTGATTGCCATTCCCTGATGGCTTACAATGGGGTTAAGTGTGTAAGTCTCCAGTAAAAGATTCACAGTCACCTGGCTTTCCAATTCCCTCTCTAGTCATTTGATTTTGGGGTGACTTTAAATGTTTTAAGTACATATTTGAATCTAGTTTTGGATTCAGTAAAACTATTTTTATTAATATTATAAATAAAACAATGAATACATACAGTGCATATTTTGGAGACTGACATACATTTAATCATGTACTTTTTTTATATATACATTTATAAGGTGAACAGGGCAATTCCATGTAGTTAACGCAAAACTTTTTCTAAATGTATGTTAATTGTAAGCTAATTTGAAAAATGCTTTAATCCATAGCAATATTAATCTTCCTATTCTGGAATTGTTAATAATCTAAATTTTTTCAGTGTCAAAACTTTTTCTTGTTCCATGTTTGTCATACCTTACATGTTAGATTTTTACGTAGAAAATGCTTGGAGTCACACTCCAGGGTTCAGAGCACTTGTACCTAAATGCAAGATTAATAAACAGTGTTCAGTTCAAGATTTTTGCTGCCCATAGAAAGTAGTTTGTTTTATTTAAGAAATTTTGAAAGCACATTTCTAACCTTTTCTCCATATTTGGCATTTGTGATGGTGCCACTTGGACCTCTCCAATTTCCATAAAGCACAGACAAGATTCAGGCTTTCCATTCCTTAATTAAACTTTCACTACCTGTGTAATGATCACTGTGCTTTGTGGATTATGCAAAGTGATTAAACCTCCAGCCAGCTCTGCAGAATTTCTTAGATGCACCCATTTATTTCATCTGTTGCAAGAGAGCCTTACGTGTATAAACATTTAAAACAAAACAGAGGCCAACTACTGTTATTTGCAGATTATGTAACATTCTACCTTCAAAATTCCATGAAATTACAGAAAAAAATCACAACTATTAGCAATGTTATGAAAGGGGTCAGGGCCGGCCAAGTGGCGCGTTGGCTAAGAGCTGGCTTGGCATGCTAGCGGCCCCGGTTCGGATCCCACATATGAGGGCCAGTGACACTGCCCTCTACAGATAAGATGGTGAACAACAGCTCCACCTGGAGCTGGGCTGCTTTGAGTCCCCGCGATGGCATAGCTGCAGCCCCTGCTGCAGTGGGCTGCCATAGGCTACAGTGAGTGGCCGAAAGCCCAGAGCCCCTGTGAGTGACCGTCCAGAGGCCGGCAACTGATCTGCCTCCTCCAAGAAGAGCGCAATGATGATATCAACATGGGCCAGTGAAGCAGCGTCCTCCACAACCAGACTGAAGAACAAAAGGTCAGCAACTTATCTGTTCCCCTTCCCTGGTTCCCCATCTCTGTTCCTCTCCCCCAATTCCCCAATAAAAAAATCTTTAAAAAAAGAAAAAAAGAAAAAGGGGTCATGAGCCATAGTAAAACATTGAAATACCGCTTTTCTAATGAACATTTAGACTGTATATTTAAAAAGTCATTTTCTTGACATAAAATATGTCACCCATAAGATTAAATGTAACTAGCAGTACTTGTTCCTTAGGCCACATTCAATAAGTAATTTATTAAATGAGCCCTGTTTTTACTTCTAACTCTGTTTTCCAGGCATTTAACTTCATTCAGGAGGTTCTGACTGCTTTGTTTATTCCTCTATATGTGATTCTTATATGACTGAAATTTCAGAGCATTGTGTGTGTGTGTGTGTGTGTGTGTGTGTGTGTGGTGTGTTTATTTACATGGTTATTTTCAAGAAAATATAGATAGTGTCAATAGCAAATGAGTAAGACTGAAAACATTTCAGGTTTAAACTACAGCATTAGTATGTTTTACAATAAACAGGAAAATATGCATGGTCTTCAAAAAATAACCCATGCAAGGTAATTCATCCTGAAAAAATGAAGTAAATCTAAAGTGAACAGTGTGTTCACTGAGCTTTGTTGCCAGGAAGGGAAACAATTTGCAGGGACCGACATGATCCAGGGCTATGGTCGTGGTTAGAAAGTCAGCCCAGTGGGATGTAGTACAATCATTTGAAAGTTTAATTTTGGAGAATGTGGGAAATAATGTGGCATGATTATAATGTATACACAAGAAAATAGTAAAATATAAAATTTTATGTATGATGAAGTGCATTATTTCAAGTACATGTGTTGACAAGGCATAGAAAGTATAGAAAATGATGTTAGGTCAATTGTAGAGTGATGGGATTGTGAGTGGGTTCTCAAAACGTGTACTGTTGTGATCGTCTATACATTTAATAGCTCAACATACAGTGGTGTTATAAAGGCTTGATACCTGTGATGGTCATGATATATTGACAGGGAAGCCATTGCTGTTTCAAAAAACAAAGTTAGGCAGGAACCATGAATGTGTGCACTGGGGTCCTCCTCAGGCTGTGATGGGGATTAGTCTCGTTCAGAGTCACAGGGACAGTTTCCATCATGTAATTTCACCTTGCTAGCATGACTGGCTGGCCAGTGAGATGGGGGTCTGTGTCCACTGTGTTAATCTTTTTGTTTATCCACAGCTGTGCCATTGTGTGGCTACTGTGGTGAAAGTTCACTATAGAAATACTTTCAAATTGTGCAAAGTGAGAAGATGCTTGGCAATTAATCCAGAGTGTGCTGTTAATTTACGCAGCGTGAGGCTGTCACAAAGCAGTCTGTTAGCTCAGCAAACACTGGGAGGCCCTTAGCACAGAGTTAGTACTCAGTCCCTGCTGATGTTGCCTTAAGAGTAACACTGTTGTCACATTCAAAGCTCCATGTGACCATGAAGAGACTGTGAGCGAGGCTGTGACATTCCTTGCTCTTAAGAAACTGATAACTGTGCTCTTTTATTCACTTTGTTCATTCTTTAATTCAATTGAGTTTGGCTAGCAAATAAGAGCTGGACTCTGAGCAGGACTTGCCGTGGGTCATCCCGTACTCTCCCCTAGGGAGACCCGTGTTCTCGTGGAGGAGATGTCTGGGACTGGACTGGCACGGGGCATTGTGACGTGCTGTGACAGGTGCTGGGGCCACAGACTGGAACGACACCTATGGAGGCTCTTGTGTCTGCACCCGTGAGAACCACACCACTTTAGCCAAGTGTGAGGGTAAGAAGGGGGTGACGTGATGGGAGCTGATGGAGTTCTGTGGACATCGAGGCAAGAAACTGAGATGCAAGGCTGGAGACACTCAGATGGGCCCAGGTCACCGAGGACGGCCATGCCATGCTGACTGCCTGCCCCCAGAATCGCCTGGGTGACTAGGTGTGAACAGAGAAGGGGCCAGAGCTCAGGAGAAATGCTAAGCAGGTCTTGGCCCTGAGAATGAGAGAACACAGCACCCCATTGCTGACCGGGGATGAGGGGGTGGGGGGAGTTGGAGATGACTAGCTCCAGGGAGACAACAGGGGGTTGAGGGTCAGGACAGAGGAGCTCTAAGAAGTGCAGCCCTAGGGATGCGTGGCTGGACACTGTCCCACACAGGGCACGGGTTAAATGAGAAAGGAAAAAGAAAAAATAAAAAATATATATATATATGGCTTGCCTGTACGGTACGGTCAAGGATGCTGACGTTGTGAGGGGGTCAGAAAGGGCCAGACAGCAGGAAGCGGTCCTACCTGTAAATGAGTGAGAACTAGCAGAGCACCTGGATAAAAAGAGTATTATAACTGAACCTTTATTCAGAAAAAAAGTGCATCAGAGTCTGGATATGCCCTACTAAAACACAGGACAGTCAAGTGTGGCGGGAGCATGTCCCCAGGCACACTACCGGGCCTGTGTGTCCCTGGGCTGCACCCCCTCCCTTGGGAAGCTCGTTCCTCACAGCCTCCCCTGGTCAGAAACTAAGCAAAGACTCTGTATCCTGGAACGCGGCTTCAGAAGCTGAAGTCCGAGCTGGCCACCCTGACAAACTGCCCTGGTTGTTGTCCTGAAGTCTGTTGGAATAGAAACAGCATTTCCAAGTTGGCTTCTGCCTGTGCAGGTACTGTCCAAGGAGAAATGCTGAGCTTCATGTTGAGTCCTGAAACTTCCACGTCATCTCGTAAATTCTTTAAGATGTCTGTACTGTGTGTATCGACCTCATTTCCCCTCTGGTCCCATAAAGAAAATATCGAGTATAGGGTCAAGAATAAATTCCATGATTCAATTTCTGAATATGTATGTAGAGATCGCCTATCAGGATCCATTCTATGAGTTTGTGAAAATAGCTTATTATGGTTATCTCCCTTATTCCAGCATTAAGAAAAAATTCAGTATTCAGATATCAGGGACATTATTTTGCTATAATTGTGGTGATTGGTAAAGGATTTATTATTAAGAGTCCACATATTTATTATTCATAGAATGAGAGTAAAATAATGGTTATAATTCTAACTTCTCAAATTTTCACACGTTTAGTTGAAAATTTATTTACACACTATGGGAGGTAAAGGTGTTTCCTACTTTGCTTTCCTTTTCTTAAAAGTCAATGCAGGGCCGGCCAAGTGGCGCGGTGGTTAAGTGCTGGCTTGGGAAGCCAGCGGCCCTGGTTCGGGTTCCACATATGAGGGCCAGTGACATTGCCCTCAAAAAAAAAGTCAATGCATGTTAAGCATTTCCAATTAAGTGGTAGGTTTTCATTTTTTTATTATTTTAATTGGTGATTACGTCCTTTTTCCTTGAAATAAGTACTGTGGTTCTATGAAGAACTGGCCCAAAGGCGGTCTGGTCTTCACCTTGGCCTTGGGGAAGTTCCAGGTCACAGCTGAGAGCAGTGTCTGCTTAGGGCGGGGCTGGCTGCCCTGGAACCCAGCTCAGCTGGGGGCTCTGAGGCCTCACCACGTGACCTAGACACTGCACCGTGCCATGTGGACAGGCAGGCAGGCAGGCAGGTGACAACATGATGCCCCTAGAAAGACTCTGGACGCGGAGGCTCAGTCATGTCTCCTGGTCAGCAGTCCCTGTGGGCACTGTCACAAGGGCCACCAGAATGGTGCTGCTTCCCGAGATGTGGTGCCTATCAGCTGTTACCTTGTGACTCCTTTGTCTGTTTTTGGATCTGTATTCCCTCCCTGTGAGAAGCCATAACCCTAAGTATTGTAGATCACATTCTGATTTAACTAAAAATAAGTTTTTTCCCCTTCAAACAGTAAAAATTTAAACTAAAATCAGAACATTTTCCCTGATTCAGTATATCAAAACTCATATCAGGAAGCTAAATGAACAGACGTTCCAGTAGAAGTCACTAAAAGGTGACTTCAAATAGGAGAACTGCGACTTGGAGGGGCAGCCTGTGTGTGTGCAGAGGGAGGCGCTGAACCTGCCCTAGGAGGCAGAGTGCATCTCGGTGACGCCCCCCTCGCACAGGAACGCCCCCCCCCACGGGAGCGCCTCCCCTCCCATGGAAATTATCCCTGCAGATACCCAATTTCAGAGACCAAGGTAAGAA
This sequence comes from Aselliscus stoliczkanus, assembly GCA_033961575.1. Classification (NCBI taxonomy): domain Eukaryota; kingdom Metazoa; phylum Chordata; class Mammalia; order Chiroptera; family Hipposideridae; genus Aselliscus; species Aselliscus stoliczkanus. The sequence continues at coordinate 71,390,250 of CM066731.1, read as the reverse complement.
TACTCTACTGAACGTAGTAAACATTACTTTCAGTGTTTTTAATGTTAGAATTTATAATGTGAGGCTGTTTTCCTGGGTTTCCAATGATGAATGAATGGGTCTGGCTGGGAAATGTAAAAATTAAAATGCACACTCAAACGCCCCATATTCAGGGGGCGCTTGCTAAGAGCGCATGGCTTTCCAGGGAGGGCTGCCTGTTTACCAGGTCAGTCAGTGCCCCTATCACCCCCAGGATGGCTCTGCTCAGTCTTCCTGCTCTGTCTTCCCGGTGGGGACTGTCTCGGGACATAACCCTGAGCCAGGCAGGACATTATATACAGAAGGCTCAGACAAAAGACCAGGAAGCTCAATTCCTTGTTCTTTTAAACCAGATCTGTTTTCATTGTTTATTTTGGAAATACCAAAAGACAAAAAACAAAAAGGACAGTGATCCTCTAAAGAAACAAGAAAGCAGGAAATGAAATTCGCAGTTTTGTTCAAAATGCCATTACCAATCACATTTGGATTTGAAATAAGGACACTGAAGTACTGGTTCCATTTTAATACACTGTGGCCATGGATGACTATGAAAAGTTTTTTATTAATAATTCAATGTATTGAACATTTCTTCCATGAGGCCCTAGGGAAGCAACACGGAATCAAACCCATTCATATTTTTTCCTTGAAATTTATAAATAGTCCCAATAAACACATCTCTAAAATCCTCATGTTGTTCAAATCAGGCTCCCTGCCAAATAAGTTTGTTCCAAACTCAAGAAGCAACATTCATTCTTCAGGGTGAATTTTAGAATCGTGGGGAGGAGATCATAGACCTGCACTGACTATCATACAACAGGGTAAATAAACAGCATTTCCTAGTTATTCCTCTGGCTGTGCTTCAAGAATGGCATCGGTTAGTATTTCAGAGCTTGTGAGGTACAGAGAGTAACAAGGTGTTGTGTGCTTTAGGCTGGACTTGCGAGGGTGGCTTTTTAAATACTTTTTTATACCACTCTCTTGTTTGTCACTGTTTCCAATGCCCAGCATGGTCCCTAGCTTGGGGGGGGGGGGGAGTAGATTAGTATTAAATAAGGAAAGAATTCTATAATCCGTTATTTGGGCAGAGTCTTAAACCTGACACTTTTTCAAACAGACCCTTTCAAGGACATGCTAACATACCATAGACTTTAGATAATCAGGCAGAGATTTCAAGCTGAAGGACTGCACTCAGTTTTCAAGTGCATTTTAGGAGAGTAGAAAATCACCTTACTAACAGTGCTCACTAATTCATCAGGAGGGTTTTTGTTGTTGTTCATCTTTCAGATATTTTAAATAGGATAGCCATTCTTGTGAATTTTCCTGTAATTTTTAGCATATTTGGAAATGTGTGCTTCCCCCACCCTCCCATCCCTGCTCCCCTCGTTTCTACACTGAAAGAGGCAATCAGAAATCTTTTTCTTGTGCTGTGGATGGGAGCTGAGCTTATGGAGATGCTTGAATTGCCCTGAGGCACAGAAAACCAAAGCCAGAGGCTGTGATCAAAGCCAAACCCCAGAGCTTCCAATCTGGCCTCCCTCCTGGGCTATGTTGGCGTTTGTCTCTAGTGGCAAAAAGAAATTGCACACACAAAAAATGCCTTGGACATTTTAGTCTCTGATTGTGGTAACTACAATAAACTTGCAAAAAAATAAGGTGATTTTGAAGGCAAAATGAATAGAGCTTTTTCCTTAAAGCCCCCAGCTAATTGTCGCCTTGCCCCTGCCTTAGCAGCAAGGACCCCCAGTGTAAAATCCTAGGGTGCGTAAAATCCGCGGGTCAGCCCTTTTCTTTGTCACCTGCTCACTTCTGTCCATAGCTTCATGACCCTGAGGCCCACCCTGAATTATAGCTGCAGGCTCTGTGCGTTCAATAGTATGGAAACTACCGGAATGAAATAGGCCTTTCACAGTGGTTAGGACGCCAAGGGAAGGAAACTGAAACTTTTTGACAGGCCGTCTGCAAGGCGGCTGCCATTCCTTTGCACGCCCTTTTCATGTCAGCGCGTGGACAGGCTTTGTAACACGCAGAGCCAAACCCATCAACCGCCGCTTGTACGAGGGGCTGCAGGGTCTCATGGGGCCTGCAGAGAAAACGGACACTCTCCTCCTGCCGACATTTCAGCCTGAAAACATGATATGGACATGTTGGGTGCGGGACACGGAGACACAGGCCTCCTGCGATGTGTTGCTAATCATTACCCACCTCTCTCGTTTCCTTGAGGTCTGTGTGTTGCAATGGTCACATTTTCATAAAGTATAAAAATAAAGACACCTTTCTAAATCCTGGATTTGGGCTACTTAATAAAGAGTAGTCAGAACATAGTGAGAGGGGAAAATGTAGTTTCTTTTGGAGACCGCGTATTTTACAATTTTGGTCAATAAACAATTTTGCAAATAAAATAACAACCCATCTTATGTGGCATTACAAATAACGTTAATTAAAAATCACTTACCAATACCATCAGTTGATATTGGTTTGTCACTCTTCTAATAGCTATCAATGATTTCAGATAATCATAATTTCATTATAAATTAGTCCACACTTTAATGACAGCAAAACTAATCTTAATAAATATTTTGGTAGTAATAATATTTGTCAGTAGAATCTGTAGTTATCTAGCGATCAGTTATTTGCAAAGATTCTGTTAGATTGTATGCAGAAAACCACCACAGAATAATTATTTTAGACTGAAGCATGTTTGGAGAAAAGGAGTGAATATAATTATCCTACATTAAAAATACACTATCATGCTGCCTGGAGAACCCACAATATATGCTTACGTTACACATGAAATAAAGAGTTCTTTCTGTTATTTCCAGTAATACACTCAACCTCAGCCGGGGGCCCAAACAGACCTGCCTTATATACTAAATAAATGTTAGGTGCTTGGTTTCAGAGTGAGCGTTGGTGTGCATTTGGGCAGATTCCCACAGGCATGGAGAGACTAGTTTCTTGAAGCTCTTTAATTCTGAATTTCAAACATGAAACATTTATAGCATCACTGAAATTGCTAGTACACACATGAAAGGAGAGAGAAACACCATCTCTCTCAGGGGGTGCTTTGCGTCCCCCTATAACCCAGACTCCTGAGGCAGGCATGACCCTGCAATATCCCCATCCAGTAAGGCCCTAAAAGGGTCCCCTCTGATGTGAAAATGCTATTTGGGGGCATTTGTAAAAGAGTGCCAATCATTTGTGTTATTTTCTTGACTGTGATTTTAACTTTTGTGTTAAAATCCATCTGTAAAAAATGCAAAGAACAGTGAAAATCCAGAAGCAGAAGAAAATGAAGGTGGTGTAAGTCAGACCACGTTGTGCTGGGAGATACTGAAAATGGCCAGGATGGAGGCCAGTTGGGGGAGTCCTGGGTTAAAGGTCTCATTCCTGGGCTATGGGGCCATTGCCCCAGTGGGTCAGGCTCTAAAGGACTCATCTAACAAACTACAGCCATACAAGACTGGTTGATTCTTGAGCTAAAAAAATGACAACTTATCAATTTACAGTGACAATTATAATTATCACAAAGGAAAATGTGATTATGCTCCACAAAACGGCAGCATGCACTATATTACAGTCAGAAGGCTGCTTCTGGGGCTGCTGGACATCCTTAGCGGTGTCACTGGAGACAGATTCCGAGGCCCGATACTCCTGGTGTCACTGCTGCTCTGGGCTGAAGTTGGACATGGCAATGTGTGCTAAGTTTCAGGACCACACTCCTGGGTAGTGCGAAGCACCCCTGACAAATCTGCCTAGTTTTGGCCCCTTCTCTAGACAACGTGCAGTGAAAGTCACCCATTTTTAAAACTTTCACTAACGCTAGGTTTCATCAGAGTTTTAGGACCTGAGGCTTCCATGCACTTGTCATTCTTCAGTATATGTGCATCCACCCATGGTCTCCCCAAGAGTCACCCCCCATTTCTGGAGTGGTCACGCTGCAGACAGCCGGTCTCACCTGTCACAGACCAGCTATCAGTTCATTTCTGTAAAGGTATTTATGTGCACAATATGTAACTTTAAAGTTGCTATACTCCAGATACAAAGTTTGGAGAACACTAACCGCAAAGATCAAATGAAGAGAGAAAAGAAATGTGTTTTTTACTTGAAAAGATGCCTTCTATGTTTCTACCATGGATAACTTTAATCTCCATTTCTTGCCCAGTACGTTCATTGATTTATTTGTGTAATAAATATTTACAAGGTGCCTGCCTTGCCTGGCTGCCTTCTGAGACCTGGGATATTGCAGCGGACACAGCAAAACCCTTCTCCTGCAACGAGCTTTATTTGAATGGAGGAAGGGACAGTCAGCAATCAATCAAATAAACACACCTGCATGCAGAAGGCACCAAGAAACGCAGTGGTGAAGCCAGACAACAACACGACAGAAGTTAGAGGTTGAGGCAGGCGGGAAGGGGTTTCTCTCTTTGAGTCCCCCAAGGAGCCCTCTGCAGGGTGACATGCTAGCTCAGGCTTAAATAGCAAAGGAGCCAGCAGTGCAGACACCAGGAAAGAACTTTCCAGTTACCCCACAGCTAAAGAACGTTAGGTTTTTGTTTCTGAAAGTGGGGGTCATGAATGAGGGGCGGTACTGATGAATATCGGGCGGATCCGATAATATTGGGTTGTCGGAAAAGTCGTGATGCATTCTTGCAACGAAAAACAGAAAAAATATGTAATGACTTTTCCGACAACCCAATAGTTGTAGTGTTTCTGCTGAAGACTGGCCCCAGAAACACAGACGCCTTAGCGCCATCTCAGCCAACGTCCCCCCGCAGCCTGGGCCATGACCACATTTAGGAATTTCCTGTGTTGGCAATAAGGAGCCTGGGAACAAATCAAATGGGGAAAAACCCTAACAGCCGTCAAGGACCAACGCAGCACTGCTCAACGAACCTGCAGACAGACATTCTGTGCTGCTCAGGTGACGGCCACTGCGGGTCAGCTTGAAACGTAGCTACTGTAGGAGGAACTGGTTCCTAAATTACATTTAGTGATTTAAAGGAAATAGCCACACATGGCTAAATGCCTACCATATTGACAGAGCAGACCTAGAGGATTAATTTTTAATAATTTATCAGTGTCTTAAGTCCATATAAGCTAATTATTTCTTTAAAATTTGAAATATTAATAAGGTGAAAAAATGGGATATTTCTATCTTAATTTGTAATACACTGGTTAAAAGGATATCTTAAGTACAGTGTATTTATAACAAATTAGCTGTCTTTCCACCACCGCCCTCCTTGACTATTTTTCTCTGCGGCACAGGCTGAAATACAGTTTTCTGTCCTCTGTGGCTTGGGAGGTGATGGTGTGACACTCTCCATAGGGAATCGTTGGCTCGAACAATATACCAAAAGCTGTTAAATTGAAGAGCAGTAGCCTGCATTCCCTGGATGGGTTTTGTGTTCATAGTCATAATTTCCACAATTTCTGACTAGTACAAAATGGCAGTGACAGAATCTGATTGAGGAAAAAAATCTGTGAGGATCATCTGGGGGGAATGTGTAGGAATTAATGGTGGTGTATAAAAAAAGAGAGAGAAAGTATTTAACAATGATGAATGATAGCAAAGAAGTTTGCAAAGCAATAGGTGATCTCTGTTGTTTATTGGGCATTAACCATAGGAAATACCTGATTTTATCATACAAATCAATATTTTACTTAATTGTGGCAATTGATTGCTGCCAATCTTAAAAAAAAAAAAAAGCTTTCAGAAATCAGCTGTAAAATAATAATGTTCACTGAGCCCCAAAATGAAGTTACTGTAGGTGAAACATGCATTTTGGAAGGTTAATAGCAAAGAGGAAAAAAGACTTTCCCAGTGCTCAGTTTTTCCAGAAATATATAGATAATTTTTGCTGTTCTAGGTTGGTAGGTTGAACTCAGTATATATAGTTGGGACTATTTGGTGGATGTTAGTTTTGTGTAAACCGGGTCACATGAGACATATTCAAACTACTAAAGCTAGTAATCATTTCAGTATTAGCCAAGGTCACCTTCAGTTTTCTTCTATCTTCAACTTTAGCTTTGGAATGAATGGAACAATGAATATTTTGTATATTTCTATAAAAATACGTGGTGTAGAGACATATTTTAGGCATAATCATTAATATACAAGTGATTGTTAAGTTATCAAATAGTTGACAACAACTATAGTTGTCAACTAGTGGGCAGACATGGGCCAGTAAAGAGTGCATTCCCAGAGCCAAGGACTGTGACAGTGGGCCGTCCCCACTGCCGGGAGCCCCATCACCATCGGAGTGTACATCCCCTGGTTTGTTGAGGACTGAGTATAAGGGCAAGCAAGTCACCTTCTGAACTCCCTGTTTGAGCAGATAAACCACCCTGCAGAGGGATGTCTCCCAGAGCAGATTAGCATAAAGCAATTAGTGCATGGTAATGAGGATTAGCTGCTCCTGCTCTGGCAACACTGCCCCTGACCTCTCAGGCCCAGTCACTTAGGGATCTTTCAGGGTTCTTTGCTTTGTAATTTCTGGGGAATTCGCTGCCCCATCAACCCTTGTCTCTTAGGAGCAAACCTCTAATTCTGCACAGACCTCTAACTCCTAATTTGTTGACAAGTAACTTGGTGTCCCTTTGAAAGAAACAGGTGTGCCTGTGGTGAGTTGCTCCCAGGGCCCCTCCCCCCTCCTTATATAAAGCCTTCCCCCCTTCCTCAGAGCTTTCCATGCTGTCTGCTGATGACTCTGTTTCTGTTCAGTGTGTTCTTATCGCTGGTTGTCTGGCCTGCTGTCGGCAGTCCTTCAGCTGGTGATTTTCCCTCCAAGCAGTGTAGGGAGGCTTGGGGAACAATAATATGACCGATTGGAGAAGCCAGAAATAACACTGCATAGTGCCATCGAACCCTGTGATTCTGCTCTTGTCACATCATGTGCATCTCTGCCACCCTCCAAAGCACGACCCATCCTGAGTGGCACCCTGGTCCATGGGCCGCTGCAGGCTGCCATGGGAATACACACAGGGATCACCCAGAAGGCAGAGAGAGCCTGGGGAATAGGGCACAGACATCCGTGGAGGTGCCAAAGCCTGAACTGAGTCTTAAAAGACATTTAACAGGTAAAGGAGAAAGCAGAGAGTGATAGTGGTGCTCCCGGGAGGAGGCAGACATGCATGGAAGGAATTGTGCCCAAGTGCCTGGCACCTTGGGAGGTGCGGGTGCCCTGAGGGCCAGAGAGGGCCCAGGACATGTCCAGTGGGTACTGCCCAGCCAGCCCCTGTGCCCCACCAGGAAGAGATGCACGTGTGTCTGTCTGTTGGGTGCTGGGCGGGGCGCGGGCAGCATTTGAACCACAGGGAAGAGTGTGCTCCCTGGAGAAGCAGGCAACTAAAGAAGCAGGATCATTTCAGAGAACAATATGTATTGTAAGGAAAATAAAACCTGATGAGCTGATAGCAAAAGACTGAGGATACAAAGCTGGATTAGATGGTTCAAAAGTTAAATTGGATACATACACTGCCCGGGTACCTTAAGTCAAAACAGTCTTATGCTTTGCTTTATTCAGCAGAAACCTAGATTTTAGTGTGAAGGCACCCTTTTCTTCAGGTCAGAAATAAAGGGGTGGCCATTCCCTATGGGTGTACTCAAGTCACAGCTGTTTGCAGCCCCTTATGCGCTCTAAGCAGTTGCCCCATCCTGAGCAACTGTGACAGCCCCCCCCCCCCCCCCAGATTCGGAACCTGCCATCTGCCTCTTCCCGCTGGACGGAGCGCTCACCTTCAGAGTTCATTTTCCGGGGCCCGGAACTGCGAGTACAGGGGACTTATGGAACCTTTTCTGTTTTTCCAGCACTCAAGTATGTGATGATGGGAGCTGAAATTTAGATCAGGCTGCCAGGATTCACAGTCCCAATCCCAAGGAGGGGAGAAAGCAAATCTTCCCAGTGGCGGCTGGTGCCGTCATATCTATCGGAGCTTAGGGCTCTTTCCCTAAGAGTGTAATACAGAATGTCTGTGACCCACACAAGAAAAAACATTTTTGGGGAAAGGAACCCTAAGTTCAAAAATTGTACTAGTCGGGTTGATTTAGATGGGAAAGGGTTCATTTTTATCATATCTCCTAAAATCCAAGAATCCTCGGTAAATTGTGTATGTGTGTCTGTGTATGTATGTGTGTGTACGTGTGTGCGTGTTTGTGTTTTTGTGTGTGTGTGTGAGCATATATATGAATGAATAATAAATCCTGGGAAACCTAGTCAGGCTAACCAATTCTTACCAAAAGCTTGGGAAAGCCTCACAATAAATCATTCATTAATATCTGAGTCTGGGGAGGTGAGCAGAGAATTGGAATGGAAGTATTTTTGTGATATGCACTTATCTAAATAGTACAAATATGTAACTTCCAAGTGAAATTTTGGAGTTGTTTTGCCGTTGGTAAGAAGTTATGGTGAAACACTGGTGTGGGCTAATTATTATCTTAACCATGTTTATAAACATCTGCTCTGGAGCAAGTCATGATTGTTCACTAGAGATGGGAGTGGACACTTAATGTAAAGTGGCCTTTGCGATGACCAAGTAAAGCAGGTGACCCTGGTGGGAGTGCACTCTGATGGCTTGATTTGAAGATAGCTTTGTTCATTGGGGGTGGCCATGTAATGTGTGATCCCAACCGGGACACAGTGGAGAACGAAAGGGGCCCCCACTTGTGTTCCAGGGGCCCGGACTGCAGGTGGGCAGACCCAAAGGTGTCCCACACTGTCGGCCGGGGTCTCGCTGGTGTGTGCGGACACGCAGGTGCTGAACTGTGCCCATGCCACTGCCCTCATGCTCTGGAAAGCTGACTGGCCCAGGAGCTGGCAGGGACTTGTCTGTACTGCCTGTCTTTCTCTCCTGGAAGCCCTGGGCATAGAGACAGAGTGTTTTTTCGTTACCTCTAACCTCTCTGGGGCAGTGGGGAGTGTCACTGCCGGCACCTCTGGGTCTTGTGGGCAGTGGGGCTGCTGCCTCTTGACTCCATGAGTGTGAACGGCATGAGGCTGGCGCTCCGGCAGTTGAGGAGCCACCACGCTGAAGGTCATCTGCTTGCTTTGCAGGACCAGTGGTTTTGGAGAGTGAGGAACAACAGGGTGATGGAGGGGTACCCCATGCAGATTGCCTACTTCTGGCGGGGTCTGCCACCCAGTGTCGATGCCGTGTACGAGAACAGCGACGGGAACTTCGTCTTCTTCAAAGGTAAGGCGGGCCGGGCTTGCTGCTGTATCTGGGCCACCGTGTCCCACAGATGAGCCAGGAAAGCCTGGGCACGAGGCGGCAGCCAGTTCATCTTAGGGAAGGAACCATGCATGTTGATCAGAAACATAAATGAAATAAAATCAGAATGAATTAACCAAATTAATTCTCTAATTTATGTTTTCTCCTATGGCAACTTGTGTATAAGTCAAATTTAGGAGGCGTTGTCTCATAGAATTCTTAGATTTTTCTTAACAGCACCCAATAATAAATGAATGATTTGAAAGCCATTTTTCCATTAACTAAGGGGTTTAGGATATTTTAGAATATTTGGAGTTGCTTGGCACTTTATGTGCTGAAACCTATTTTATCTGTTTCAAACTGTACTCACTTTACCCGGTTTATGTTACATGGTTTACAGTAAACTAGGAAATTGCTCATAGAGGCAAGAGAACTTACGGGTAGAAAAGTCACCCAGGTCGTGTTACCCAGTGACGTTTATTAAGTTTGCTATGATTTATCTGAGTGCCAAGTTTAGCTTGCACAGATATTCACTGCCTGACATGCAGGTGAGGTTCCCGGGGAAGGTGAGCTCAGGTGACTGGCACCCCATCCTCCAAATGCACTCATATTCAGGACAGCAAACCTTAGGTCTGTGGGGGTGACATGGGTGGGAGGACAGCAGGGCCATGAGCTGACCCAGGAGCACTGGGGTCCAGATGGAGGGGATTGAATGTGTTACCCAGAAGCCAAAGGACTGAAAGGAGTTTCCACAGGATGGACGCTGCGCAAAGCAATGGGGATCTTAACCAGAAAAACAACAAAAAAGCCCTTATCCTCAGGATCAAAGTAGAAGAGTTTGCAGTGATAATGCGGGTACTGAAAACACTTGTGATATTTAAGTGAGGCCCCAACTACCCATCAAAGTAGGGTGTGTACCTAGAGTTCATCCTGCCCTCACCGCTCACCCCTGGAGAGAGGGGGCACAGCCCTCCAGTTCACTTACGCTAGGGTCCACATCGTACTGCCAGTGTGGAGCACCAACAAGCCGTGTGAAACGGGCAGTTCTCAGTCCCCTTGCCTCAATGTCTCCATTGGGAAAGTGGGCCAGTCTTACCCCTCAGGATTAGTGGGAGGTGCCTGGCATGGTGAACCCTCAGTAAGCAGCAGCCCCCTGCTGTCTAGTGTAAACAATGCAGATGAACTGTGGGCCGTGTCCTCTGTGAACACGGGAAGGGGACAGCTCAGGGTTCTGGACTTTAGCGGCAGGGCATGTGGAGGGAAATGATCCTCCCGCCCACTTTCCTGGATCCCATGAGCAGCAGTGACAGAGAAAGGATGAATTCGCCTGAGGTGGCCCTGGGCTAGAGGGCTGTCCTGGGGCCTGTTGCATCGCAGGAACCACTGCCCTCTGACCACCCTGCCTGGGGAGGAGACCCATGGTTACTCCATGGCCTCCTCCCACACTGGCTGTTGGCTCTGCCTCAGGGCCCCCACCCGCCCCATCTGACCTTGCCCACAGAACTTGTGCAAGTGTGGGACTTAGGAGGGAACCCCCAAGGGCTGCAGCCTGTGTTTCTCTGCACCGTCGGCCCTGGGCACTAAGGGGCAGGCCAGGTGCTGCACAGACCTTATTCCCTGCTAGACTGGGACCAGCGGGACCCAGAAGCACAGCGTGGGCACATGCGATGGCTCAGCGAGCCGACCCAGGAAAACAACGTGTGTCTGCCACATGTTTGTTCATCTTCTCAAACAGTGCACCTGTCAGTGGTCTCCTTGGACACGCTGCCTGTCTCAGAAGATGCCACACTCAGAGTTTTGTCACTCAGGACACTCTGCCGTGTCCCTTCCTCAGTTTACTGCCCATACTACCTTCAGATAAGCCTTCCAAGTGAGCTGTGGACACTCAGTGCCCTCGTTCCAGGATCAGCTTCTCCAGAGGGATGCAGAGGCCTGGTGCCCAGGGAGACGTCCCTTCACTGCTGTCACCTCCCCAGTGGCAGAGAGGGAAGAGCCTAGACCCCAGGCATCAGGTGACACACCACCACATCCTCCTGCCAGCACATCACAGTCACATGGCTGCCTAAGCTTGTCACTGTCTCCTTCTGGCCTTTATCACCTCAAAAGTCCAGATGATCCCATTGTCCCTCATTCCCGCACTGGCCGCCCTTTTGCCCCGTGAGGCAGTCCACCATTGTCTTGGCCATCTGGTTCTTCTCTGCTTCACTGTCTGTCTGCTCACCGTCGGGCAGACTATACATTTCACCCCTTTATTGCTTGTTTGCACCCCCCCACCAGCAGCTCCCCAAGGCCAAGGCCACCCTCCTGTTTTCACACTGTTGCAGCCCCAGGTCTTAAACCAGGGCTTGACTACCTTCTCCCGTAAATGCCAAATAGTACATGTGTTAGCCTTAGCAGTCCATCTGGTCGCTATGACATATTCTTCTTTGCTGGTTTGTTTTCACTTTTCAAGATGTAAAAGTCCTTCTTAGATTGTGGGCTGCACAAAACCAGGCCGGGACCAGTTTGCTGAGCTGTTTCAAGTGATGCCTGGAACACAGGGAACACCAGCAGAGATGATGGGATGAGTGAGGAGTAAATTCATGTGCTGGTTGGAGTCCCTGATCACAGCCCCATGAGCTGCTCCGCCGCCCCGGCCACACTGGCCGTCACTGCTGTGGAGTCGAGCTCTTCCTTGGTCGTGCTTTCCTCTGGACTTCATTGTCTGTCCTCGTCTTTCTCTTTCCTCTTCATAGAGACCTTCCTTTCTGTCTGTCTCACCTCCTAGTATATACTACTCAGTACTACTTGAACTTAACTAGTTATGTCTTCTAGTCCCCTATTTAACTAACGTCCATGCTGGACCATGGCTTATCCAGCCATATGCTTTCTAACAGTACCTCGTCTCAGTCTTGCTTCTATTGTGCATGAGGATTCGAGGGCGTGGGTTCAAACGTAAGTGATCATTTACTTATAAAGTATTGATGTGGCTTAGTAAAGTACAAGTAAGCATACGATGTTGTAATCGAACTTTTATAACTATCTTAAGAAGAGTGGGAAGCCGCTAGATACGATGAAGACTTCATATTTTGGTATAATTTATGACTTTTTTGGAACTTTGGTCAAAGTGTATGTGTGCGTGTATGCCATATGGAATGGGAGTTGTCAGTACATAAATTATAGAAATGTGAAAACACGAGCACTTGTCCTTTGTGATGCGATGAGTTCTGTGTTCTTAGGGTCTTACTGCTTTGGGGCTTGTCAAAGTCTAATATGTTAATAGGTCAAGGGTGTCCTCTGCCTCCCGAGGTGTAATAATAGGGGTCAGACTGATCCTCCCACCCTAAACTACCAAAAACTAGGCAAAGTGTCTAAAACTATGGTTTTCATTACACTGTACTTTCAGAAAGTACTGGCAGTGAAGCCCCAAGTCAGGACACAGAGAAGTGAGCCCAGCAACAGCCCCAGTTTCCTGTCTGGAGAGCATCCCGGGGCAGTGCCACAGTCTGGGAGGGTCCAGGAGCTCGGGAGACTTCCGGCTGAGAGGCAGAGCTGAGTTTCAGGGGAGAAGAGCAAGGTAGCCACAGATTAAGATGCAGCCAAGAGAGCTGCACAGGGTGGGGACCCAGAGATCAATAGAGGGACCCCCACAAGTATGGGAGAGTCCTGATCAGCACATGCGTGTAAGGGAATGACTGCTGTCTGGGAGAGCGGCATTCAATAGTATTACAGGGACAGCAGTTGACACACCTGTTCCCAGCAACCACCTGTCCATGGGCAGGAACACCTGTCGGGGGAACACAGAGCGGGTCTCCCTTGACAGTGGGAATAATTACCCTAGGAGGGGCTCTGTTCAGTCCCACCTAACAAATCTCAGAAGACCTGAAGCAACTCGTTTTCAAGTAACAGTCCTGAAGCAAAGCTCGGGAATATTTACAGGGAACAAAAATAGTCACCCAATGCAGTAAAATTCATTTTTTTAAGGGGGAACAGCATCTGACTGTCCCCATAAGATTAGGAGGATGACAAGGATGTTGCAGTTATTCTGTTCAACATTTTACTGGGGGTTTCTCCAGTGTAGTAAGGTGAGAGATACAAAATAAAACTATTCACAGATAACAGTCCTATCTGTGTAGAAAACCCAGTCCACTCAACTGATTATCATTGATCAGTGAATTTTGCAAAGTTGCGAGATAAGAAGCTGTTATACAAATATTAATTGTATGTCTATGTATGCCCATTTTCTATGATGGGCCTGAGGTTTTCCCCATCTGTAAGCTAACACGTTAGCTAGCCTCACCCTCATGGATGTCGGCAGAAGACACAAGACTCCCTCATCAGAGAAAGAAAACAAAAGCAGCAGCCAGGGCCCCACTGTCTGTGAAGGTGCCCAGGTCTCAGAGGGCCCGGTGATACCTGGGTGTGGAACCAGGCGCATTGCAGGAGAGGGACTGCAGGCTGTCTGCTCTCTGTTCTCATTCCCCCCATTTTGTTTTCGTTTACTTTCCATCCACGTTTTAACATTTCGTTACATATTTTCCTATAAGAAATCTCAAATTTTTGTATAATGAAGCAAAGTATAAGTAGATAAATATTTTAAAGATTTTTTTCTTTCAACCTCACATACATAAATGTATATATATTAGGTTGTCAGAAAAGTCATAACGTATTTTTTTCTATTTCGTTGCAAAAATGTGTCATGACTTTTCCGACAACCCAATATATATTTTTTTCTTTTTTAAGAAGCCAGTCTGTAATGTATGTCTCCCTTCACTGGCCTAGATGCTACTTGGTGTCATTATATTTGAGTGTCAGGCTAGGTGCTCAGTGCGAGCCGATCTTCTGGTTTGGTATATGTGACTGTCACCTGGTACCTGGAAGTATTTAGAGTTGTGATGTCCAAAGAGACCTCTTCACCCTTCTTGACATTTGGCAGCTAACACAGTCATTCTCCTTTATTTATGTTCAAAAGTTGATTTCTTTTGTTAGAGAGCTTCAGAAATGGAAACTGCATCACATTCAGGGATGCACCATTGCTTTTCTCCAGCAGCCGAATACTCTACACACTCAGTGCAATCTTGATATACCCCCGGGAATCCAGCTGTCACAACAGAGGAGCAGGTGTGAGCAGTCAAACCTGGCATTCATATTCTCAGTCGCTGGTCATGTTCAGGCTGAAACGTTATAAGATGATAATATTGGAGCTCTTCGCTGAAAATTGAGCTCTTATAATCTCCCTCAAGAGTTGGAAATAAATTTTAAAATGAAGCTTCCAGTGCTGTCAAAATCAGTCACAGTCAAAATCAAGTTGTCGAAAAGCTGTCTCAAAATTCGTATTGATGCTATCAGTTAATAACTTTAAGTTGGACTTATCACCCTGACAGCTTCCTTTCAAGAGGCAAAAATTATTTAGAGAATGGGAACTAAAATATCGAGGCAAAAAAGATGAGGGTGATCAAGTTAGGGAATAAACAAGGCAAACAAAAGATGTGTATCAAAAAAGAAGGGTTGTCTACTAAAATAGGGACCCTGGAGGATGGCAAAGAAATCAGCTATTTGCTTCAGAAATAGTTTATGTGACTGACTTACATTATTACTTTATTTCAAATACTCATAAACCAGCAATTTCTCTATGCCCCTTAAAGAGAAAGTTTAGGGAGTGCTAATGAAGTTCATTGGACGTAGAGGCACATTGTCTCTTACATAGTCCTGAGTTCATTGGTGGCAGAGACGCATTGTCTCTTACACATTTTGATAGATAACCTCAGAGGGATATTTACTATGAATGGATGAATGCAATGATTACTTTTTGCCCTGTGGGGAGGTGATGCCTAAATTGTGTACCTAAAATGTTACACTGGAGGACTAGCAGAGTGGTGCATTGGTTAAGAGCTGGCTTGGGACACCGGCTCTGAGCAGTAGGGCCCTGGTTCAGATCCCACATATGAAGGCAAGTGACACTGCCCTCCACAGCTAAGATGGTGAACAACAGCTCCACCAGGAGCTGGGCTGCTGTGAGTCCCCCGTGACGGTGTAGGCTGCAGCCTGTGCTGCAGTGGACTGCCATAGGCTACAGTGAGTGGCCCAAAGCCAGCGTGAGCAGCCAGCAGGGGGTGTGAGCTGCCAAGAGCCACCATGAGCGGCATTCAGAGGCCAGCAACCCATCTGCCTCACCCAGGAAGAGCATAATGACAATACCAACATGGGCCAGTGAAGCAATGTCCTCCACAACTAGACTGAAGAACAAAAGGACAGCAACTTGTCTGTTCCCCTTCCCTGGTTCCCCAACACTATTCCCCTCCCCCAATTCCCCAATAAAATCTTTTAAAAAAAAGTTACACTAGATTAAGGAATTTACCTTCAGTGGCCTTGCAACACAAGAAGATAGATTTGTCACGTGTGTATTGTACTATCTTCTTGAATTTATTAATGTTTATATTGTATATTGACATGAATTGATCATTGGAACCAAGGGGACAAACATTTAGTATTTTAAAGAGTCTCCTTTGGTAATTTACCTCTACTTACTTATGACAATTTGAGAAGTCTGTGGTATGTTTTCATTTATACGTCAAACTGCCGTTTTTTTCCCATCAATATTACTAGTGCATCTAAAAATTTTCCCCATCTTCAAATGTTTATCCTATCCTTTCATTTGCTGTCAGTTTAAGTTTGCCAGGAAGCAGACACTAAGATGAACTTATAAACCTGTTTAACATAAAGAGGAAGGAGGCAGGCAGGACTGACCTCAGGCTGTGCTGCAGACGTGGTGGGGGCCTGGGGTACCCACTGAGGCGTTCTGGGGCAGAGAGCCAGTAGGTGCATCTCATGTGGGGCAGAAGTGGCCGGGAGCTAGTCAGTGCTGTGCCGGCTGCTGGCTGGGGGCTGCCTGACAAGAGCACAGCCTTGGCCCAGCCAAAGGCACACAGTCCATTTCTGGGCCCAGGACACTCCACTAAATGCCCATTCCTCCGTGAAGGGAGGCCTAAGCTGCACCCTTGGTGGCTGCCACACGTGCATAACTAGTCAAAATCTCTGTGTACTTGCTAATATTATAGAACCTAGAAAAATAAGTGCTGGTAACAAAAAGTCATGTTCCAGAGTTGGACCTATACTGAAATTTATTGAATAACTCACCTATAAGCAATATGGAAATTAAAGCGTAATCCAAACAGTTGACACTGGCATAGACCAGTGTGCTTAATCACTTATCATTGACATTATTTATCTTGTGGATAGTAAGCAACCTGCTCAGTAAAATGCTGTGTTCTTTAATAAGTGCTACTTATCGGGTACTATGAGCCAGATGTGGTGCGGGGCTTACTCATTTCACCTGTGAGAACACCAGAACTCTGAATGAGGTATCAGTATCTTACATACAAATCAGGGAAAGAAGGCCCAGCTTCACTGACCTGCACAAGATCTCACAGCTAATTACTGATAGAGCTACCTTCCTCCTAGGTCACTTTGACTTCAAAGAACCCTAGAAAGAAAATGTGCTTCATGACAGCCTTTTACCCTGAAGTGACCTCAGGGGACTTATTGATGCTGATCCATGAGAACCCCAGTAGGCAGCAGGCAGTGACCGATCCAGGTGTGGGCTCTTTCCCAGAAACCACACCAGCCTCAGGGAACTCTCATTCTAATCTTTTCTGTACATGTCACAGCAAGGCCTTCTGGCTTTCGGATCGTGTGATCTCTATCATCTCCACCAGACGCTGTTATTATGGGGTGACACTATGTAAATGCACAGGTGTGGCTGTGTTCCCAGGAAGTTCTATTTATGGGAACAGACAGCATCTGGCAGCCCCAGGTCACTGGCCACTGTGATGGAGCAGACAGAATATAAACGTGTGAGCAGAGCATTGTGGAGTCTGAGGAAATAGCCGTAAGTTGGTT
Source organism: Aselliscus stoliczkanus (assembly GCA_033961575.1). Taxonomy (NCBI): domain Eukaryota; kingdom Metazoa; phylum Chordata; class Mammalia; order Chiroptera; family Hipposideridae; genus Aselliscus; species Aselliscus stoliczkanus. The sequence goes on along the minus strand of CM066731.1, from coordinate 71,373,150 downwards.
TTTATTTTTATTTTTTATTTTTTTGAGGGCAGTGATACTGGCCCTCATATGTGGGACCGAACCGGGGCCGCTGGCTTCCCAAGCCAGCGCTTATCTGCTGCGCCAGCCCAGTAAGTTGGTTTTTAAATCAGTGAGTTATACAGGGCATCTGAGGATACAGTGAACAAGGTATGAGTCGAGTGCAGCAGATTGGTCACTAAACACTTCGGGTAGTAACTGTGGAGTGAGTCTATGATGAAGGGTGAGGACACAGGGCAGGTCTAGAAGCAGACAGGGTGCAGACGTGTTTGGAACCGGAAGTCGGGCACTAGATGAAAAGATCTGGCCCGAGGCACAAATGTGTCAGCCATCGTGTGCTTTTCAGCCCGTGAAGCAGCTGTCAGGCTGCATCGCAGCCCTTTCTACCCAGCATAGCTGACACGTAATGGTTCCGGCAGCGACAGTGACTCAGTCTGAGGGTACTGGGAAAGAGGGTGTGAGTCAGCCTCCAGGGAGGCACTGTCCACTTGGTAAACGTGTTTAAAGAGTTCTTAGACCCTTTTCCTTGTGGGAATAAGCATTAGCTTGAGAATTCTTCATGAGATTACTGGCTTAGTATCTGTCCCCTCTGCTGGTCCCTCAGTGCAGGAGACCTGGGCTTATCCGTCTGTCATCATGTCCACATCCACTGGCCGTCACAGGCTCTCAGGGGACAGACAGTGAAAGGGCAGTGGAGAGGTGGGTCTCTCTGAGGAATTAAGGAGTAGATGGTTCCCCAGCGCCCTCCCCAGCCCCAGGCATTCTGACAGGTTGTCCTTTCTACTGCAGTCTTTAACCAGACCTGTTGGTATTTTCCTCAGCATTTTGCCAAGTACATTGTCAGTCAGATGGGTTTTTCCACTTGCTCCACAGTGTATCAGCCTCCTGTGAGATCCAGTCAATGCCTGCCTTCTTCCAAAGAGGCAGCATTTTCCCGGAGAGCCAGACTGTCTGATGGTAAGGTAGTTAAAACTCCACCCTCCTATGTAAAAAAATAATAATAAATAAATAGTTGAATGGGAATCTCACATACTCAGAATCTAAAACACAGGAACAAAGTCCTTTTAAATTTGTCAAGTGAAAAAATCTCACCATATCAAGATACAAAAGGAATTGTGTAACTGTGTTTCCTGAATAGATCCTGGAGAATTAAGTGTATAATTTGTAATCATTGTTATTTTCCTGAATTCTATGCCACAAATACTCAGCAGGCACGAGGTTGTTTTTCCTAATTTTATGTGTGCAATTAACTGCTGGGATCTCATCGTGCATCTTACAGCAAATGTTTGCTGATGCGTTTTCTGATTTGCTTTTTTTTTTTAAAGGAATATAAGTCCATTTAAAAAAAAAATCCCCTGGGGTTTGCTCCTGACAGAAAAAAAAAACCCCATAAAAAATAGTAACCAAAAACTCAAATTGAGGTCTTCTACAACGAAAGGCTGATTGTCCCTGTTCTTGATGGAAAACACTTGATCAACAGCATAGGGAAGTATTTCCAAAACATATTAAAGGAAAAGCTTTTATACAATAATAAAAATGTCCTGGAAGACTGTAACCTTCCTTCTTTCACACATCATCCTCTCCTGACAAACAAGGACAGGTGTAAACTAAGCTTCTGTGAGCAGCTGTCACGCTGCAGGCACTGGGTACCCCCCGGGCTATGTGGGGGGATTCCAAACAGGTGCAGCCGGTGGGGAAGACAGTGTGGAGGGTCCCACAACATTAAAAGTGGGACTGCCATGGGACCCAGAAATTCCACTTCTGAAGGAAATGGAAACACTGTTTTGAAAAGACATGTGCACCCCCATGTTCATTGCAGCATTATTTATAACAACCAAGATATGGAAGCAACCTAGGCATCCATGATCGACAGATGGATAAAACAAAGCTGTGGTGCACATATGCAATGGACTATTACTCAGCCATAAAAAGAATGAAGTCTTGCCACTTGCAGCAACCTGAATGAAACTAGAGGGCATTATGCTCAGTGAAATGTCAGAGAAAGACAAATATCATGTGATTTCACTTACATGTGGAACCTAACAAACAAAAATAGTAGAACAGATTGGTGGGGATTTTGGGGTAAATGGGAAAAGAGGGTCCAGGAGTAAGAGTTCCAGTTATAAAATAAATAATTCCTGGGTACGTACTATACAGCATGGCAACTATAGTTAACAGTACTGTATTGTGTGTTGGAAAGTTGCTGAGAGTAAATCTGAAAAGTTTGTATCACAAGAAACCCAGCTTGTAACTTTGTAATGTGACAGATGTTAACTGGATGAATCGTGGTGATTATTTTCCAGTGTATGCAAATATTGAATCATTGTGCCATACACCTGGAACTAATGTTAAATGTCAATTATACCTCAATTAGGAAAATAGATATGGGTGGAGAAATTTCTCTGGAAGGCACTGGTGGCTCCAGGATAGAAGGTCCCAGCACACTAGGGATTAACTCTGTGCCCAGGGGGTTGCTGAGAAGTGGTCCCCTCGGAGCGGTGGGTGTGGTCTGCCAGGGGGCAGGGCCGAGGAACTGTGTCCTCCGTAGGTGATTTCAAGACACTAAAACTGATTACAGCTTACCCTCTTTCTAAATAGTGTTTACCCTATTTCTAAATAGTATTTTCCATGCTCAGGCAATTTTGAGTAAGGGTAGACCTAAAATTCCTCTCTCCTCAGTAACCCCCTTAAAAAGCAGGACCTTGTAACAGTTGGAAGAGGGTGCCAGTTAGAGGAGAGTGACTCACTAAGACTTCAGGGGCGTCTGGGTTTTTTCTCATAAAGTGAAAGCGTCAGCCCAGAGGAAGTGTCTAACAGAGTAGGGGCTAAAGCCAGCAAAGGCATCTGAGGGTGGCCAGGATGCGCAGAACCCCGGGCCCACTGAGCCTTCAGCAAAATAAGGTCCCTGCGTCCTGGTGTAAGGATACCCAGGCCTGGGTTCAGAACCGTTTCCTTGTGGCAAGTTGTAGATGTTTTCCTTTCTTAAATAACTCACAGATTCTGATTGCATTATGAATTGTAGCCATTCATCATATCCACTTTTGAAAATAACACTGATGTTTCCAAAATAACGTCTGTATTCCTGATGCGACTGCTGCTAAGTTATTTTGTGTGTTTCATGCAAATCATTGTGAATGCATTAATAGATATACTCTCAGTTCTGACATTAAATCGTCGTATTCTGCATTTGGACTTCCTCAATCCAGGGAACAAGTACTGGGTATTCAAGGACACGACCCTGCAGCCGGGGTACCCTCACGACCTGATCACCTTGGGCAGTGGAATCCCGCCTCACGGCATCGACTCAGCCATCTGGTGGGAGGACGTGGGGAAAACCTATTTCTTCAAGGGCGACAGGTCAGTACACTTTCGTGTGAGAAGCACTTAGCTGATGTTTGGACAAGTCAGTATTTTTAGTCTGTGGCAAACATGGACTGTTGATGAAAGGGTTGTGTGGATATCAATGCAAGAGTTATTGGAATAATACAGACTATTCAAGGTAAATCTTCCTCTCATTTACCCAAATAATATGACTTTCTTATGGATGTAATTAGGTGGCATGCATTCTTTTTCTTCTACCCTAATCTTACCTGCCTTCGTGCTGTGTAGGCCCTGCCTGGATATGCATCCTCCCAATGCATTTCCCTGTAGTTTTACTAACTTTATTTAAAAGTACTTTTCAGCAAAACCTTTTTTAAAATTTTTGTTTTTTGCTTTATTTTGTACCCAGTGAATTGTGAGCATTTCCAAGTAATTTCAAGTTTGGTCATGAGTTGTGTTTACTTAGGTAGCAGCAAGAGGCGTTAGGAGCCACGGACTCTGAGGGCTCAGACAAGCAGCCTGAAGTGCAGCCTCCCTCCTCCTCTGCTCGTTTTTCTCCTTTCTTTTCTTTCTCGGACATCACAAACAGGGTTTGTAAAAATTAACTGAATTGTTAGCTGTGTGACTTACAGTAGCTGCCACATACACACGGTTCTAGCCCTGACCACTTTTGACATTAAATGTAAAACAGAAGTTGAAAGCTGTAGTTTTTGTTAACTTAATATTAGCTTAAAAAGTAATAAAGATGAAAAATCAAATTTTAATGACATTATTAAGCTGTGTGACTTACAGTAGCTGCCACGTACACACGGTTCTAGCCCTGACCACTTTTGACATTAAATGTAAAACAGAAGTTGAAAGCTGTAGTTTTTGTTAACTTAATATTAGCTTAAAAGGAAATAAAGATGAAAAATCAAATTTTAATGACATTATTACTAGCTGGGTCAAAATGTGACACTCATAAGTACCTTGCTGGTATGTAGGGCTTAAGTGTGCCATTTTACTAGTAAATTTAAAGCACACATACAAATGCGCATGTGAACACTAAGCTTTAATGTCTAATCAGCTAGTATTGAGTCTCTCTTAAAATTTTAGCATAACATAAACCTATAAAATGTCTCCAACTGTAGGAAAAAAGTAAGGAGGGATATCAACTTTGGCAATTTACAATTCTGATTGCAAATGATTTCAAACACTGAGTTTTGTCTTTGAACAAAAAGATCCTATAATTTGCCTCCATAGATGAGAACATACACTTTTAAATGTATTCTTTTACTTTCTATACATTAGATTTATATACATGTCTATAGCAATATGTTCAGTTTTTAACTCATTGTCATGAAACTAAGATTTAGCTAAATGTTTCTTACTAAATCACAAAACAAAAACAATCCATCAAAGGAAACTTGTATTAAAGTAAGAGATACTACTTATCTTCACGACAAGTGTGTGACTCAGGAGACGTGAGTGTGGTGGAGTAGGGATGAAGAGTGAAGACATTGACTGCATGGAGACCCCCGAGGGCGGGCGGTCGGTCTGCAGACTTATAACAGACTTTAAAATAACAGCCCCCCAGGCAAGAGAGCTCAGTTCCTTGGCTAGTTGTAACTGCTTGAGTGTACTTTCAGGACTAGGGTCCATCAGGAGTCGGCATCATGTGGAGCCTTTGGGGGTGTTTTTTTGGCAGAAAGCGGGAGAAACAGAAGGCTGAGAAGAGGCACTGGAGAAGTTAACTCCATGGCCAACACGGATGCTTAGCTTTCCCGTAGCACTATTAATGAGGGTTCTACGGATGATAATAAAACTGCCATTTCGTTATCAAACAGACTTTCATCACACATGCAGGTACGACTTTTCAGAATGTTTCCATTCTAAAATTTTAGCACTTACTGAAAAAATCACATTTAGAGCTTAAACTTGGGCTTTTCAAATCAGGGAAATCAGTGAAGACTAGATACCAAATGTATAATAGAATAAAGACTTTAATAAATGGGAAGGAGTTTAATGCATCCATTTCCTACTTGAGAAGCTGCGTGCAAAACACAACAAAATGCTTGGAAGCAGTACTTTGATTTTAAGTCCTTAAATAAGTGCTGTTATAGGTTAGAAACTTTTATAGCAGGTTTCCAGTTAATTTCTATGTGTGTGATCTTAGATGTTATGAGCTATGGATGTTTTATACACAGATTACTTCATATTCATATAATTACCTAATTCCAAAGTCATAGCACTTATCAGTACATTCTTTCTACATTCAAAGTAGATAAAGACAGAAGCTGTAATTCAGACATAGAAATGACAACCGATTGTCACTTCCACACAAGAGGTCAAGGAGTCTTTCTTCCTTAAAGACATTGTCTGTTTATAATTCTTAACAGTTTTATATATTTTCCATGTATATTTTTGAGAGAAAACATACTGAAATGTATTTGCCTTGACTTATTTCTCCCAGTGCCCTCCCTCTGTTTTAAAAAAGTAGTGGGAGGTGGGTAAGAGGCCCAGGTGAGTGTCCCTGACAGATGCTGCAGGCAGAAGCCATATGAGACCTCCTGAGTGTGACGACAGCTGAAGAAGATGGCTCTATGGCCCTGTACGCAGACATGCAAGCACACATGAAGTTTCCAGCCTCACAATGTCACTCGGTCCCTCAGGTTCCCTACTCACTCTTTCCTTCATGGGCTGTCTTTTGGAAGTTGGATATTCTCTGCTCCTTGTAGCATTTAGCTCTAAAATGATATGTTTCTGAATCATCTCTCACATCTTCTCACCATACTTCATTCTAAGCTAACCTTTGAGAAAGTTAAGATGGTTTTAAAGAAAGAAGACAAAACGTAGATCCAGTTTGGTTTGTTTTATTACTATTATTAACACCAATCGTCAAGTAGGAAAATATATTTATTTCTTCTAGGTTAAGTTGTGTGTTTATGTAGTAATTAGTTAATGTATTTTTTAAAATTATTTAGCAGTATAAATTGATATTTTCAATTCTGTTGCATTTTTAAGACTGTTTCTGAAGAGTGACATTTTGCACAATTATCTGGGTGTGAAAAAAAGGAGCAGACCAGCATTTTTGTGGTAACTTAACAGAGGTAGGTAGGCTTGACTCAGTGAAAAATGAGACAGAGTAGGACGAGGAAATGCTGGGTTGCATCAGTAACCCTTGGAGTGTTTGTTCAGTTTGAGTTCAGTATCCAGCAACATTCTACTAAAGCATGCCATTCCAGCATTTTCTATGCCATTTTTTCCTTTTCACAGAGGAATTTTTAAAAAGGTTGTGTAGTATTACAAGGACAACTTTTGTTTCTTATGAATGTGACTCATGGTCCAGTCTAAAAAATGATTATTAAATCCCACTTCTAATCATTATTTTGAAACATTAATTCACAGTGCTTCTCTCAGAGAGTCAGTGATTTAACGTCATAATTGTGTAGTATAGATCACTGTTGTGTCAGCAGAAAAACAATGGGGTTCATCATCATAGCCTTGATCATTTGCTGACACTCCTGAACAAAATCCCCCAATTTTTTTCCATTGTAACAGCTACACTTTAAACCCCCAGATGGTGTATTTATACGGTATTCCATCTGGATATGTTTATATACTTTTCAATGAATCCATGAGCTTATTTTTAAGGGGAAGAAAAAAAATCAGTGGAATGAGCTTTCTTGTTCACTTTGAAATATGGTCAGATGTGTTGGAAATTAAAATGTACACCTGTATTTCTGAATGAGCCCCGACATCTTTCATCAGGCAGCTCTGGACATACAGGACGCGGGTCCCATTTGGGTTAACTGGACACACAGCACAGCAGTTGCACGGCAGATAACCTGAGTGCCCACACCTGTGTTGAGGTTCTCACACTGTGACATGATCCCAAATTATAGTGCTGCATTATCTGCTAGCAGACAGGGAGACACACTTTCATTCCAACAAATTCAACCCAGAATTATGTTCCTATGAGAGAGTACAAGACAGTTCACATCACAGTAATTTATTCTTGAAATATGACCTCCATGAATCTTTTGCACCCAGCATGTAACATAGGTACTTAGACAAGTGTTGGTGGGAAATGGGTTGACGTGTCCTAGAACAAGGGAGGGAGAAGGATCATACTCACATGTGAATGTTAGGGATCAAGTGGGGGGGCAGAGAGAGAGAGTGGCAGGTGGGCCCAAGCAGGAAAGCTTTGTCAGGAGAAACACTGCAAGACCACGACCACGAGTCACTCCGAGTGCGAAAGCGCTCATTGGTTTTAACTCTGCAGCATCCAAAGGAAGGAAATGTCACTGTCTCTAAATAATAAGGAGCTCAGTGCTGTGGTGACTGAATGAGTGATCGTGTCATCGTGGAGCATGTTATCATACACAGTATAAAGGACCGGTGAGGGGCTTTAGTGACACAGATAAAATGACGATGCACACAAGTCAACCTCGCAGCTAGAAAGCCATGCAGCATGTAGGTATTGCCACATGGACATTGTCACCACTTCCTGGAGGACACACCTGGTTTCTCAGGACATGGTGATCTTTCTTATATCACGTGCAGGTGTGATCCCATTGTCCCTGGGATTCTAAATTATTCCAAACTTCTAGGTCAGCAAAATTTACAAACTCTCTAAGTTACAGTTCATGTCATCTAAAAATGCCATTTATTGTAAGATCTATTGCTATTTATCTGTCACTGAGGGTACCACCCTGCTCAGTAAACCTTGACACAAAATGGAAGGTGAGGTACATGCTGATGTTAAGACACAAAACATGAGAAAATGCTTGGCTCTTGGAACACGTGGGTGGCCATGAATGATCCAAAGTGGAGATGCTATTTGCTCCTGGACCTCATATGGTTCCGTGAAGGGCCACCCCATGAAGGGTGGGAGTCAGAGGCCTGCCTCCCGCGGACTCTGCCTGTGTTTTTCTGTCTGGTCCCGAGGACCAGTCAGGACATGCCCTACCACCCCCACTTAGAGCATCACCTCATCAGCAGCTCCACCTTGAAGCTTAGTAGCATCTGAATTTCACATTGCTGAAACCAAACTCCCGTTCCCCAGGCCACCCAGGCTGGCCTCCCCTCTATCTTCCCTATGGAGAGCTGTTCTTGCTGAGGTCCAGGCCCTACATCCTGGAGTTAAACCCCTTAGGTCTCTCACATCCTGTGTCTGCCCCACTGGTAAGCCCTGTGGGTTTTCCCTTCAGCTGCTGCATTACCATCAGCCCACCGCCCACACTCTGGCCCATAGTTTTCTCAGTGACATGCTAACCGGACAGCAGGACCGTGTTCCTTGCAAAGTGAAGGCACCTCCTGGAGCCCCTGTGGCCCAGTCCACGCCGGCCTCCCACCTCTCTGAGAGGGAGCCTACAGGATCAGTGGTAGCCTGAAGGTCTGCCTGGCCCCAGGACGGGTCTCCACTCGGACCTCAGCCCCCTTTGCTCCCTCAGCTCTGGTCACCTGAGCTCCACTGTGGACACTCTTGCATGTGCCTACATAAGATCCTTTGATGTGTAGTTATTCTGCCTGGAATGTTCTTTCCCCAAATGACAAAGGTTGCTGGTCACTTCCTTCTGCTCCCTGTTCAGATGCCAGCTTCTCAGAGACCCCTCTGTGTACTAATTTACAACAGGTTGACCCATATTCTCGATCACTTTATCTGCCTTGTTATTATAATGGCTCTGACCACTGCCTAGCATGGTATGTCCTTACTGATAAGTTGGTTCTTTTGCCTGTGACCCCTACGTACCCTAAAATAGACTGAGGAGAGCCGGGGCATATCTGGTCTGTTCAAGATTGTATGTCTGGCACCTACAGTGATGCCAGAAACATAGCAGGTACTCAGTACGTGTTGGATGAATGAATGAATGAATGAATATGCTGTTTAGGAGAATTTCAAAAAAGTGTTCTGCCTAATAAGCTTTTAAAAAAATGAAAACCTCTGATTTATACTAGGTCAATGCTACCCTTTTGGATTACATATATGCTTAGCTTGTATAATATAGTTAGGTAGCATTTTTTATTAATTTTGGCATACCAAATAAATATACAGAAACACACCAATTTTTAACATATGCAGGAAAGGAAACAGAATAAGTGCTTTGTGTCCACCATCTTCCTAGTAACAGGTGGCGCAGGGCGGGGATTTCCTAGTGGGTGTCAGCTGCTGCCGCCTGGGTGGTCACTTCCTTCCTTCTGCATGTATGTTGTTGTTGCTGTCTTTATATTTTTTAGGTATTGGAGATACAGTGAGGAAATGAAAACCATGGACCCAGGATATCCCAAACCCATCACAGTCTGGAAAGGCGTCCCTGACGCTCCCCAGGGAGCCTTTGTGCACAAGGAGAACGGTACGTGCATGCGCACTCCGCACTGCACGCCTTAGTGCTTCCGCCCGGCCGCCTGCCTTTCCGTGTTAGTCGTCTGAGCGCTGTACTTCAGTTGCGCGTTACCACTTATATCAGCTTCCTCTGTAGATTTAACGTTTGCTATTCGCTCCAGATGGTTTTTAACTTCAGTTTATTTTAGTTTATAAGAAAAAGCAAGGTAATTATTTTAAAGGGAGCGCGTGGATACCATTGAAGTAATCTCACCTACTTTTCTATTGAAATTAATGTAAAGATAGTAATAACACATATACTGAACAGGAACTAGTCACAGGGAAGTCTTACAGGTGTCACTGAAGCACAGAGACCATTGGTGGCAGTGTATGTTGTGGGTTTCTCACATGTGCCTCTGGTTAGTGTCAGCGCACAAGGAGGGTCCCAGCTCAGGAGGAACAGGCCAGAGCTGCCCTGTCCTCAGGGGAACGTGGTCAGTAGGGGAGAATCCATACTGGGCTGTCATGGGCACACGTAGAGTCTGATCATTTTTCTCCTCATTCGGGGATAAGTAAATAGGACTAAGCCACAAAGAGGAAGGAAAATAGATATCATTCTGAAACACGGAGAAAAAATACATCCCATCAAATGGTGTATAATAGGAACCAGAAGAAAATAGTACCCTACTAGCATGAAAAAAATCTAACATATATCAACAAGAACAAAATAAATATCACTTACAAGAACCACATTATCTCCCACGTCAAGGGTACATTTTGACAGGAGGGAAACAAACGGTTTCCTTATATTCAGAATTGAGTGTTTTCTTGTCACATAGCAAAGAAGAAGTTTGTAACATACTGACACAGAAAGGAAGCACGTTGAGAAAATCAGTTCTCACAATCACAACAGAAGTGCAATGGAGTTTCAGCACACCTGCGTCTCTGGACCTTTTCTGATCTGGCCCCTTTCATATCCCTCAGCATGAGCTCACTTTCTGCCTCTCAGGAAGTCCTCCATGAGTCTCCTCTTGTGGTGCCCTACCCTTTACTCTCGGACTCTCATCACAGTGCTTGACTGACAAGTCCATTATCCCCTTTTCCGTAAACTCTCCCAAGACAGTCACATAGTAACCACCAACACATGTTAGTTTTTGAAATTCATTTTGCCCCTACTGTCACTCTAAAATGTCTCTCCCTGTTTGTCTGAAACCCTACTCTGATCTCATGCTTATGGCTTCTTACCTTAAACTCAGATTTTAGTTTCTTCCCCTATGTTTGCATGAAAGCAAGCAAGATCAGTTATTAAGTAAACACCTTTATAGTTATATTTAGATTCAAAGTAATTCTCTGTATGGCTAAGTGACAGTTGGCCATCATAAAATCAGCAATGACAGAGCCCTGAAATGCCCCCTCTGCCCACCCTTCCACCAATGTAGGACTTCCTTCCTTGGAATCCTTTCCTAGTGATAATAATAATTTTTAAAAAGTCCATGAGATTAAATCCAGCTGTAGGTTTTTGAAGGATGCATTTCATGTTAAGGGGAAGGGGCCTTCCTGTGTCACCTTGACCATGGACTAGGAGTGCTCGGTGCCATTTACTGAGTGCCCACACGTATCAGTTGGTACATAAATTCAATGTCCAACACAAGTACCTCCTTACCTCATTATTATTTGTAAACCAAGAAGCCAGTATCGCTAGTTTTAGGAAACGTACTTCTGATAGTGACAGTGAGAAGATTGTCCCTAAGGTTGAAGACTCCAGCCTCCCTGAATGTGCTCTAATACAATGTCTCTGAAGGGAAAGTTAGCACCTTTCTGTACATTGTGTTACTGAGGTACCTATCAGGCTCTGTGCTTCATTCTGTTACACTGGACAAGCTGGGCTTTCTAGGAATGTAGCTTCCTGAGCCATCAGCCTCCTGGTTTTCACCTGTACCATCATAATTTAACATTTTTCTTATTTTCCTTTTCCTCTTAGCCCCCCAAAATAGCTATAGCAGTGTACATGATACTTGACTCATGCAGAACAGAGAGGATGCACTTGTTCTTGGCACTCCCTCATCTGACTGTGTTAGGCAAAGGCACAAGCTTGTATTTATACTAGAAAAACGGTAATGAATCTGCATGGCCTGCCTTCCAATCATCCTGCCCTTAGCTGTTGTCAAGGGCCACCTTGTAGGTAGTCTCTATTCTCTCCTTAGAAAATCCAATTTTATATGCAGCTTTTAGCACTGTTGTATTTTATCTTGCTGATTACAGCCCTGTGTAGCCTTTTACAGTAGTTTTGACCCTTGATTTTGTTGACTTGGTGTGTTAATTCTCCACCGCACATTTGCTCTCTGTTAAAATCTACAGGTGTGGTTCAAACACATATTTCCAAAAGATTCAGTTTATTCATTCACATTTATTAAACCCTAATTAAGTTCTTATTAATAAGCATAAAAGAGGAAACCAGAGACGACACACCCGGGACTGCCTACTGAGTCATAACAGGAGCTGTGGGGGAAAGTGCCTCGCTGCAGCTTTAGGAGTCACCAGTAGGACTCAGTTAAATACAAGGGGACAAAAGTCACCAAGTGATGCAGCACACACAGCCTCACTGATTTCTTTCTCAGAATTTCCCAAAAAAATGATCATTTAGATAAGAATCTGAAATAACTGTTCTTAGTAAGCATATCTACAAGATGATAACCTCTTAAAAGGGAAAAGAATATGAGTACAGAAACATTTTCTCAACCAACCGACATTTCATAAGTGGAAAAGAAATGCAAACCTAAATGATTGAATGAGATGATTTTCATGGGACAGATATCTGTCACCAAGATTTCAGGCTACTTCTCAAACACTTTTATTCTCTAACTCCTAATGACCAGATGTCTTACCTCTAATACGTGTACTCCATAAGCTAGAACCCTACTCCTGTATTTGGAGTGTTACATGAAACGGGCCTGCCGAGCTGATAAATGTACAGAAGACGGAAGCTTCTGAGCTTACCTATGATGCCAGTAGCCTCATACTAATCAGCTTTGACTAGAAACTAAAGATGAGGCTACTTGGAGCTGTTGGCCTCCAGTTTATAAGAAGTGTGTTCTCCTGATCTGCAGGGCTGTTGAATCCTAGATCAATGCCATTACTCAGCTCTGGTCATCTAATGTCCTGTTGCTTGGCAGGCCCCCGACGGGTCTCCCTCCAAGTTTGTTTAGTAATTACACTGGATTTCATTAGTGTGATCTGATACCAGGTCCCTGCAGAAAAATTTGAACCAACACACACCTGTTTTCACTTGGCAAGTTGCTCTGATTACAAAACTGACCTCTGAAATTAAAAGCAACAGCAGATTTTTAGGCATTGACACACAGCGATTTCCAACATGAAGTAACCTGAAGGATGGTCTGTCCTAGCTGAGATTTTGATGGCTGTCAAAGGGCTGGTTAGTTTGTTTGAGGGGTAATACCAATCACAGCCTGTACTGTTTAACTGAGGAGTATCTGTTCAGGCATGAGGTCTCTAAGGGAGCCTGTCTTGGAAGACTCAGCAGAGTTCAGGCTTGAGCACGAGACCTGCTTTCCCCAGGCCTGAGCCTCAGCAGCTCTGCCTGAAAAGTACAGGCAATTAAATCTGCCTGCCAGGGTGTCTATGAGGGTTAGAAAATGTCATTTACCAAGTTTTTAATACAGGGCTTCTTCCATAGTACATGCTCAATTAAAGGACAAAGAAAACCCTCATTAAGGATGATTAACTCTAAAGTAGGCATGCGATTAAAAATACATAGCTCTGAAAATGTAGTTTTTAAATAATTATGACATTGAAACATTTCATTTTTGTTTCTTGAATTTTATCTCAAAGTTAGAGTTAAGTCCAAGGAGTATAGTCACAAAGAAACTTGATATGAAGGGGTTATGGGCAGAAAGAAAAAGCTGAATATACGCCCAACCAAAACAAGAAAAATGTAGACTATTGCTAAGAAAAGCACACAGATTAGTAGTTCAGTTGTCACAAGCCTGCAAAGTCTGGTATCTGAATCCAAATGTTTGGAACATGAATCATGTATGTTACCAGTTACTTGAGCCTCCCACATGTCACCTCCCCCAGGAAATACATGTTACTGGGAGGTATTTCTGATAGAATTGCGGATTTACTTGCACTCTTCCCTGTTAATTCTTCAGAAGGATTAATATCGGCTTTAGAAGTTCTATAAACGATAGCCAGGTGACATAATGTAACATAAGCTAAATCAATAAGGAAGTTCAATAAAGACAAGGAGAAGAGATGCTGACCCAGAGCCCAAACAAGGCCAGTGCACACAATACTCCAAATCCATGCCGATATGCAATTCCTGGCTGACCAGGAAACCTCTCCAGTTCCTGAGTTATGGTTTGTTGTGACTTCTTGTGCAGGTGACACAGGCAGACCTGCTGTTTAGCAAGAGCAGGGCCTTCCCGTAGGACACTGACTGGCCCTTCCTTGGGTGTGTCTCCGTACGGGGAAGCCTCCTTGTGGTGTGCTGTCCTGGGGAAACCGTGCTGCGACCTGAGTGTGTCAGCATCTTGAACACGGGTGACGCTCTGACACTGGTGTGGGGCTCTGGGCAAGCAGCCCAGTAAGTAAGCAGGGGGAGGGCATCGCTCCCAGTGTAGGTGGGTCAGTGTGCACAGCCCCCTACAGAGAGTACATCTCTCAGGTGGGCCTCCGGAGGCACCAGAGGGCACAGCTCCTGGAACACAGCTGCCAGACTCAGACCCGTCTCCACAGACGGCTGGGCTCAGAGGGGCATTTGCTGCCTGCACAAATGAAGGGGCTTTCAAATACATCTCATACGTAGCCTGCTGAATTAAACTTCTGCCCGCATACACTTTCCCAAATAAGCGGTTCCTGTATGTGCTATCTCCTCTGCCCCCAGGCTTCACGTACTTCTACAAAGGAAAGGACTACTGGAAATTCAACAACCAGATACTGAAGGTGGAGCCGGGATACCCCAGATCCATCCTCAAGGACTTCATGGGCTGTGATGGACCAGCAGACAGAGACAAGGACGGGCCCCGCCCGCCTGACGACGTGGACATTGTCATCAAGCTGGACAACACGGCCAGCACGGTGAAGGCCGTCGCCGTGGTCATCCCGTGTACACTGGCCCTGTGCCTCCTGGTCCTGCTGTACACCGTGGTCCAGTTCAAGCGGAAAGGGACGCCGCGGCACATACTGTACTGTAAGCGCTCCATGCAGGAGTGGGTGTGAGGGCTCGGCCTCTGTCCCAGAGTTTGTGCTAACTTGAGGTTCAAGACGAGAGCCGTTATGCTGGTTCCTAGCTAGGAGCAGGCTGGCGGCAGCCCACGTGGGGCTGCCGGTCCTGCACGTGAGTGGAAACGCAGCCGTGGGGAGGCTCCATGACGCACAGTACCTGCCGTTCTTCAGCCCCTTGTCGTCCTTCGTCATTCAGTTCTAGGCCTTTCCTCTGCACGCTCAATGCCCAGTACATTTTCAGGAGTAACTTGAGAAGAGGGGAAAAAGAAGAAAAGTTTCTTCTCAAAGTTTTCTAATGTGATTTCCCTTCTGAAGTCTGAGCCCAATTCTGGGGGGGAGGGGGAAGCAAAACGGAAAACCCACGCATTTTTGCTTTCAAGCAAAGACAAGTTAAAGAGGCAAAACAAAAAACCCACCACTGAACTTTCAGGAAAGTGTGAAGACCCAAAACAGCTTTGTCTCCAAAGAAGAGAGCACTCTGACTGCTCGGAGAGTCTCATGCTCCTTGTGTCAGGCGGGGGTTGGCACGCACCAGGCCGCTGGACTGTCGGGACCGCCGTTTTCCAACGCAAGGGGCCAAAATCTCTGCAATATAGTAACAGCCTTAATGAGACATCCATTTTTCGTTTTCTACAACTGGTCTCAGCCATGTCCTCTGTGTCCATAACATGTATACTCACAGCGGGATGCACACAGGACTTCGGATCGTCTGCAAGTGTTTCCGCCCTTCTGCCACCTCGCCCGTGTCACTGTGGTGACCCCCCCCCCCCAAGCTGTTTTAGGCCATCGCTCCAGCCTTCCCTGGTCTGACAGGAGTATTCGTTATAGGGAGCAAGAAGCAGTATGTCCCCAAAGAAGTTTAAAGTGCCGGTTGTCTCAGATGGCAATGTGACAGGAGTGACACGTTGGGGTAACCCTTTGAGAACTATCAGACCAGCGTTCGGAGTCGCAGGGTGGTCAGTTTTGCTGTTGGGTGGATTGTAGGAGTGGGCAGTGGGGACAATAGGCACAGCTTCAGGAAGGTCAGGTTTTTAAAACAGGTATCCTATAACCCATGTAATTTTTAAGCGATTTACGGTACTACAGAAATGCATTTATGACAAACAGAGATGATGTTACTTGCCAAACAATTTCCTGGCAAATAAAAAGGTATTTTATTAAGTATCTTGTAAGAGTGAAATTTTATTTGAACAAATGCTGATAATGGCCTTTTGGGTTTTTTTTTTCTTTTGTTGGATGTATCGAATTTCTGTTTTAAAACCCATTGCATGAAAGAAAGTTCAGTGTGCCTTGGTCCATGAGGGGGCCACGCCATCTGAAAGTTGCACACAGGGAGGTGATGGCTGAGCTCCCATCCCCTGCCACTTGGCTGCTATAGTTCTCAAAGGGTTGGCATGGCTGATGGAGCCTGGAGATCACCACAGCCTTTCTCTGTGGATGTGACTTGTCCTAGCAGCAGTGCCGTCACTTTCACGTGGCCTGTGGAGCAGGTTTGTGCCGGTGTTTTTTCCTAGAGAAAAGCCAGCACCCGACAGACCTCGCTAT
This sequence comes from Aselliscus stoliczkanus, assembly GCA_033961575.1. NCBI lineage: Eukaryota > Metazoa > Chordata > Mammalia > Chiroptera > Hipposideridae > Aselliscus > Aselliscus stoliczkanus. The sequence continues at coordinate 71,356,718 of CM066731.1, read as the reverse complement.
TGATTTTCAGGAGTGGCTGCTTGCAGGGGGAAGCTTCCCGCCACTGGGCCGTGACCCTGATAGAGACGGCCGAGAGGAGCCCCCATAAGTCAGACACTGGCTTTGTGGGAACACCCGAGTTTGAGGGAATCCACTTTGGACACAGCAAGCAGCTTGCCTTGAACTTGATTTCCAACCTGTTGGCTCTATTAGCAACAACTTACGTGTTGTCTTCTGTGACACTTGTCCCTGGAGAGCCCTGTGCTGTGTGTCTTTGCCCTCTGATCTCTAATTTGCATACTGGCACAATCGGAAGGATGCCCGATGTGGCATCTCCCTTGGCGTGGGAACTGTTCTCTGAAACCCTGGTGAGTAGGAGCCGTTTGCCTCCAGTGGATGGCGGACGGACAGGTGGACACTCTGCTGTCACATGCACCCCAAAAAACACCCTGTATGTAGAAGGCACTTTTCATTTTCTTTTAATATAATTTCAAGTCTGAATTCATCATTTTAGTATGATATAAAACTATAAGGAAAAAAAATCCTTAAAATACTTGAATGGCCAGTGTGGCTTTTATATGAAGCAGGAATTTTATACTAGTGAGAATTTCTTACTCATTTGCTAATAATTCACATTTCCAGGTGATTTTTAAGAACTGTAGATATGCATTCTTACTTGGAAATGGATAAATTGGCTGCCTTGAATTTATATTTATGCTCCATATGGCATGGAAATGAGAATGCCTTTCGGTTACGTGTTATGACTGGGTTGGGGAAAACATTTTGGAATCACGGTGGCACGTTGCAAACCTTGCAGCTGTTATTTCTACAACCTGGACATGTACAATGTCAGGTTAAGAAAGGAGGACTGGATTTACTGTCAAACGTTCAGCAGTGCACACCATGTCAGGGTGGGATAGGGTATGCGCATGAGGGCCACCATGCAGGGGGACTGCTTGGCCTGCAGCCTTCCTTGTGCTCTACTCTGGACGATGCTGTGGCTGTAGCCATCATCCCACCAGGCAGGGGACAGGGCACAGGCTCATGCACATAGCACTGGCTGGGGAGTGTTTAATCCTTTTATCACCTTGATGTCAAGGTGGCGGGGGGAATAGCTGGAAATTTCATTTTGCTAAAGATTCAACTGAGGAACTGTGACATTTTGAGACACATGTTAATCACTACGGAATTCCATTAACACTGAAAACTGATTTTCTTTTATTTAAAATTAGAAAGAAACCGAAGAAGCAGTCATTTGCCTCTACTCATTTGTCACAATATCTTGATTCATCCTAAGACTCTTAAGTATCTAGGGGCTAGAAAATGACCACGGCTTTCAAAGGCAAGGCCGTCCCCTTGTGCCTGAACCCTGCACAATGTCAGGTTCTGTGTTGGTTTGTGTTTACTTCAGTGTGAGATGAGATTCATGGGATAAAAGGCACACACAGCTTCTCTCTTCACTGGGTTCCAGCTGAGAGGCTGCAGGAAGAGAAAATGTCATGTGCAACAGTTCGAGCGTCGGGGCTCCCTGTACTCTCAGGCGGCATTTCCTCCTATTCCTCTGGGGTCTGGGAAGAAGCTCAGCATTGTGGACAGGGGAGGGGACAGGGACTGACTGGCCAGCACACAGAACAGGGACTCGGAAGCAGTCCAGCATCTTGGGAGACTCGGATTGTCCAGTGACTGTCAGTGTCCCGACACAGACACATGGGAAGTGCAAGCTCTCCCCACAGACATGAAAACACCAGGACCACAAAACTAATTCTCCTAGTCCGTGGTTTTTCATTGTTTCGATAGAAACACATGGAAACAATGTGGTGTTCCTTACATACACTGATAGATAGTTCATCATTTTAGCCCAATACTTACACTCTGTGTGTGGCTGGCAGGACTGGATGAAGCTTTGCAGCAGCAGTCAGTCTGCCCTCCATGGAGCAGAGTGGCCATGCTTTAGTGCAGAAGCAGGATTTCACTGTCACCCGTCTCAGGACACGGGGTCTGCGGACATGGGGTCAGGACAGTGGAGGTGCTCCTCACAGCTGCGAAGGCAGCAGATAAACTAGAGGAGTCTGTGACAGCAGCAAGGATGACATCTGTTACAGGTCAGAGGGCAAGACTTTCCTGAACCAGTGTAACAAATGACTAAGTAATCATTTACAAAAACAGTGACTAAGTAATGAAGGGCAGTGACTGACTGGCTGGATTAAGCAGATGTTACTTTTACTGTCGGACTGCATGGAATCTTTTCTTGTTGACACACAGTTTGTCTGTTTCACACACACTTTCATTCCCTTTCTGTGGGTGATTTAAAAGTGCGACAGGAATGGGGATGTCACTCAGCTTCATCGTGGCAGGTGGGCACAGGCTGGGCCCCAGCGGTAGCGTCTTACGCTGACACATCTGGCGGCTGCAGAAACCCGCCCAACTCTGGGGCTCTTACAGGGAACAACAGTGTCCTCTCTGACGACATTCAGCGTGCTGTCTGGGATAGACAGGGACACGAGAGTCATAACAAGAATCTTTGTTTTTGGCTTATGTGCTGCCACCATGGGCTCTAGCTCCCAGAGCGCTATGCGTCTGTTGTTGGTTCCATTTCGCCTAGGAGTCAACCACAGCCGCATCAGAGAAGTTTTATCAGTTATATTTTAAAAATGAGAATTTTATAGATAGAGAAAGCAGCACCGGGCATAGTGGCACACCATAAACACAAAAGGTACATGTGATGTAGCCCAGTATCAAGGAAATGGAGGGAGAGGAAAAGGGAGTGTTGTGAGAATGAAGGTGCAGGCAGCACTCTGTAATGCTGCTGGATTACTCAGCGAGAGTAACAACAGTGGAGAGAAAGGAGTTGCAGGCTGTCCTGCCCATCCCAGTGGTGATGGGCTGTGCACTGGACATAATCAGCCGGTGGGCCCGAAGGGACGCCACTGCCCGGGCTCTGCCCTCTACGCTAATGGGGCAGAGGTGGGTGTTGGCAACCCCAGCAGGGAAGATGTGTATGGCGACTCTCCTGAGGAAAGCATGTCCTAAGAGAGGATTTCCCTCCACTCTCAGAACACAGGATGCTTGTGTGGTAGCAGGGACACTGCTTCGTGCACCAGTGTCACTGACTGGTGACCTGTTCTTCCATGTACTGTGCAAATCACTTCATACTTTTCATTTGCTGCAAGTCTGAAATGATTCTGAGCAATTTCAGGTCAGAGTAACAACATCCAGTTAAAGTATCTCTTTCCATATTTTATACTTATGTCCGCTTTGAAATGGAAGCTGATAGTATATAAAGCCTAAGATCACAGGCTGATGTGACAAACTCACAGAAACTGGGGGAAAATGAGGTATGATCTTGTATAATTTCTGTTAATTTTCTGATCGAATACTGAAGTAGCAGCCTTTGATTTTTAAACACGACTGTGAACTGGTAACTGAACATGACCTGTAGTGTTTTTAGAACAAAGTTAATTCTTTACATGCACTAAGGGCCTGAGATCATGCGGGTTGCCACACAGCCCCTCCCAGCTACATACAGCGGATACTCTAAGAAAAATGAGGGTGTAATCAGTAGCTCACTGTCAGTGCATAATAAATATAAAAAGTTATGGATTGAAGACACTGATTCATGAAGATTTCTGAAGAGCCGATGTCTTTTCAGTGTAATGAGCAGCATGTCTTAGACTGTATCCTACACTAACTTTGGCTGCGCATAAGCATCAGGTTTGCACGCACGTGTTCAAGGGCACACAGGCAGACAATTGTAAGCGGTGTGTGACCCATGTAACTGCCATGTATGCGCTCTGCTTCAGAGCTGGACTTACATGCCCATAAGAAGGGAGAAGAAAATCGGTTCAGTAGAAATATGAAAATAGGATCACTGTATCACATTAGGCCATTCAGCTTCGGAGCAAGAGATCATTAGCCTTATAGAGCCAGAAGGACACAATGGTGACCATGAATGAAATGATTAACTGTTTGACTTATGAAGATGTTCCTTGAGTGTTTTATCCTCTGAAAAAAGATCACTCAAAGTACAGACATGTCTGTAGCACTCAGTCCATGGCTACTAGATCTGGGTGTAACGCTTTTTGATGGCCTCGGTCCTGATGGAGCTTTGGTGACACATGACCACAGGATGCACTTCCCAGGCTGGGAGAGGGTGCTGCATGCACTGGCGATCTTTCTCATGAACATGTACTTCTTGCTGAGATGTGGATGAATGAGGCTGGGCGTGAGCTTTGTACTCAGTGTCACTAGGATACATTTGTCTTTTGCTCATGTGATGCCAGTGTGAATGAGTTTCCTTTTCTTGGCAGCTGGATTGTGAAGGTAAAATGCACTTTGCTTAAATGAATGATTTAATCATTAAATCATGTAATAGTTTTCCCTACTACTGAGATAATATGACAAAGACCACATTATCGCCTATCTCCTCACAGTTCTTTTTGCATACTCTTGCCTGGATAAAACGAGATTTTAGTTTTTTCTGTCACTTCTTTTGTACCTGACATGGAATCTGTTATGCCTTTATAGGGTCCTAAGTACAACAAATCACAGTCTTAGTTACTCTACTGCTTGCGGGCATGACGTCCCACGCAGCACTGTGTTCCTGACTTCGCTGCTCCTCCAGTTCTGACATGACCTGTTTGCTGTCTGTGTGTCACCTAAAAATACAGATGGCTGACAGGAATTTGGTCCTTGGTGGTGCCGTGTGCAGTCTGTGCTGTTTGCAGGCCTTTTCACACCCACCTCCTCCTTTTTATACTGGTTTGATTTCCCTTCCCTTTGTGAGGAGCAGAACGGGTTAGCATGGCACATCCAACATGCCCAGGAAATGGCCACTGCCCCTCATGCTGTACCCGTTTCATGTGAGCACATGGCCCCCCGCATTCCACACACCCCGATCCTCATGTGGGGCTCTCCTTCTTTAAAGCTGTCCCCCTAAGGAAAGTGAAATGCTATTGTCTTTGAGTAGCCAGCTACAGAAATTTGCTTTCAGAAAATGTGTCTTAAATAATTATACAAAATTAAGTACCATAACATAGTGTTGTTTAAGGTACATCGTGAGTACACGAATGCCCAAAACCTCTATCCTGGGGTCTGTTTCTCTTTATGTGTAAATTACATAGATGGTAAAGAGAGAAAAAGAGTGGGGTGTGGGTGGCAGCTCTGTGCTGTGTGTCTGCATTGGCATATCTGTCAATCTCTATTTTCAGGGGTTGGAGACTCACCCATGAACACTGGCTTTGGACTATGAGTCATGAAAGACTTTTTCTTAAGTATATAATTTTAAACAAATATATTTTGTTTTTATATTATAGGAGGAAAATAAATGCAGTTTACTACTAGTTTACTACTAGCACAAGTATAACTTTGAATAAACTTAGATTTTTGACAACATAAAATCTAATTAGTCCAGAGTCTATGGATGGTTTTGTAAAAGAATCGATCATTGACACTGAGCAAAGCGCCTGCTCCACCAGTGTAGTGACCTGTCTTCAAGAGGTTTCAATACTGGTGTCCTGGAACTGATGTCATCCTGATTGCAATGGTGGGTCAGTATGATAATGTGGTCACAGCCACCCTACAAGCTCTCTGGTAACTGAGATTTGGAAATACACATATCTCTAGAGAAATTAAAGGGATGAGGGGAATCACATCGATTTACTCAAATAAATACTATATATATTTTACAAACTGCACATTTATCTTTCAGAGTCAGAATGAGAAGGAAGAAATTACAAAGGAAAATTACCTCTTGGGTAAACAATACACATTTTATAGCCTCCTAAGAAAATCATTTTTTTTCCATTCTGTATTGTGGCTGTGGGAAGTTAAAAGAATATAATGCATAAAATTAATGCAGACTTTTTTCAAATAATATTGAACTGTGGAGCAGAGAAAAAAACTAGAAAATTAAATATTGAGGCCATTGTCTTTTCATTGTCTGACAACACTTTACCTTTATTGTAACTCCCATGGTATGTTCAGTTATAGAGAGTGTTGAAATCTAACTTTAAGGTTATGGGTTAACATTACACTCAACACATTTCATTAAGCCTTTGATAACATGTAGCCTCCTGTGTTCAAGGAAAGGAAGAAGTGAGACCTCTGTCTGCTGAACAGTGTTCAGGTTTGCGAGTTGGTGGTCTCTGCCTGCACAGGATTCTAGACATTTAAACTGCCCTAAAGCCAGTGTATGTTGTGTTTTTTCAGATAGCTTGTACTGACAAACACAGAGCTCGTTTGTGTGCAAAAATAAGGCTGAATCCATGGTGCTAAAGTGTATTATGACTGTCAGATACAATCAGGCAAAATTCTGTGGTGCTTAATTAATTTTGTCATTGGTTTTACTGATCGCTGCATTGAATGGTATGTATTATTCACAAGTTGTCTTTATCTGTAAAGCAAGGCCTCGTACATAGCACTTTGTTAAGTAAACTGGTTGATTATTCCATGGACCAGCTCACCAAGCCGCCACCTCTAGACTCCTTGTACTGTTGCATCCTTGAAGGTCAAGGGGTCATGCCATGAACCTCATGCTGTAGACCATCACCAGGGCCGGACTCTCCCACAAGTGCTTGTGTTTACAACACGCGTGTCACGAGCTAGGATCATATGCATGGTACCTGCCATGGTGGTCAGACTTAAGAGCTGTGCCATGATTTGTTCTGTATTTATTAATTCATATTTATGTTGTTTCCATTTGCGGAGCGTTTGGGGCAGGGTGGTTTTTGTCTGCTGTAAGTGTCTTACCCTAAGGAAGGGTTAAATGGCTTTTTATACTATTGCATCCTCTGTGCTCACCACCAATTCATTGTGTTGTAATCAAACTGTCAATAAATAAGAGAACAGAAAAATGGTTCACAGCCATTGTGGTTTTCCTCAATGAATGATTCACACACATTTGGGATGACTAATCAGGCTGTGACTGATAGCAGTGGCCCTTACACTCCTGATCACCATGGGACACAGAAGGAGAACACTGAAGTAACTGAGGCCCAAAGCTGCCATGTGTCTGCCTGAATTAGCAAGAATATTCAGCCAGGCCACATCACGGGGAGAACCGTGTGACTGCCAGCTAGGTGGCATGGCTGTGACCAAGTACAGGGCAGGAAGCGCAGCTGCACAGGACGTGTTCCCGTGGGTGCTCTGAGCAGGGCAGGGCACGTAGGGCATCACCACGATGTAAGAATAAAGAACACTTTCTGAATAAGAACACTACCTGGTGTGGGCAGGGAAGATTGCAGAGAAGCTAATGCATAAGAAAATGATGTGAACAGGTGAACAGCAAGAAAGTAGCATTTTAGGCAAAAGTTCAGCTCCTGTAAAGGCACACAGTGTGACAACAGCACTTTTGGGACAATGAATTATTCTGGAACGGGAGCCCAGTGTCTGCAAAGGAGATGCGTGAACGTTAAGTTCAAATGCTGAGTCACAAAGGGTTGGATTCCTGTACTTCTGTGTCACCGACCACCTAGTGATTCTGGGGGTGACCCTCTACCCTCTTCATGTGCTTGTTTTTGGCTACAGACAGAGTCGCTTTTGGGGACAGCTGGCCTCCAAACAGGTGGAAGAGGGCCAGGAATGATGGATCTGTCTGTCCTGGTGAGACTGGAGGAGGAAGTCTCTTCTGTTCTAAAGAGGCATATATTTGATAGTTATGGCACATGCGGGCAAAACAGAGGATTAAATTGCCACCTTATTCCAGGTTTAGGTGCAGGCCAGGCTTCAGGGGGCCCAGATGCTGCTACTCAGCTGTAGGAATGATGTGAGGACACCACAGGCTGTGGGGCTGGTGGTGTCACTTCTAACAACACGTGATAGCTTAGAGAAGCTTACAGGTTAAAGCCATACTCGCTTGGCTTAGGCATTTGCCTAAAACTAGGGACTATGGATTTCTTAGCTTTCACAGACACAGGTACAAACAAGCCAGGCATGAGGCCCTCATCTGACCTAGTCTGTAGCTGAATTCCAGGGTCCATTAATTCTACCCCAGTAGAGCTCTTATGCAAAACACAGGATTTGCCCTGGGCATGTAAGCCACTGAAATGGGAGGCTAATGGGATCCGCAGTCCTGAATTCCCAGACCTCTCTGAGCTCCTCTTCCTCAGCCTGAGGGATGTTTATGCCTTGTTTAAAGACCCTGTGGAAAGTTCTGGAGTATTTTCACAAAAGAGAAGTTAACAGAGCTCTTGCCTCATTCTCAACTCAGCGAATTGTCTCCAGGTCTAAACCCTGCTGCCATATCCCAGCACACCCTGCAGAGGAATTAATTATAATGTCAAACATTGGAGGAAACAGCTGACCCTCCAAACATTACAAAATCTAGCTACTCTGTGGCATGCAGGTTCTGGGGCATCTTAGGGAACGGACCCTGAAGGTGCCAGACCAAAGAGAAAAGCATGTATTTTCAATTGGCTGAATTTACAAGTTTGGGGTTAGTTACTGGAGATTCTGCAGCAAACCAGCCACATGAGGCAGCAGGGGCCCAGTAAAGTTCGAGTCAGCATCGGTTCATGTGAGCGAGGCAGATGTGCCACGTCCCTTGGTTTACTAAAGACGGTCCCAAACACTGCTGGGGCAGGGGCTCACATGTAACTTAGCTTCTGCACTGCACCTTGTCCCCAGGTAGATCCCCGGGGCCTGAAATGGGACCGGACACCAGCCATCAGAAAGGACCCTTTAAGCTTCGTCACTGAGCAGGGATGCAGGGGGGAGAAAGTGCAGATGGAATGGCTTACTCTTCCTGATAAGGATTCTAGAACTCAGTTCAATCGTAGACTTCATGAACAGAGAAGCCCAAGTGGCAATAACTGGACACTGAAGGCACTGGGTGTGTTCAAGTGTCTTTGGAGACAGCGCGTTAATCATGAAAGTCCTTGAGACCAAAACCAAAGTGCATCCTGGCCGGAAAGTCCCTCTGGACTGTAGAGCTGACAAGAGTAAGCTCAGGAGCAGAGGCCTGATGGTCCCTGCCAGAGCAGGGCTTCCTCCACAGGTTGCACTGCCTCTGCCTTAGCTGCAGCCCTCTTGGCATCTGCTGTTTTAGAGGCTGCACCAGCTGCCCATGGAGAGCCTCCCAGTGTCCCCACAGCTGTGATGGTGCCATCCCTGTAACTTTCTGCCAGCGCCCATGGCCACCTCTCAGGGTGATCGCATTCTAGCCAGACTCAGGCAGTCCGACACTAACTTTGCTCTCACTGCTTCCCAGGGACCCAGCCAGGGAGTGGGTTGCTTTTTGTGTTGTCATGTTGGGGTTCAGCTCCCGGCAGATGAATGCAGGATTCGGTTAGGCCAAAAAGGAACAACAACGGAGCCACAGATAGGGTCTTCATACCACTATATTATATTCTCGATGATGGCTGCTTGAGACACGAGAAGCAAACATCTGTCAGTACCCCAACAAGGGGTCTTCCTGAACCACAGTCTCGCTGGTGGCTGGGCAAGACACAGGAAGTAGGATCCACAGGATCTGCACCATCCACAACACCTACACTTGCTAATGCAGCCTTGGCAGTTATATGCAAAACAATAGTAGCTAGTGGCCAACTGGTTACAGCAGATGGCCATCTACTAACCGAGCCACCACCATTCCACCTGGGGCCAAGAGCCTAGAAACTGCCTTCCTGGCCCTTTCCTGACACGGGTATTCTTAAGGGGACCAGCACACACTGTGGGTACCTCTCCTCCCCTCCCCACCCTCATGGGTTCACAGGCTCCAGCCAATGGGGCATCCATGCAGAGGGAAGGCAACATGGAGAACCCAGGAAGCTCCCAGGAGCCCTTCTTACACCAGTTATACCTACATCCCCCAGAAAATTTAGAAAATTAGGACTATCCAAAACTCTACGATGGCTATCGCTCCCTGAGACTACTGAGCCCCTCCCCCATCCGTGGAGGAAAGCACCCTGGAGAGCAATGGTGGATGATGTAATGGTAACCAGAGGGTGATTCAGGTCGTCACGGGCATCCTGGGTGAGATTTCTGTACGGTAACCATTTGTCTAGCCTGTCACTCAACTGAGAGCTCCTTCCAATCAGTACAGATTATTGTGTCATGTGTCTCCTTGGGCAAGGTTGGCTCTGTGGTCACTGAGTCTGAAGGGGCTGAACCATTCCTGCCCCTCCTTGGACTTCTTAGGATGCATGCTGGTGGGCGATGCAGGGCCATGTGTGCTGACACGTGGGAAATGAGCGTCACAGAAGTCTGCCCTGTCCAAATCTAGGTGTCCAGTTATTTAGGGCGCATCAGCACATTTTCCATGAAGTAATAACAGTACATCTTTACTAAGTTTTCACGATGGGACACAGTGCTTCAACGAGCTCACTCAGCAGCCAGGCCACCAGGTCTGAGTGGGGCTCGCAGGACACGCTGTCACAGTGTGAATGGTTCAACATTGGGCTGCCATTACCCAACGCACCTGCTTATGTCCAAACTCTGGCAGATGCAACACAGAGCAGCCTTTGGAGCCTTGGGCAAGAATCACACACTTTTCATCACACAATAATAATTCTCAATGTGTTACATGGCCTCCTAGATATTGAACCACCAGCCCCATGATGCTGTCACTTCCTATGGCCTGACCATCTGGGCCACATGCCCAAGGCCAGGCCAGCCCGCAGGGCGCCCTCTGTCAGGTGGAAGTGGGTGTACAGCTGAGAGCCAGCAGCCCAACAGCACACTCTGGAGAAGCGTCACAGTGTCACAGTCCCGATTTCCCTGACCAGCTGCCAGCCCACCCGTCCCTCGAGCTGCAGCAGCCACCTGAGGAGAAATGTCCCTGTTTTGTGGGTCACTTGAAATTACTGTTTTACTGGTGCTCTTCTGTCCCAGGACTCTAGTTGATTGAAATGAGACAATTATCAAGCAGACAAGGTTTCATTAAAAAATCCATATGATAGGGCCAGCCGAGTGGTGCATTGGTTAAGAGCTGGTTTTGGGATGCCAGCAGCCCTGGTTCGGATCCCACATATGAGGGCCAGTGACACTGTCCTCTACAGCTAACAACAGCTCCACATGGAGCTGGGCTGTGGAAGCCCCAGGCTGAAGCCCCTGCTGCAGTGGGCTGCCATAGGCTACAGTGAGTGGCTGGCAGCCAGTGTGAGCAGCCGGCAGCCAGCGTGAGCTGCCAATAGCCATGGTGAGTGACCATCCAGAGGCCAGTGACCCATCTGCCTCATTTGGAAAGAGCGCAATGACGATATCAACGTGGGCCAGTGAAGCAACATCCTCCGCAACTAGACTGAAGAAAAAGACAGCAACTTGTCTGTTCCCTTTCCCCGACTCCCCAACGCTGTTCCACTCTCCCAATTCCCCAATAAAATCTTTAAAAAAACAAAAGTCCATATGATAATGTGGATAAGGTGATGACATAACAGTTCAGTGTGGGGCTATTTGGGTAAAATAACTTCATTTATAGATCTCACATTTTAGATACTGATTTTATATCATACGTCCTTAACCATAGCATCGCACTGTTTCTCGAAGATCAGGATGGCTAATGACCGTGAGCATTTAAGGTACTGAGTGCCGAACAAGCTCCCGAGTCCCACCTCAGATTCACTGAATTAAACTTAACAGACACTTCAGCCATTTCTGATGTTTGGCCGAGGTTTGCCATTGTTGCCTGATTCTTTCCTGAGAATATTATTTGCTCGGCCAACAGAAAGCTTACCTTTCCTGGGAGTGGGGGCCAGGTGACAGTCCTATCATTTCCCATAATACCTGGAGTCTGGGGACACAGCAGATAGCGTGTGTACCTTGTCACTGTGTTTTCCATTTAATGAAGAGGAACTGAGGGATGAGGCGGTGACCAAAGCACATTTTCTTTTTTAAGATTTTATTGGGGAATCGGGGAAGGAAAACAGACAAGTTGCGGTCCTTTTTTGTCTTCAATCTAGTTGTGGAAGACATTGCTTCACTGGCCCATGTTGGTATCTTCATTGTGCTCTTCTCGGGTGAGGCAGATCATTCACCGGCCTCTGGAAGGCCGCTCACAGCGGCTCTTGGCAGATCATGCTGGCTGCCCACCTATGGCATCCCACTGCAGCAGAGACTGCAGCCCACACTGTCGCCAGCCACCTTAGCTATAGAGGCAACCAAGTTTGTTGTTCACAATCTTAGTTGTAGAGGGCAGTGCCACTGGCCCTCATATGTGGGATCCGAACCAGGCTCTGCTGCTCAGAGCTGGCTTCCCAAGCCAGCTACTAACCAACGCGCCACTCTGCCGGCCCCACATTTTCTTCTAAATAGAAGAAGACATTTTATAAAGTTGACACTCGAAATGTCCCAATTTGAGCCTGTTTGTGGCTGTGAATTAGGCAGTACCCTGGTGGTGAGAGTCTGATGTGAACTGCCTCCCGGACCACACATTTAACTGCCCGGATGTTCGTATGACATCGCTGCCGTTACTCTCAGTACTAATTACACGTCTCCTGTTTTCCAGCAATCTCCTATTTTTAGCAGTCCCTGCAGTGACATAGGGAGGCATCCTTGTTTTCTGTGACTTTCTAGTTTGCAGTCTAATTGATAGATGAGAAATTCATAGTGCACCATTTAAATCTGCTTTTGTTGAAAAAGAAGTTATTTTTGTAACATTCTGTGACAAAGCATGTCCTGTGCTGTGGTTTCAGTATCTGGCCCACCATCACTCCAGGGGGCATCTGCCTGTGGCCAGGACTGGCCCCGGGTAGACCGAGCGTGTGCAGGCATGGCTCTCCCTGACCCGTGCCAGCTCCCCCGGTCCTCACCCTAGCCCGTGCCAGCACCCCAGTCCTCACTCTGGCCCGTGCCAGCACTTTGGTCCTCACCCTGGCCCATGCCAGCTCCCCTGGTCATCACCCTCACCCATGCCAGAACCCCCGGTCATCACCCTGGCCCTGCCGCCTGCCTTTCAAGGCTGATGGCTTCCAGATCATGTTCCGTTTCCAAGGTCTCAGCTGTCAGCTCACTCAGCCTAAAACACACAAACCTGGGTGTCTCTTGGAAGTATCTACACTTTAATAGCGACCTTGAAAAATCCACACTCATTCAACCTCAACACCAGAACACATTTATGGAGTAAAAACATTTAAAAATCATGTTTTAAAAACTCCAGCATTTACTGAGAGCTTTCTGAATTTTCGGCCAAGTTAATTACTTTTATTCTGGGGCAGGAAAGCTATCAGTTGGTGTTACGTGCTTTTTTTCTGTGGCTCAGTTTCCTAGCCTATTAAATGAAATTATTTAACTCAATTATTTCAAGTCACTTCCAGCTCTGAAATGTCAAGGTTGTGAGAAGGCAGATGCTTCCTCAAGGGTCACACAGGACACAGTCTTGTGGGACCTCCAGCTTGTAAGAGGGGACTGGCTGTCTGCTCAGTGTAACTTGGGCACAAGGATCTCGATGGCCTCTGACATTTGAATGCCTGTCAGTCGTTCTAGCACCCATATTTAACAATATACAGAGGACTTTATAACAAAAATAAGTAGTTCGGAGTAAGCAGAGCTCTTTCCACAGGAAAGCGTGGAGAGCTGATGACAAATTATCTTGAGCTGTCATTGAGATGCACAAACCAAGCACACTCAAATCCCAAACAAACCATTCACTGTGCTGGGTACAACTGTTTTTTATCCAAGATAAACACACAGAGAACACTTTTCCTCAATCATCCTTTCACCTTCAGAAAGAATGAACAGGACAGGGCATTCAATATGTGTAACTGACTGGGGACTGGATTGGAGGGTGTATCTACAGAGCGGGTGGGCTTGGACAATGGGTTTAACCCAGTGGCCATGAATATGGACTTAGAGTCAGAAATCTGAGGTCAGGTTCAAGCTCTTTTAGTTAATAGCTGGGCAACTGTGGAAAGACTGGAATATGCTGTAAGACTTAGATGAGGTCTCCAGGATGAATTCATGGTTGTTCATGTACATTTGTAGAAAGGCAGACAGGAAAACATATTTAGATGTGTGATGGATATGTATATATATGTACCTTTGTCTGAGGGCCCACACCAATGACTTGCTAATAACATTGGGCAAGATGGCAGCACTCAAACCTTGGTTTCCAAATATTATCCACTAAATGACCCATGGCTCCTTAGGGAGAAGGCTGACTCCAGTGAAGACAGGGAAAGTACAAGAAGAGCCTGGAATAAATATCGTGGGAGCCAGACAAGTGTTTCGGAGGGCATGGCGTGAGGTCAAGGGCACACAAATCATCATGAGACGGGGTCATGTGGTAAGAGCATCAAACCTGGGCCATTCTGAGAATTGAAGTAATGAATTGGCATCCTGAAATAAACCCCCAGTTCCTACTAACATAAATGTGTAAATGAATAATAAATAATTAGGAGCCAAAAGAACAATCTCCCTTCTACTGGAAGCTACCCTGTAAATGTGGAAAGAAAAATAGAGTTAGAAAACCAATGGATGCAGAAATCGGTGGGTTTTTAAAGTTTAATAAGGTGCTGAATATTCACATAGGCTCAAGCTGTCTCCCCACAAATTTCTTATTAATTACAAATGGAAAACAGTGACTCCTGAGTGAAGAGACCTAGAGGATAGCACATGACAAAGTAACAAAGCGTCGCCAACCTCAGGGAGCATCACATGCCTCTCCCAGGACCCACAAGGGAGATATCACAGTGTCCTTGCCAGAAATACACTGCCTCAACCTAACAATGAAGAAAATCCAGAAAAGCCCAACCTGGGGACCCTTGACAAAACATCATCCTGCACTTGTCATTAATGTCAGGTCAATGAAAGCCAAGCAAAGCTCAGGAACACGTTCCAGTGAAGAGGAGGCTGAGTGGACACAACCAGTCACAGCAGCGCCTGATCCTGGACTAAGGAAGCCATCGCTATATCAGCACATTTTATGAAATGTGAACATGAGCTATGGAATGAACATTTTGTATCAGTGTTAAACGTCCTGGTTTTGACAATTGATTAAAAAATATATAATTTTACTAGGAAATATATAACAAAGCACTTGGAAATAATGGGGCACGTTGCTCCACTCAACTCTCAAATAGGAGAGAGCGACAATAGGTAGAAAAGCAAATGGGACAAAATGTAAAACTTGCGAATCTTGGGTAAGGGCATACAGGAGTTCCAGATATAAAGGGAAGAAAGGAAGGAAAAACGAAAGGGAGGGAAAAGAGGGAGGAGGTAGGGGGGTTGGTTGTCCAAAGCCTTGAATGAGAATGGGTGTCTTCTGGGTGGTGGTTTGCAGTATCTGGAATGGAGGCATAAAGGATGGATGGAGCGGGGAACTCTGATGCTGTCCTGTTCCCCTCTCACGACCCTCAAAATACAAGAACATACAGATTACGTCTTGCATCACTAAGGAAATGCTAAATTGATGGGGTTGGTATAGACATACTATTTGCTACTCTTTTTTTTTTTTAAAGATTTTGTTGGGGAATTGGGGGAGGGGAATAGACAAGTTGCTGTCCTTTTGTTCTTCAGTCTAGTTGTGGAGGACATTATTTCACTGGCCCATGTTGGTATTATTGAGCTCTTCCCAGTGAGGCAGATTGGTTGCTGGCCTTTGGACGACCACTCACGGCAGCTATTGGCAGCTCACACTGGCTGCCGGCCACTCACTGTAGCTTATGGCAACTCACTGCAGCAGGCGCTGCAGCCTACACCATCACGGGCAATTCGAGGCCCAGCTTGAAGCCCAGCTTCAAGTTGAGCTGTTGTTCACCATCTTAGCTGTAGAGGGCAATGTCACTGGCCCTCATCTGTGGGATCTGAATCGGGGCCCTGCTACTCAGAGCTGGCGTCCCAAGCCAGCTCTTAACCAATGTGCTACTCAGCCGGCTACTCCTTATTGACTGGGGATTTGTCTTCATATTATGGCTGAAAATATGTTGCAATATAATGTCTCTATATGTTTTCAGAACAAGGTAAAGACAGATTTCAGAGGTAAAATGGTTACAAAATATCTCTATTCCTCACTCAAGCAGCAGCTAGTTCTGTGGCCTGCTCTATGACTTGTTAGTTCAAACAATAACTATTCATTTAAGAAGAAAACTTGTTTTTTACTGTTGATAAAATAAGCAATGATTCTTCAAACATTATAGCATGAAACGGATGTAATGGAACAAAACCCCGATGGCCTCTGAAAGTCTAAATTGGCAAATGCACTCTCAATGCAATTTTAATTAAAGCAATTGAATTTAAGCAGTTGAGATAAACAAGCCATTGGAAGCCCTGAGCTGTAATTTATCTCTTTGATAGGGCAGGTTATGGAAACTGTTTTAAACATAGGTCTCCGTTGATTTGAGCTGCAAGAACTCCCTCAGACAATGTGCTGTGAGGGACATGTTGGGTCTTTCATTTAATTGTTGTCCTGCCAGCTGATTAAATAAAGACTGTGTTTATTATCTTCATTAGCATTTCACTGTCTTTAACTGATGAAGCCAAGCCCCTCTATGAGGTGGGCAGGCCCCACGCTTCATCCTCCTTTACACACAGATTAATAGAGAAGACTGGGGGTCCCAGGTGTCAGAATCACAGAAGTGGAAGGCCACACACCTTTACCTCTACCTGGGTCCTGGATCTGTTTATGTTCATCCATCACTCAAAAAACCTTTAGGTCGCAAGATTATATGACGTTGCGAGAGATTGATTACCTAGCCAGCTCTCTCTCTCTTCTCCACAGCTCACAGGAGATGGGAGGGAGGACTTGTCTGTAGGGGCCCCTTACACCAGCTTTCTGCTGCCTCTGTACTAATGACCACAGACAGCAGCTATACACAATGCACATTCCCTCTTACGGTTCAGGAGAAATCCCAAAATGGAGGAGTCAGCAGGGCTGGCTCCTGGAGGCTGTCCAGTGAGATCCATTTCTTCCCTTTGGCTTCGAGAAGCCACCTGCATCCCTGTGCCCATGACCCCTTCCTCCATGTGCAACGCCAGCCTCTTAGCCTGGCCACGTGTCTTCCACTGATCTGCCCAACCATCCCTCTTAAAAGGACCCTTGTGATTCTCTGGTCACAGGATTAATTCAGGGTAACCACCCTCATCAGACTCTTAACTGAGCACATCTGTGAGTCCCCATCTGCTGTGTAAGGTGCCATGCTCACAGGGCCAGGGGTTAACATGCAGGGGTCTTTGGGTGGCCGCCGCTCTGCCCACCACGCCTCCCAAAGCCTGAGGGGAGGAGGTAACTGATGGCCTCTCCCTTCCCTCTGGACTCTTCAGCTTAGAGTTCCTGAGGTCCAGTGCTTCTGAGACGAAAAGGAGACCCCCAGGGTACACCTGGGGGTGAGGGGGGTGAGAGGGGGTGGGGTGGGGAGGGAGAAGTAGAAAGTGACATAATATCATCGCTCCCAGCGGGTCTTTGTAACAGAGGTGTGGGTTCTACTCTGATGGGACCCTGGATGAGCCAGCCTGGGAGGCCCAGGTCTCTGCTGACCCGTGAGCAGGTCCGTGAAGACAAAATGACAAGGAGGCGCTGCCCTGTTTATGTCACTTCTTCAAATCTCCAGCACCTGATTTTTCAAGGACTCATTTCATCCCACCTCATAGAACGTCCTTTTCAAAGGCCTCAGAATGTCACCAGGCCAGGCAATGTACCCAGAGGAAGAAAACACACTCTTAGCTGTCCTTGTCCCCACCTTCCTCCGTGGCTTCTAGGACAAGCACTGACTTGGCCATTTGTCATCAGGCAGCCCTGCTACAAGCCACGTGGTTACCTGAGTCTGAGTTCTATCTGTACAATGGGCACAATAATCCTTCCTGCCCAGCCTTCTGTAGGCTTTCAGGAGCCATCACGATGAAGTCAGCCTGGCACATACTAATGGGCTGGTTACAAAAAAATTGAGAAACCTCAGGGTATGTTCATTCCTCTCAAGAAACTCACTCGTCAAATTCAATCTTAAGCTGTTTGGCCTAAGGATGTGAGGCATATGTGACAACAGAACTGACAAAGGTGAGGACATAGAAATCTCTTCTCCATAAGTAAACACATCCTGGAGTCCTGCCAGGCACTGGGCTGGCACAGTTCACCAGGTCTGCAGCTGAAGACATATCACTACAGAAACAGGCAGCGTGCTGTGACAGAGACAGACAGAGAGGTGATGGGGACAGGTGCAGATGGTGTCCACCTTCTCCGCCTGACGTCCCTGCAGGAAGGTGAAAGAATGACCCAGGTATCAGCACCAGTGACACCGGTTCCGGACTAAGGATGCGCAGTTGACACAGAACCTGAGTTGTTCACCCCTGAGGCCCTGGGCAGTTCAGATGCATTGCTTTCCCGGCAAGAGCAGAGAAACCAGATAAACACCAGTCAGCAGCATCAGCACAAAACCCTTTCTGTTCAGCCAGGTCAAATCTCTATTCTGGCTGACTGCATGACGACAGTAGCAATTTGGTGAACTAACTGCATTATTTCTTTGCCAAAAGCAGTCTGGATTTTCCTGAATTCCTCTGTACACGATGGTCCCGTTCTGACCACTGGCCACAGGGGACTGTGGGAGACTGGTCCCCGCAGGGCAGCCCTTGGTCTCGCTCCCGCTGCTGCCATCACATAGCCGCTGTCCCACCCAGGTCTTCCGGGTCACACACCCGCCGAGCTCCCTGAAAAGGCACATAGGAAGTAGAGACTCCAAAGAGGCAGGGAGCCGGGCTGCATGCGGACGCCCGCCTCAGGGTGGGCCTGGAGCTCACGTGGCTTCCCTGTGTGTCTGCGCAGACTGCAGTGCCATTTGTGGACATGTTACTGTTAGTGAAATTCCACAAACTCAGAACAACTTGGGTGTCCTCCAGAGTTTATAACCGGATACCGTCTTCATTAGAAACTAGCGCTGGTGTCAGCTGCTCTTGCTCTGGGTAAAACTTCACCTTTCTTCAGTAGGAGGAATAAAGTTCAGTTTGGCAGCTGGCCTCTCAGAGAGTGAAATGCTGTCTCATGTTATTTAACTTAAAATTTCTCATAATGTGAGGAACTGCTACGATGAGGCCTGGCTGCTGACAATGGTATTTTAGTTCTGATGGCATGGACATTATCAACATAGCTGAAACTCGAAAGGACAAATAAAAAGAGCTGCTAAGAACATACATTAAAGATTCCAGGGGTACAGGCTGGCCTGTGGAGCATGGCCAGATGCGCAAATAGAAAGAATAAAGCTCGGTGCTGTAAGCTCAACCACATATCACAAAAAATAAAATAGCTACGAAGGTAAAGCACAATGAACGAAAAGTTGTCTCTGCTCTTTCCTTCCCCGTCACTATGGCGATCTTGAAACATGAAAACAAAAGAAACAAAGCAGCCTGGAGATCGTTCTTGACCTTGGAGGATGGTAGCCACAGGCCACAGGGTCACTCAGTGCATGGGGAGGAGGTGGCCAGTGAACCACCACATCACCAAATTGTTGTCCTGCTCAAACAAGCATATAATTTTAGCATTTGGTCTATATGAGACCGTAATTTCAGTGCTCTGTGCAAGCAGAGGCATTAAATAGAGTCATTTATGTATTATTATGGAGGCAGGTTAAGCCATCCTCTCCAAGGTCAAACAAGCAAGTGCTCTGTCACCCAAGACGGGAGATGGGTCTTGTCGGCGCCCTGGGGTTGCAGAATGTTGACCAGTAGGGCTCAGGCCCCAGGCAGCCTGTTCTCCAAGCCAGAACTGCTGTAGCTGGCTTGTAGGCCTGAAGGAAATGATCAGGCAACACTTTAAAGCCCTGGCTTTTCATCATTTTCCTGGCAATTTCCTTTCAAACCTCATGTTTCCCAGCCCTTCCTTCATACAGCATGCTGGAAGGGCTCAGGTATCTGTCCCTAAAATAGAGACATGGGAACAAGGAGGTGACCAGGCACTGCTTTGTGGCATCTGTCTACTGAAGCCAGTCTGCAAAAGCTGCCTTCCTTCTTCCTCCTGTAATCATGGCCCGGGTAATGTGTCTAAATAGTGCTGTGCATGGGGTGTGTGCACGTGTGTGTATGCATGTGCGTGTGTGCATGTGTGTATGTGTGTGCATGTGTGTGCGTGCATGTGTGTGTGCGCGTGCGTGTGTGTGGTAACAGCCATCTCCTTTAGTCCCCTGCTGCAGCCATAAGCACTGAAGAATATTAGGTAATCGAGGAAATCATCTAGAAAGATTCTAATTCTAAAGCATTACTGGAAAATTAACTATTTAGGTAATTAATATACTTTATAGTTATAATAATTAATAGTCCCACAGTCTTTACTACATCCAAAACTCCGTAAAAGGCTGTTCAAAACATGAAGCTGATGGCAGTCTCTGGTCATGAAGCGATTCATAGCCCTGAAGGAGGAGGGAGGCTATATAAATACCAATGGACAAAGTCTGGCATTTGGTCAGAGGGTGATGAAAACCCACTGAAGAGTTTTAAACAAGCGAGACGCCAGACTGATGTGCATACTAAGAGGATCACTAATCCAGATACTGGCAACAGAGACCCGCAAGCAGGGACGTGGCCACATCCAGTGCTGCCCTAACGAGGGCTGGACCGAGTGTGAGCGGTGGAGCCAGCAAAAGGCAGTGGCATTCTGGCTGTGACTGAGGTCAGGGCCCAGAGCACTAGCTGGTCTGTAGGATGGCGTGAGGAGAACTGGAGTCAAGGCCGACTCCAGGGATTGGCCCCAGCCTGGGAAGGATACAGCTGTCTCTCACTGGGGAAAAAATGTGAGAAAACCAGTTTTTAAACAGGGATTTGCAAGGTTGTTTTGATATGCTTAAATTAGTTTGAACAACGTTGTGGAGAAATATACAGTATTTAATGTTACTGAAAACCTTTTAAGCAAACCACCTAAAATTCTCCACTTTAGAAATGAAGGTGGATAATGAGTGAAACACATGTTTGTTTTGAAATATGCAAACATATATATTTTTATAAAAAGCTGTTTCACCAAAACTGCGAGTCAGAGGCAGCTATACCGTTGTGATCCCCAAATATTGTTTCCATGAAGGGGACAGAGGCAGGCTTTGCTCCTCAGAAGGACAGGGACCAGCTGGGGTACCCGATGGACCTGCAGGCAGGCATGTGGCCGGGCGCCTACTGTGTGTCAGCCTTTTGGGGACCCTAGTAAGTACTTAGAATACAAGTCCTACAGCTTCCCCGTCTGGGAATGGATGCGTGAACTATTTTATTTTATTTTATTTTATTTTATTTTATTTTATTTTATTTTATTTTATTTTATTTTATTTTATTTTATTTTATTTTTCTTGAGGGCAGTGTCACTGGCCCTCATATGTGGGATCTGAACCGGGGCCACTGGCTTCCCAAGCCAGCGCTTAACCACCATGCCACTCGGCCGGCCCGCGTGAACAATTTTAAGGCTTGCTATAAATTAGGGCAGCCTATTGAAACTGTATGAATATCTTTAGATCTTACAATAAGTTCACTTTGCAATCTACTGATACACTTAATCCTTAACAAATAATTTTCTAACTATTCTGAAAAATATTCAAGAAAACCTTCAAAGCTTTCCTGTAAGAATGAAGTTGTGAGCAAGCAAAGGTCTCTGCTGTGTGGTCACGGATTTTTCTCTAGTTTCTTGAACCATCAACAACCCTTGATTGAAAGGGGCAGAACCCAGAGACATGGTGAAGGTGCTGGAAGTGGCTGTGGGGCAGTATAATACGTTGTGACAACACAAGGAATGGGCTGCAGTGAGAAGGTGGAGCCTCCTGCCATGCAAGAGGCTGGCCAAGCTCAGTTAACAAAAAAGATTCAGACGAGATTGGCGGCAAATATGCACACTTTCTGTAGGGAAAGGGCCAGGAGGACAGTTTCCAGGCTCTCGGTTTCAAATGGAAAGGTGCTGGCTTGGTTATTAGAAGGCCATCAGCTGTAACCAGTTGGCCATTAGCTACTATTGTTTTGCATACAGCTGCCAAGGCTTGGTTAGCAAGCTTGGGTGTCTCAGATGGTACAGATCCTGTGGATCCTACTTCCTGTGTCTCACCTGGCTACCAGTGAGACTGGTGCAGGAAGACCCCTTGTTGGAGTATTGACGGATGTTTGCTTCTCGTGTCTCAACCAGCTGTCATTGAGAATGTAATATAGTGGTATGAAACCCCTATCTGTGGCTCCATTGTTGTTCCTTTTTGGTCTCACCGAATCCTATGTTCATTTGCCGGGAGCTGAGACCTAGCATCACACTTTGATTTCAAGATTTACTTACCCTCAGTTACTAAATCATCAAAGCCTCTCACAAAGGAATGGTCCGTGTCACTGAGAAAACTCATCCAGAGTTACCTGCAAAGTTGGTGCAGCCATTGGCCCCACAGCACACACGCGAAGCTCTGCAAACCCGATTTCTCTTCTCGATGCAGAATTCTCTGGGACCTGGCATCAGGAAGCCACCTGCATACATCATAAATTTCCTAGTGACACACTACCTAACCCAGCTTCCTCTGCTGGAGCTTCATGTGCTCAGTAACCACCTCACTGGTCTCTCGCATACACACCCTTACTGAGTCCCAGAATGAGCTGCCCGGGCATGTGGAACACAACACAAAGCGCCCTTTCGGCCCAGCCACTGAAGGCCACTATCCTTCCCCCATCAGCACTGGGAACCTCCAGGGGTTTCATCTTCTTCCCGTGACTGCTGGTGGACAGGGGTCTGCTGAGCTCACTGCCTGTAAACACATCCTTCTGGGATGGCAGACGCTATGTGACACATCTGTTGCACTTTTGGTCTCTGGCTGTGAACCTGTCAGTGTCCTTTGTCTCCGAAACTCTGCCCATAGGAAGCAGGTTCACCTTTCCTGTATTTCAGTCTTATTCACAAGCTGACATTATTGTCATGATTTCAGTCACGAGCCCTGAAAAACACTGCAGCTAATGGCTCTAGTTTCAGTCACAAATGGCATCATAGAGATGACTGTTGGGGCAGATGCCTCAGACTCAAGTAAACACACCTTTGCAATCTTTCCATGCAGATCCAGGGAGCCCTTCCCGGTGCCCTCCCCTCAATCCCCCCACACCACACACACACAGGTAAACACCCTCTGGCTTCATGGCAGCACTAATAATAACCACGTACAAAACCCTTGTTCTCTGCAAGGGAGGCCCAAGGGTATCTGCGGTCCATGCTGCCCTTGCCTGTGTAAAACGTGGTCCAGGAACTGCAGTGAGTTTGTGTCTGACTGCAGCATCACTGCAGAGCTGAGGGTGGACCCGAGGTCTCACCTTTCGTTTCCTTCCTTTCTTAGAGAGGACTGGCACTATGTGGCTCAGAAAGTAGACTTAAAACCTGCTATATTTTAACCTCACAGAGGGGAATTTTAAAAATACTTTTCCAGTTCTGGTAAGATGGCGGAATAGACGGACGCTCTCCGAACTGCCTCCCAGGATCACATCAAAATTACAAATAATTTATGCAACATTTAACCTCGGGAGTCCCCTGAACATTAGACAAACAGAACCTCTAAACGAAGGACCTAAAGAGGAGGCCACGTCAAGTCTGGTAGGAAGGGCGCTGACGAGAGAGGGCAAGCCCTGTGAGGGATGCCCCAGCTGTGTGGGGAGGCTTCTCTGGTTGGGGGAGAGACCCTCCAGCCCCACACCGAGCTCACTAACCCAGAGTTGCTTTGTCAGGAAGAGGAATTCCATGATAGTGGGCAGTAGAAATTAGTGAGGACTCTCTTTGTTCGACTCGGTGAGGCTGGGGGCAGCTGGAGAACCAGTGGGGCCGGCGCACTGGTTCGCTCGCCGGCGAGCACTCACCCGGTTCTTGTCGGAGGGAGTGGCTGCATGAGCTGGGCCCAGAAGCCTGTCGGGAGGGACTAAACTGAGCACCTATGGTGCAGAAGCTGGAGGTTTTGGGATTGTTGTTCCACTGGTGTGGAGCTTGCACACGAGCGGCGTACAGGAGGCCACCATTTTTTCAGGGTTGGGCCCTCCCACGGAGGGTCAGAGCCGGGATCCCATTGGTCTGGTGAACTTGGCGCAGGAGTGCGTGAGTGCATGCGTGCATGTGCATGCAGCCTTGGGTCCCCACCCTCCGCCCTGCTTGTGCTGTGTTTCCAAAGAAACACTGGGCGGGTGCCCTCTGGCTGCATCAGATTGCTCACTGAAATGTGCATGAGCCATCTTGGGTCCCCACCCTCCACCCTGCTTGTGCTGCGTTTCCAAGGAAACGCGGGGTGGGTGCCCTCCGGCTCTATCAGGCTGCTCACTGAGACGCAGGAGTGCATAAGCCGCCTTGGATCCCCACCCTCCGCTCTGCTTCAGCTGCGTTGCCAGGGAAACGCAGGGTGGGTGTTCTCCAGCTATATCACTCTGTTCACTGAGACTCAGAACAGACAACCTGCAACAACCTGTGAAGATTTTTTTTTTTGGGGGGGGGGGAGTGAGCACGCTTCCAGAGCACACAGCAGCTTGTTCTGGAAAGCTCACTGCAACCCTGAGAAAGTGGGCTGCAGATTAAAGAGGACAGAGAGCCCCCCCACCTCTTTCCTTTTCTTTTTTTTTCTTTTTCTTTTTTTCTTCTTTTTTCTTTTCTCTTCTTTCTAGGTGATCTATCTAATACATCGAAGCATTCACAGAACGACAGCCAGAATGAAAAAACAAAGAAACATGTCCCAAGTAAAAGATCAGAAGAAAACTCTAGAAATGGAACTAAATGAAATAGAGGGATCCAACCTTTCAGAGACAGAGTTCAGAACACTGATGATAAGAATGTTTAAGGAACTTAGCGAGGACATAAAGCAAGATAGGGAAACCATAAAAAACAACCTGTTAGAACTAAAGAATACAATAACTGAAATGAAGAACACACTCGAAGGAATCACCAGTAGAGTAGATGAAGCAGAGGAGCGGATCAGTGAATTAGAAGACAAAAGAGCAGAAATCACCCAGCTGGAACAACAAAAAGAAAAAAGAATAAAAAAGAATGAAAATAGTTTAAGAGACCTCTGGGACAACATGAAACACAGCAATCTTCGTGTCATAGGAATACCAGAAGGAGAAGAGAAGAAGCAAGGGATTGAGAATGTATTTAAAGAAATAATGACCAAAAACTTCCCTGCCATGGTGAAGGAAATCGACATACAAGCCCAGGATGTACAGAGAGTTCCTAACAGGCTGAATCCAAACAGGCCCACACCAAGACACATCATAGTTAAAATGGCAAAGGTTACAGACAGAGACAGAATCCTAAAAGCAGCAAGAGAAAGACAGCAGGTTACATACAAAGGAACTCCTATAAGACTAACAGCTGACTTTTCTTCAGAAACTCTGCAGGCCAGAAGGGAATGGCAGGAGATACTCAAAGTGACACAAAATAAAGGTCTACAACCAAGATTGCTCTACCCAGCACGGCTATCACTTAAAATTGAAGGAGAGATAAAGAGCTTCTCAGAAAAGAATAAGCTTAAGGAGTTAATTACCACCAAGCCAGCATTGCAGGAAATGTTAAAAGGACTTTTTTAAACAAAAGAAAGGGGAAAACAAGCTAACCCAGGAAGACAAGAAATACAAATGACAAAATGGCAATAAATATACATCTATCAGTAATTACCTTAAATGTGAATGGGCTAAATGCTCCATTCAAAAGACACAGAATGGCTGAGTGGATAAGAAAACAGGACCCATGCATATGCTGTCTACAAGAGACTCATCTCAGATCAAAAGACACACACAGACTGAAAGTAAAGGGATGGAATAAGATATTTCATGCAAATGGAAATGAGAAAAAGCTGGAGTAGCAATACTTATTTCGGACAAAATAGACTTTAAAATAAAGACTACAATAAAAGGCAAAGAAGGACACTACATGATAATAAAGGGATCGATTCAACAAGAGGACATAACCCTAGTAAATATCTATGCACCCAATATAGAAGCTCCTAAATATATAAAACAGATTCTGACAGACATAAAGGCAGACATCAACAGTAACACTATCATAGTAGGGGACTTCAACACCCCGTTGTCACCAATGGACAGATCCTCCAGACAGAAAATCAACACGGACATAGTGGCCTTAAATGACATTTTAGACCAGCTGGATTTAATTGATATTTTTAGAGCATTTCACCCCAATGCTACAGAATATACTTTCTTCTCAAGTGCCCATGGAACATTCTCCAAGATAGACCACATGTTAGGCCACAAACAAGTCTCAATAAATTTAAGAAGACTGAAATCATATCAAGTGTCTTCTCTGACCACACTGCTATGAAACTAGAAATCAATTATAAGAAGAAATCTGGAAAGCTTATAAATACATGGAAGCTAAATAACATGCTTCTAAATAGTGAGTGGGTCAAAAATGAGATCAAGGAGGAAATCAAAAGCCACCTCGAGACGAATGAAAATGAAAACACCACGACCCAAAATCTCTGGGATGCAGCGAAAGCAGTCCTAAGAGAGAAGTTCATAGCAGTGCAGGCCTACCTAAAGAAGGAAGAAAAATCTCAAATCAACAGAGTCTCTCTACACCTAAGGGAACTCGAAAAAAAACAGCAAAACAAGCCTAAAGGGAGCATAAGGAAAGAAATAATGAAGACCAGAGCAGAAATAAATGAAATAGAGAACAACAAAAAAAATACAAAAGATCAATTAAACCAAGAGTTGGTTTTTGAAAAGATAAACAAAATCGACAAACCCTTAGCACGACTAACCAAGAAAAAGAGAGAGGACCCAAATTAATAAAATCAGAAATGAAAGAGGAGAAGTGACAATAGATACCACAGAAACACAGAAAATTTTAAGACAATGCTATGAGCAACTATATGCCAACAAATTCGACAATCTGGAAGAAATGGATAAATTTCTAGAAGCATACAATCTACCAAGTCTGAACCAAAAAGAAACAGAAACTCTGAACAGACTGATTACTGCCAAAGAAATTGAATCAGTAATCAACAATCTTCCAACCAACAAAAGCCCTGGACCAGATGCCATCACAGGTGAATTTTACAAAACATTCAAAAAAGAATTAGTACCTATTCTCCTCAAACTATTCCAAAAAATACAAAAGGAGGGAAGGCTCCCAAACTCTTCCTATGAAGCCACTATCACCCTGATTCCTAAGTCAGACAAAGATATTACAAAAAAGGAAAACTACAGGCCAATATCACTAATGAACATTAGATGCAAAAATTCTCAACAAAATACAGCAAACCAAATTCGGCATCTCATTAAAAAGATCATACACCACGATCAAGTGGGATTCATTCCTGGTATACAAGGCTGGTTCAATATCTGCAAATCAATTAACATAATACATCACATTAACAAAATGAAAAATAAAAATCATATGATCATATCAATAGATGTAGAAAAGGCATTTGACAAAATCCAGCAGCCATTTATGATAAAGACTCTTAACAAAGTGGGAGTAGTGGGATCATACCTCAGCATAATAAAGGCCATATATGATAAGCCCACAGCAAACATCGTTCTCAATGGGGAAAGGCTGAAATCTTTCCCCTTAAGATCAGGAACAAGACAAGGCTGCCCGCTTTCACCACTACTATTTAACATAGTTCTGGAAGTTCTAGCCCCAGCATTCAGACAAGAAAATGAAATAAAAGGCATCCAAATTGGAAAAGAGGAAGTAAAATTGTCATTATATGCAGATGACATGATACTATATATAGAGAATCCCAAAGACTCCACCAAAAAACTGCTAGAACTGACACACAAATTTGGTAAGGTAGCCGGATACAAAATTAATATTCAGAAATCAGTGGCATTTTTATACACCAATAATAAACTATCAGAAGAAGAAATCAGGAAATCAATCCCCTTTACAATTGCTTCAAAAACAATAAAATATCTAGGAATCAATTTAACTAAAGAAGTAAAAGACCTGTACTCACAAAATTATGAGACACTGAAGAGAGAAATCAAAGAAGATACAAATAAATGGAAATGCATACCATGCTCATGGATAGGAAGAATTAATATAGTTAAAATGTCAATACTTCCTAAAGCAATATATAGGTTCAATGCAATTCCAATCAAACTACCAAGGACATTTTTCTCTGAAATAGAACATAGAATCCTAAAATTTATATGGAGTCACAAAGGACCCCGAATAGCTACAGCAATGTTGAGAAATAAGAACAAAGTGGGAGGCATCACACTACCTGACATCAAAACATACTACAAGGCTACAGTAATCAAAACAGTATGGTACTGGCATAAAAACAGACACATAGACCAATGGAATAGAATAGAGAGCCCAGGAATAAACCCATCTATATACTGTCATTTAATCTATGACAATGGAAGCAAGAATTTACACTGGAGTAAAGATAGTCTATTTAATAAATGGTACTGGGAAAATTGGACTGACACGTGCAAAAAAATGAAAATAGACCATCTACTTACACCATATACGAGAACAAACTCAAAATGGATTAAAGACTTAAGTGTAAGACCTGAAACTATAAAACTCCTGGAAGAAAATATAGGGAGTAAGTTTGCAGACATTACCCTGAGTAATATTTTTACTGATATATCCCCTCGGGCAAGGGAAATGAAAGAAAAATGAACATATGGGATTACATCAAACTTAAAAGTTTTTTCACAGCAAAGGAAATCATCAATAAAACAAAAAGGCAGCCTACTGAATGGGAGAAGATATTTGCCAATGATATATCTCATAAGGGGTTGATATCCAAAATTTATAAAACACTCATGCAATTCAACACCAAAAAAACAAACAACCCAATTAAAAAATGGGCAGAGGATATGAGGAGACATTTCTCTAAAGAGGACATACAGATGGCCAACAGGCATATGAAAAAATGTTCAACCTCACCAATCATCAGAGAAATGCAAATAAAAACCACAATGAGATACCACCTCACTCCAGTCAGAATGTCTATCATCAACAAATCAACAAACAACAAGTCTTGGCGAGGGTGTGGAGAAAAGGGAACCCTGGTGCACTGTTGGTGGGACTGCAAATTGGTGCAGCCATTATGGAAATCAGTACGGAGGTATCTCAAAACACTGGAAATGGAACTACTGTATGACCCAACAATTCCACTCTTGGGAATCTACCCAGAGGAATCCAAGACGCGAATTCTCAAAAATATATGCACCCCTATGTTTATTGCAGCACTATTTACAATAGCCAAGACTTGGAAACAACCGAAATGCCCATCGGTAGATGACTGGCTTAAGAAACTGTGGTACAATTTATACAATGGAGTATTACTCCGCTATGAAGAAGAATGAAATTGTACCATTTGCAACAATATGGATGGACCTAGAGATTATTATGTTGAGTGAAATAAGTCAGTCAGAGAAAGACAAATACCACATGATCTCACTTATATGTGGAATTTGAAAAACTGAATGAATGAGCATAAGAAACAAAAATAGTCTCATAGATATAGAGGAAAAACAGGGTTGCTAGTTGGGAGAGGGGTGGGGATGAGGGAGAAGGGGAAAGGATTAGACAGCATAAATAGGTAACTACAGTATTGTCACAGGGATATGAAAGACAGTTCAGGGAATATAATGCTGTTCAAATTTTGTGGGGTGTCAGATGGTCATATGTTTTGTTAGGGAGACCACTTCATGGATGGAGTAAAGGCTTGATCATGGCACTGTATACCTGAAATTGATGTTGTATAATATTGTATGCCAACTGTAATTGAATATATAGACAGTCATGGGATGTGGATTATATGGTTGAAGGGAGTCAATGGAATTGTAATAGATAGTATGATATAGGGGGGAGGAATGGGAGGGGAGAATTGGGGGAGGGGGCTTGTCACTTTGAGGGGTAAAAAGTATAACTATTGCACTTTGTTGTACACCTGAAGCTAATTAAAAGTATATATAAATAAAATAAAATAAAAAATAAAAAAATAAAAATACTTTTCACAGCTCCATCTGGTCAGCCATCTCTAAATGCGAATTAAAGATAGGTCTGGGACCACAGCAGGCATAGGAGGCTGGGCACAGTGAGAGGCCAGCTGTGCAGCAGTCTGGGGACCATAAGGGGGGAACTGAGGCCATGGGGACAAACACCCAGAGTGACAGGGATGCTGGAGAAGCCCTCAGGCCATCCCAGTCTCCCTGAAATGTTTCCCTGGACATGCCAATGAAATGTGTCCATGCCAGAGAACATCCGGGAACTCGATAAATGTGTGCTGAATACCTTTATGAAATGAAAATGAAAAATGCAGAGCTCTTCACTTCCCAATTTTGCATTCATAAGTGTGTTTAAGTCCCCGCCCTGATCTTCAGTTCAGAGTTTTGTATTTCCCATTCTCCCTTTTCCTGAATCTGACTTTTCGGCAACATTTTCTTGTCTCCACAACTGTATAGAAGTTATTTTTGTTCACGTGTGTCAGGGTAGGGTGGTGGATAACTTGTTTTTCTATTTAGAGGTCACCAGATTCCCCCCAAAACACTGTATGGACTTCAGAGTGGGTGCCTGTCACAAAGACACAGTGGTCTGAGCTGCATGAATGAGCTCACTGGGAATGTGGGCTCCTGCATTTGGAGGAGGTGAATGTGGCCTGTGGGTACCTAGGGCCCCAGGTGAGGAGGTGTGAAGACAGCAGGCTCCACTCACCAGGTGTTTTCCTATCTGCTGGGCTATAGAAGGGTCTGTAGGAGAGGGAGAGGAGGGTCTGAGGGGAGGGAGGAGAGGAGGGCAGGGGGGAGACAGGTGAGCATAGGGGTCGGCAGGGGGAGGGAGCTGGAGGGTGTGCAGGGGAAGGAGCAGCTGGGTCTGTAGGGGGATGAGCAAGAGGGTGTGCAGGAGGAGTGCAAGGGCAGTGAGCTGGAGGGTCTGCAGGGAGTGAGCCTGAGAGTCTGTAGGGGAGGGAGCCCAATCAGGGACTTCACCGCAAGTTCCCTGCCCACCCCAGCCACGCAATCAGTCCCCACATGAAAATGATGGCAGCAAATCCCATGTTGTTATTCTGTGTGTCCCCAGGCACAGACGCTGGCCTCAGTGATCTGGCACAAACCCTCTGTTACTCTTCAGATAGCTCCAGAATGGTCAATGTAAAAACTATGGCCAGAGGGTGCCATAGCTCATACTGCTGACGTCACAGTGGCAGATAAGAAATCCAGTGTAGAAACATGTAAGGTTGTTCCATGGACTGGGAGTACAGGACATGTTTAGTTGTGTTTTGAATTTCTACAGGATCAGAGGCGCCAGAGTCAGGCATGAATAAAGCTGACTGAATGACTCCTGTTTGGACATTAAGCATTCATAAGTGGTAAGAAACACAGTAGAAACGGTTTGGCCAACAGGGTGACTAGATTCCAGAGCATCTGCCGCCTCAGCCACTTCCTCCAGGGGGTGACAGTGTTACTTTCCACCTCTGGGCCTCACGAGGTCTCACAGATCTCTGGGCATCTGGCTGACGGTTGCTTTGCTGCCTGGAGTTCAAATGTCACCAACTTGAAGAGGACCCGGCTTCCCTCAGGCCCTTAGTGACATAACCAGGAGTCCTTCCAGCTGGGCAAGTGGGAGGTGGACTATAAAGCAAGCTATCTTGTGACACAGTAAGGAATGTTCTAGGATGTAGAGCTGGAAAGTTTCTAGAACTTTCATCTGACCCTACTAATGCATCTTCCCTTCTAAATGGCTCTTGTAGTAGACAAGATTGGCTCTTGTAGTAGACATGCAAAGTAAGAGAAACCAAGCAGGCTGGTCGGTGAGCCTGTGGCCTGGATTGGAAAAGAGCAGATGGGTCAGTTAGGTCTCCACTCCAAAAAAGAAATGGCCAACGGACTCCTTAACAACAGGCACTGAAGGAGCGAGGTCTCCAGTCTCTTTCTGGGCCTCATGCACCCTTTCCTGGCAGGCGAATTTCAGCAGGAACCCAACTTTCCCAGGGAGGCCATCCATTTCCTGTAGGCTGGGCAGATCTCCCTGCAACAGGATGAGCTCGCCAGGTGCAGGCACCCTCACCAGGTGTAAGGTACTTCCTTCCCTGTATATAAGTGTCTGATGGTTCATGTGACAAGCCCTCTCCCTGGGTCCCCAGTCCAAATGGTTGGCAAGCCCC
Source organism: Aselliscus stoliczkanus (assembly GCA_033961575.1). NCBI lineage: Eukaryota > Metazoa > Chordata > Mammalia > Chiroptera > Hipposideridae > Aselliscus > Aselliscus stoliczkanus. Next base: position 71,324,778 of record CM066731.1, on the reverse strand, counting down.
AGAAATGCCACTTCCAGAATATACTTCAGGTGTGACCACATTGCCCCAAATCAACCGCCAGCACCTCACCCGATCCCCATCTTCTCTCCTCCGGAGAGCACACGTCTAAGTTTTTCAGATTCCTGCTTTGACCTCCTTTCTTTCCATTTCCCACCAAGCTAACTACATGATCTTTATAAAATGTAAATTGCTCAGCTTCCTGGCTTCCCTACAGAGGATCAGAGGTTTCCACTGTGCTGAGAATACAATCCAGACCCGGGCATGGACTGCAGCAGGTGAGGTCTCCTGCCTGCCAGCCACTGCCACCTCCCCTCCTGGCACCCCCTCGCACCCTCACTTGGCGTCACATCCACTGCCAGCTCTGTCCCATCTCTGCCACTTCCCAGCACCCCTGCACTCAGCCGTCTTGCTGTGAGGGTCCTTCCCTGACTGCCCAGTCTGTAGCTTCCCCTATGCTCTTACAGCAGTTTTCACAGACTTGACACGTTTGATAGTCTGTCTTTATTTTTATGATCAATTGTCTCTTCCTATAACTCCACGTGGGCAGAAGCCATTACCTGCTGGGGTTAGCACACAATGTGTGCTCTGCACATGATATGTACCCAGTATATCTATGCTGGGCTATTTAAAGTGTGAACATAGGCACTTAGTTGGTTGTGAGAGTGGAGTGAGAAAGGAGACAGACAGACAGAAAGAAAAGCAGAAAGATGACAGATAGCGCGCACTCCCAGAGGGATAAACCACGTAGTTCTTAGAGTTGCAAATATTTGCAAAGGTTCTAGTTTTGTTCAATGTGCATCCTTTCAGAAGGATGAAAACAGAAACAACCTCTCAGTAATATCATGTGCTCCTTGAAATAATAATAATAAAAAAACTAAATTAGTATATTATCATATGAAGTTAATGTTTAACAGTCTTGAGAAAGTATGTTGAAAATATAATAATTTGGCTTTCCAAAACAGAAAGGGACAGCACTGCCTTAAATTAGATCATTTTTAGTTTATTTCTACTCTTGTTAATGGCTCCTATCTCCCAGGTGGATGGAAGCCTCCTGAGCACAAGCCCCTTGTCTGTGCTACTCACAGCTCTGGCCCCGACACCCCTGAAAAGGAATGGTTTAAAGAGTATGTGGATTTATAAATTAGGTTGAAAAGTAGCAGAGGAGAATGTGTCAGCACAGAAACACAAATAACCCCCAGGGACGCGCCATATACACTAGAACTTATTTCCTCTTGGGGTTGGTTCTAGGATCCTGGACAAACATTTGTCCAGTGACAAATCCATTACAGTGATGAATGGACACGTGTGGATTCCAACCATGGGGAAGAGAAATAACTGAACACCTGCTGTCCTGAACCGCAGTTCTGCTGGAAGTCTGTGTTTAGTGTGGGGAGATGCATCAGGGCTTTTGTCCCAAGAAGAAGCTATAGGACTGAGAGGAAATTCCCTGGGCAGTGCAAGTGGCCTGCATATCTGTTTTTGATGTAAACAGTGGGAAAACAAAAGGAAATACCTCCTAGAAGTCTGAGAATATTAGGTCCTGAATTTAGGCAACCTAAACTGTTGGCGGCCTTAAATCTGCACAGAGCATACTGTCACATCTAAAAAGGATGCCATATTTTGTTAAGTGTTTCTCAAAAACATAGTCCCTCCAGCACTGGCCTCAAGCCCCTACTCATTCACACATTCTTTTTACACATGTCCATCTCTGACGTCTGGGAAATTTCCTACAAATGTGTATCTACTAATTGAAACAATTATCAGCAAGTCCCTACAGAGGTCCAGTGAACGGACTAGATGTTTAATTTTCAACCTGAACTGCACACGTGCACCTCTGGGGCAGTTTTGCAATAATCTATACTATAGGGTCCCACAAAGGAGGGCTCATTCCAATTACATTTGAGTTTCTGGGGAAGGAGTCAAAATATGGACTTCTCAAAGACCCCCATGAATTGCTGGGGTTGCTGGATGAATTACTGCCCTTTGTAGTGGCACTTCTTCCTGCATCTCTTCTGAGCTGAGCTCATGTCTACTACTCCCAACGGAAGTGCCATTTTCTCGTCGGAAGCCATCATGAGGACAATGGCGCCTTTCTGACCTCACTCAGTCTGTGTCAAGCTCTGTATTTGCTTGGTTTGTAAATGTCCTTTTCTGGAGAATCGATAATAAGGTGGTTTTCAAGTCTCTATCTCCAAGCGTGCCATCTGATGGTGACAACTTGTAGAAGAGCCACTGGAGGACTGGACAGTCACTGCGGCTCCTGTGAAGATACTGAGATATCTTCCAGTCACCCCCACAAGTCACCAGCATCCTGCGTAATGTTTCGCTTGAGTTCCCACAGGTCAGAGTACTCCAATGAAGGAATTATTTCTTTTATTTCAAAACCAGTCTGCTAAATTAAGAATCTAGCAGTTTATAGAGTGATAAAATAAAGTGAGTGTTCGGGGCTGGGGAAGGAGACAGCTTCTGGGTATTTTCTTTATGTCTTATTGTTAAATTCCCTATCAGGTTCATCTTGTCATCATGTTTAAAAATTATTATTACAATATAATGCATCTTTCAACAGTGACGAAACTTTCAGCTACCATGCGGTTTCAGCTAGTGTCGCCTAAGGACACAAAACGAGACTTTTCAGGTCCTGTGAGCAGTGAGATTGGACGCTGCAGGAAGCGAGCGGGGTGCGTTAGAAAAAAGACCAAGGCTGCCAGGAAAGCCGGTCCGCTCACAGAATTGGTCGTGTGCTAAGCGGTGCGGAGCCCGTGACAGTATCCCCGGAACAAAGTCACCTGTGGACGCCAAGGACAGGAGGTGCGGAGGGCTCCATGTGCACGTCCGCGGGACGGTCCAGCCAGACGGTGATTACTGAGAGCTGTGAGGGGTCATCACAGCGGTGCCAGGGAAGCAGACTCGCGCATGCGCGTCCTGCTGGGCCATCCTCAGGCATCCCACCTGGCTGAGCTAATATTTCTGTGTGAGCGACTGGGAAACGATTCGCTGAGGTGCATCCGGGACAGAAAAACAGAAATGTGGAAAAAATGTGACTTGGATATTCAAGATATTCAGACAATTAAATAATAATAAAAAATATTAGAGTCTGGTAAAAGTAAGCTTGGTACGAGGATTGAAAAGAATATGGGGGCTAATTCCTCGGGTCAGTTATTTCCCTGTAAACATGGGAGAACTGCGAAACTTACACCAGAAAGGAGGCATTTGTTTCCCTTAGGCATCTGGAACACGTTAATGCAAACTGATAGTGCTGCTAATCAAGATGACTGCATTGTTGTCTAGATGCTTTTCTGGGTGTAGACGCTGCACAGAACTGTAATTTGAATGAAGTGGTTATTGATATTTGAGTGGAATTTGTTTTAAAGAGCTTTATGACCATTACTTCTATTGAATATTTAAACATTTTCTCTTGCTTAGTGATGGAAGTCCTTTCCTTAAGTAACAAGGAAGAGCAAACAAAAAAACAAAACAAAAAAAAACAACAGAATATATTACCCACTAAGGAAAAGCATTTGAGCATCATAAAATGAATTTACAAAACCTCAAAAAATGGGATTCTGTTTTATTTAAATAAAAGAACATCTATTTTGTTTCAGTGCCCAGTAATAAACATTAGAACTAATAAACAGAAATGCTTTGTAATGATTGAAGTGAAGACATATCAACAGTTAAGAGTTCCAAAGTACATTTGAGATTGTCTTATTAATATTAATTTTAAATACATGAAAGGATCAGCACATTGTAGGAAACACTAGAAGACATAAGAATTAGAGAAAAGGAAAAACTAATTGGGCTATTTCTTCTGTGAAACATTTGGTAAGTACAGGTTAGAGAAGAGTTATTTTACAGAAAAATGTTTGAATTATTCAGATACTTTTAAATGGAGTTGGCAAAGAAATGCAGTTATAAAATTAAATCTATATAAATACAATGAATTCAAGAGTAACATAATTGAATGGTTTAAGTATAAACATAGGAGCATATGGCCTGTTTGGTTTTGCTTTCGTTTTCCAGAGATTTCCACTCCTTTGAACCTCATGCTGGTGTTGTTCCCGTGAGAGTCACTGGGGTTAAATTCTAGCCTCCAGGACTCATTAGGGCTTCAAGTTGTTGGAAGTCACTTACCTTCCCAGAGCATGGTGTGGTCACCTGTGCTATGGGACAAGCATGCTGGGCTGTGGTATTAAACCTGTGCCACTTACTATAATTCCATTGAAGACCAGTGGGATTCTGCGTAAACTGCAGACTTGTTCTTGGTGATTTGCATCTTCTAATACTCACAGCCCTCCTTGTGAAGTGTGCATGGGACATTTCTCTAAAATAGAAGTAAGCATTATGGAGCTGGGTAAGATCTACCTGCACTCTCTCAGTCAGGAAATGGTGGCATTGGGTGATCTGACACTAGAGCCTATGCTGGGCACCACACCATGCAATTTCGTATTTATAACACATGATTCAAATAAGAGTTGTCTCTCTTCACTGTAAACAGGCCCACTTGGATTCTTTCAATAGGATATCCATTTTTAAAACACCAAGGGGACCGTGCTGAAAGATAATTTCAGCAGTGGTGGTGCTGGCTGTCAGAGTAGTTCCATCAGATCACACGGTCTGTGTGGGCTACAGAGAAATGGCCTAAAATGAATTGGGGTGGGAGTGCTGAGAAGTTCCTAGGTGGGGGTGGGGATAGCTTCAATAATCATCTGAAACGTTGAAAAGGCAAGAAAAAGAATGACAATACAATCAGTTCAGGTTGGAAGATAGTGCTCACATCACAGCTCCCTAGATGTTTAATTTTCAACCTGAACTGCACACTCGCGCGGTTTTACAATTATCTATACTGTAAAGTCCCATCGAAAGAGGGCTCATTCCTTGGTGATTCAAGGGCTCTCTGCCTCAGTGTCCTTACCTGAAAAGTCACTGTAATAGAAGGTACTATGGCAGGGAGCCCTAGACAAATGTCTTCCTGGACCACATGGCCACCAAGACTTCTGCGTTTAACATTTCCTAATTCCTCCTCACCTGGGAACCAGTCAGGAACTAACACAATGCCACATACCCTAATACGGAATCCTAGCTGCTAGCTCAGAAACCTCAGGGTATAAAGCTATGAGTCCTGTCTGATCGGGGCTCAGCCTCTGGATATGAATCTGCTGAGCCCATGCTGGCATCAATAAACATTGCTTCCCACTCCAATCCTTGGTGTCTGGTCTCTCTGTCTGAGTATCCTGCAACAGTACCACACAAGGTGTGTTTAGGCTTGAACTGTTTAACATACGTGGAGTGTTCAGAAGAGTGCCTGGCATATGATGAGTGTTCTGGGATGTGGGCAGTTTTTTTCTCATTGCTTTGCTACTGTGAGACTCTGGAAAACACTTACCATTTTCTGGAGGAGGGACATACATGATACGTCAAGAATTGTGCTGTCTAAGCTCCTTACAGTAAACCTGCAATATATGTTATCATTAAGTATTTTTATTTTACACAGTAAGGAGCTGAGGTGAATCACAGTGAGGCAAGTCGGTGAAGACGAGGTGTGAGCATTGTTCTTTGTCTCCTGTGAGGTGGTCCTGGTCTGCTTCTGCCTCTACGTTGCTGGGGTCTCTGCCTACAAACTGAGCACCCAGAATGTCCCCTCCAGGGCTCAGGGTCATCGTGGAAGGATGGGCATGCGAGGCTGTAAGAGCAGGGCAGACCAACCCGCCCCATCTTAGAGTTCACCTTCCCACTGAATTAAGCATGGACCCCGTTGCCTATTTCTCTGAAGAATGAGGAATGAACAAAGAAAGGGGGAGCCGTAACCACGGAACCAGCTCAAAATAGTCCTGTCCCATTTAACCAGACACGGAGCCACTTTTCAGAGACTACAGACCAAAACCAGAGTCATGAAGCTGAGGTGTGCAGAGGAGAGAACTGTGGCCTCCAGCTGCTCCTGGAACCAAAGCCCTCCTGTCCCCACTCCCCACAAGGAACCAAAGGGCCAGACAAGTCTGGACCGTGAACACCAGAACCTCGCAGAAGCAGAGGGCTTGCTGTCCCAGAAGACCTGGTGCTGGACCACTTCCCACACAAGGCCAGACTCCCAGATCCTCCAGTTCAAACTCACCCCCAGGGCTCCTGCACACATGTTCCCCTGAAACCCCCAAATCCCTTAACCGAATCCTGCTAGCCCAGTGGGTCTGAGGCACTGCCTGGGCTCCCACCATCTCAGATGGCACCCTCTTGATCAGTAACCCTTTCCTCACTCAGAAAGAAAAGGACATAAGCAGAAAGGGACTGGACCCAGGTTCATTTGGTTGTGGGAATGCTGAAAGATTTCTGGGCTTTAGCACAAAAGATATTTAGAGATTTTTGTCAAGTTTTACACATTAGAGCTCACCTTTTAACTTCCCCGTCCTACTGAATAATCAGAATAATTTAGGATGACCCAAATTTTAGAGTCAGCCTCAATATTCTGCTATTTATTATCTGGCCAAAATCTGCTTTTCCACTGCAGTTTCAGTCTTTGGAAGGTTAAATAACCAAATGCCACATCAGTGGTATTTTCCTGGTTACCTTTAACCTATGCGTAATTGATAATGGGACTGTTCTGGCTGCTAGCTCAAGGGCTCTGAAAGAATTCATGAGGCAGGAAGAAATACAGAAGGAAGATTTATTAAAGTAAGAGTCTGCAGGAGACAACTGCGTACTTTGTGTCATTGAAGTTTTACATTTTCTAACCAGTAACTGTAATTGCTTCTGCCTGTAGAGGAATATTCTATTGTGTTTGCCTTTGCCCCTTGGGGTGGGGGAAGGTGCAGTTAAGCTGGTTATCACAACCTTTGCATACGTTATGTAGATTTAAGTTGGAGGCAGGTGTGAATCCCATACAGATGCAAAACCTCTCCCTTCACAGGGCCAGGCCTGCTGGGTGGAAGTAAATAGAACCAATGAAACTGGTGTGCACAGTAAATGTTTATTAGTAAATAGAGTTATTTTGATTTGGTGGGAAGAAGGCAAAGAAAAGAAAGAAAAGAAAGCTTTCAAAAAGTCCTAAATTAAATTACATTGTTAAATCGAATTGTACCCGGGGTCCAAATCTCGAAATAGAAGATTTAGTGCCACCGTTACAATCTCCCCTGTCCTATTGATGTAAGATATTTCTCTTGTGCCAGGATCGTAGCCTCATGAAGCTGAAGAATGGAGACACGGACCAGAGAGGTAGAGTTTACAGTAGAGGACAGTTTGTTAGAGTAGAAAGTAACAGCTCTCAAAACGAGAGGGGGTCCCTTCTGGGTTGCCCCTAGCTAGGGTAAAAGGCTTGAGTTTTATATGTTTTTTCTGCCTGGAAGGGGGAATGCTGAAATACTGGTGTCTGTTATTAGGGGGTTTATCAGATTTGTTCTGTTCCTAAGCCTTGGGGAGGCCTTTTGTAATATCCTCCAAAATGGCTTTGTTGCTCTGGGACATGACTGATGTCTCTGTTCCAGTATGAGGGAGTTACCCTATAATTTTGAGAGGAATGGCTAGTTTAAGAAATAATCATTTTTTCTTATCTTTGCTCAGTCTACCAGGGAATTCCTGACTGCCTGATATTATACTAACTAACCTGTCTTACTTCCAGGCAGAAAAAAGTATAAAATTCAAGCCTTTTACCCTAGCTAGGGGCAACCCAGTCGGGACCCCCTCTCGTTTTGAGAGCTGTTACTTTCTACTCTAATTAACTGTCCTTTGCTATAAACTTTACCTCTCTGGTCCCTGTCTCCATTCTTCAGCTTCATGAGACTATGATTCAGCACAAGAAAAATATCCTGCATCACTAGCAGTCATAATATTAAACAACATAAAATTTAAGGAGCCTATGTATTTTTAATTATTTGATCTCATTTAGGCCAAGAATCTTTCCAGCAAAAAGTCCTGTTTGAGAATTCGTCACTTCTTGTGAAGATGAATGATAAGACAGGGGAGATTGTAATGGTGGCAATAAATCTATTTTGAGATTTGGACCACTGGTATAATTTGAATTAACAAGTGTAATTTAGCTTGGAACTTTTTGAAAGCTGTTTTCTTTCTTTTCTTTGCTTTCTTCTTGCCAAACCTAAATGACCTTGTTTCAGTTTCCTTGGTTCTATTTACTTCCACCCAGCATGCCTGGCCCTGTGACTGGGGAGAGGTTTTGCATCTTTATGGGATTCACATCTGGCTCCAACTTAAATCTGCATAACGTTTGCAAAGATTGTGATAACCAGCTTAACTGTACCTCCCCCACCTCAATGGACAAAGCCTGGCTCAGTAGAAAATTCTACTACTGGCTGAAGCAATTGCATCCTGGTTAGAAAATATAAAACTTGAGACAAAACAAAGACTCTACACAGTAGTTTGCAGTTGTCTCCAGCAGACTGTACCCAGCTGACCCTCCTTTTACTTTAATAAATCTTCCTTCAATGTTTCTGCTTGCCTTGTGAATTCTTTCATGAACCATGAGTGAGCAGTGATGACAATGAATTGAAAATCATCTAAAAAGAACATAAAGAAAGTCATGTGTGACGCCTATAGTAAATTATCTTCAATTCAGACACAGTGTCTACATAAGTTTAAAGAAAACAAGAAACTATTAGAGAAAATGATGTCCCCAAACACATTTGTTCTTATGAAACAAAAGTGGACTTTAAAGGATGCTTTAGGAGGAAAACGTCTTAGAGATTTGAAACTATAAATATTGGAAATCCAAATACAATCTTGTTGAAAAAGTGGCTACTGACCGCCCACTCTCTTCAGTAGCTGAAAGCGCAGGATCTGTGACACCTGCCAGGCCGATTTTGTCCCTTCATGCCACTGTTGCTCTGTGGCAGGCAGTGGCTGCACCTGATATTGTGGGTTTTTTTTTTTTTACTAGATAATACAATACAAAGCATATTACTTTGAAACGGAGTAATTATAACAACATGCACTGAAAGTTCCAGCGAGTCGTCTCTGTGATGACAGGGAGGCCCACTCTCTGCACGTGGGAAGGAAAACAGGCTGAAATTCAGGAGTGTCCTCACAGTGGAAACCAGCCTCTTGGGGAGAGGGAATATGTACTTCAGGGCCACAATAACAGACAGCTGGTAAGACCACTAGAAGCAGGGTGGATCTCGTTGGGACTTCAACTCTTCAGCTGCAACTTGATTGTGGTGCTTCCACAAACATGGAACTTGAGTCACAGAGATGCCAACATGCCCATGAAGAGAACATTTCATGTGCCGGTATGTGCACTTTTTTCTAATATTCAAGAATAAACTGTCTTTTAAAAAATTTTACCCAAGCAATAGTAAGTGTATTCAAGATGTAATGAGCCTGGTTTCCTCCCTGTGGGGTGGAAGCTCGCCTGCATAAACACACTGGAGCTGCCAGGATTCCTGCAGAGAGGAGTGGGAAGCAGGAAGCAGGCTTCTTTCCCAGGGGATCCCGCTGCCCCAGGAAGGGGCTGTGCTCTATCCCAAGGGGCAAGAGAGTTGGCAGAAAGGGGGGAAAAAAGGAGAAAGGAGCACATGCTTTTTTCAGCAAACAGCAATGATATGACCAAGCAGTAGGAATCTAGAAAAAAAACTGATGAACAAATTCTACATAAATACAGTATTTTGAACAAAAGGAAAGGAAGCCATGTTACAGGAACATGGTTTCAAGGTCAGACAACCCTACTCTACATCCAACATCAGTGCAGAGCCACTAAATGATCAGGGATAAAATGCCTAATTTCTGAGCCTTAATTTTGTTGTCTGTAAAGATGGAAAAAATGCTTCCAAAGGACTGTTTTGAAGGTGAAATTTAAAAACCCATGCTTCCCAATGATGGCTTTCTATCCTTCAATCTCTCCCCACTTATTTCCTTAGTGAGTATGAAAATGAAAAACAAAAATATACATTTTGAGCATGTTTGGGGTATTCTTTTGCATCTTATTTATTTATTATTCCCTAAGTTCAGTATTTATTTAATGTGCTTGTCCCTAAGGAAGGGCTGTTCATACGACATAAATAACGCTGTCAGTCCAGAGCACAGACATGCGATAACACAGTTTTAGTGAAAGCATTGGCCCCACGCAGAGGATGCTGTCTGGAGATGGTTCTAACAGGCAGAGGAAGGGAAGCTCCAGGTGAGGGGCCTGAGGGGCCAGCACAGTGGGAGGTGTGGGTGTCACTCCACAAAGGAGGCATGTCACACTAGTTAAATGCTTCTCCTGCCTCCCTGCACCACACTGAAGGGGACCCTGTCTCAGGGGTTGCTGGGTGGCCTGTGCACGTGTAGAAGACGAGACAGGTGTTATCCACCATTGTGAGAACTCAAAAAACATATCACTTGGCAACTGGTTTTGTGGGAGACCCCAAACACCCACACCCCAATGCCTGGGACCTTAGTGTCACTTTACAGGGCAAAGGGGACCTGCAGGTAGATGGATTTAAGTAACCTGAGATGAGAGTTTTTCCTGTATCATCCAAGTGGCCCTACGTGTAATCACAAGGGTACCTTTAAGGGAGACACCAGACCAGAGGAGGAAGAAGTATGTGTAACGATGGGAGCAGGGGTATGAGGTGACTTCAGGATGGGGTCATGAACCAGGCTGTGCAGGAGGGCCCCACGCTGGAAAGGCCGGTAATTGGCTCTGTCCTCAAGCCTCCAGAAGGACAAGCTGTGCCCCCGCTGGCTTTACCCACCAAAATGGCTGCATGTCTCCAGCCTCCAGGACTGAGAGAAAATTAACCGGTTGCATTAAGCTGGGGTGTGTAGTAGGTTGTCAGCAGCACCAGGAACTCATGCACGTTTCATGCTATGCTTGGGTGCCAGGGCATTCTGCCAATATTGGGGACGTAAAAGTTTGGAGCCCTGCTACACCCTGCTCCAGAGAGTGGAGTGGAGGTCACATCTGTTGGGCAAGGAGCCCGTTTCGTTGCCATTTAGGCCAGTTATTGCCTCCATGACTGCCACCAACAGTGGTCATGTCTTCCCAGCATAATTCTCTATGGGGTCTTTAGGGTGAAAGTGGCAAACATGGCATCCCCACGTGGAAAGCACTGCTGGGAGTTTTCCCCTTTCGTTGTGGGCATAACTGTGTGAAAGAGCAGAGGTCCCCAGGGTCAGGGCCAAGGGGAGAGGCCTCCCAGGGGATCCCCACACAGGACTCACATGTCCTGGTGGCCATGTTTACAAGAGTCAACCTTGCAGACACAGGGCTTCAGACAGCATTCACAAGGGGCACTTTACACAGCAGCAAGATGCAACATTTCTGGGCCATGCATCCCATGTGACAGGCCGTCTACAGGGCATATTTTCTAGCACTAAAAGAACTGATTTCCCTGTAGATGTGGTTGCTTTAAGTGTGTGTGGTGGCATTCGCATAAGGACATGTCATAAGGAACACTGACCGGAGGGTGGATTCCTCAGCTTGCCAGGGAGGACCAGACACCATTTCCTCCTGTGACCAAAGGGATTTCTGGCCTCAGTGACTGAGAACTGAAAAGGCTTTACATTGTGTGGAGGCTCTGGTGTGGCAGTTTTCCTGCCATCAAACCATCCTCTTCTGAGCTAGTAAATTAGTATCATTTTGGCACTTGAGAAGCAAAGGCCAGCAGCCAAATACAACTGTATGTGTTCTGATGTTAATGGTTGACTGGGAAACATCTTTATCTTCCTCACTGACTGGTCATCTTTTTTCTTTAACTATATGGAAATGTAATTCAGCTGGCGTGCCCATTAGGAGTTATGAATTTCAAGTGTAAGAAAAAACTCTCACACTATAACATACCCTCTTCACTGACACTGCAATCTGTTTTGTTTTACAAATAAAGGAACTGGGAGGAGGGCTGGCCCAGTGGCGCATTGGTTAAGAGCTGGCTTGGGATGCCAGAAGCCCTGGTTCAGATCCCACATATGAGGGCCAGTGACACTGCCCTCTACAGCTAACAACAGCTCCACCTGGAGCTGGGCTGCATGAGCTCTGGCGACGGTGTAGGCTGCAGCCCATGCTGCAGTGGGCTGCCATAGGCTACAGTGAGTGGCTGGCAGCCAGTGTGAGTGGCCGGCAGCTAATGTGAGCTATCAATAGCCATGGTGAGTGGCTGTCCAGAGGCCAGTGACAGATCTGCCTCATCCAGGAAGAGCTCAATGATGATACCAACATGGGCCAGTGAAGCAACGTCCTCCGCAGCTAGACTGAAGAACAAAAGGACAGTAACTTGTCTGTTCCCTTTCCCTGATTCCTCAATAAAATCTAAAAAAAACAAACAAACAAACAAAAAAAAACCACAAACAAAAAAAAAAACCGGGAGGAAAGAAAAGCCATAGGATGTAGGAAGAAAGAGTTAAATATTAAAGTGCTGGTTTGTATTAGAGGTAACATATTTTCTCAGAAATAAATGAGCCAAATGATTTGGTTTTCTTCCATTAAATGTGACAAGAAATGTTTAAACAGATGCTGGGAAAACCAAGGCACTGTAGAACATTCTGTTAAAATGTTCAGGGCCGGCCGAGTGGCGCGGTGGTTAAGTGCTGGCTTGGGAAGCCAGCGGCCCCGGTTCAGGTCCCACATATGAGGGCCAGTGACACTGCCCTCAAAAAAAAAAAAAAAAAAAAGTTCCTTCAGCCCCAGCTCCGCTCTGTCAGCCAGTATCGAAGTCTCCCTGTGCTGCCTCCACTGGAGGTTTTGTTTGGTTTGTCTGGGCTGATGAAGAAGCCTTCTGGGGCTTTAGCCCACTCTCAGGCCTAGGCCCTCTGGGCCAGCCTGCCAGGGGCCCTTAGTGCAGACTTTAGCAGCAACTACTTCCTCTGAGTTTTTTTTTTTTTTTTTTTTTTTTTAGCTGAGCCATCCTGCCACTTGTTGGCAGCTTAGCAGCAGCTCAGCTCAGGCTGGGTATTGAACTGCTGTTGCTCAGAGCTCAGTCACACTCTTAAGTGAGCTCTTAACCAACTGAGCCACTCGGCCGGCCTGGGACTGTGAGTCTTACACAAAGTCTAACCTCACTCAGTTGATGTCATTCGCTGCTTCAGTGTCTGCCTTTCTCAGAGTCACACCCTCTGCTCATTGGACATAGTGGGCAAGCTGACAGGTGACATGACTGCCTCCTGAGTGCACACTCTGTTGGGGTCTGTCCTCCTGTGTGGTTCATGCCCTTCTCCTCTGGGCTCAGGGAGCTGCTGCCTGAAAGCTGCCCCTTCATTCTGACACCTTCCTTGCCCTCCACCTTCACATGTCCAAGTCCCTCTCTCTGGTCAAAGCTCCAGCCCAAACAACCTGTCTTCGGAGATTCCTCTGCTCTCTGTCCAGGTGACTGAGCTAGGCTGTTGTGCTTCGTGTTACCCACAGAAAGCGTTTGTCCCCAGCGTGGGCAGAGCCAGATACTCAACACTGGAAATTGTAGTGGAGAATGGCTGGCTGTTGTACTGTGAATGGCACCAGCCAGGGGAACCAGAAGCTGGTGCTCAAAAGCCGGAACTGCACAACCCAGGGTTCTGGTGAGTTTCTTGGGTTTAGGGGGAACATGTGTGTGGGAGCCCTGGGGGCAAGCTTGAACTGGAGGACCTGGGGGCTTGGCCTGTGTGGGAAGGGGCTTTCTGGACAGCGGACTTTCTGCATCTACAAGGTTCCGGTGTTCAAATTCCGGTCACGTCTGGTCCTTTGGTTCCTTGTGGGGAGGGGGCTGGGGACATGGGGGTACTTTGGTTCCAGGAGCAGCTGGTGGCCACAGTTCTCTCCTCTGTTCACACTTCAGCTGAATGCCTACAGTTTGGGCCGTCGTCTCTGCAAAGCAGCTCTGTGTCTGGTTAAGCAGGACGGGATAATGTTGAGCTGATTCTGTGGTCACTAGACTCCCTCCCCTGCACTGTCCCCTACAGTTGATTCCTAGTAAACATGAGCATTTGGACTCCTCTTTGGGTGTTAGGAGCCGTCAGCACCCCCATATGTGACAAGGTTTCATGGTTGGTCATAGTCTCCAATCCTGTGAACCCATGTGTGTTTCCTCTACATCGGATCCTATAGGAGACAGTACTCTCACTGCATTTATGGCAAGTTCCTGTGATACCCCAATGAGCTAACTATGCAGCCAAGGACGGGTAAGATCTCCTAGAAAGGAGGGGAGACAACCTAAGCCAGGCGGTAGTTCCATGGGGACCCCTGAACTGAGATAATGGGGACTCAAGCCTCTTGGAAACTGAAACACAGACCTTTGGCCACATAGGCCAAAAAAGCCTGGCTGTGTGAAATTGCTGATAACAGCCCCTCAGCTAACTTGCCTAAGATAATCAGTGAAAAGTCTCCTCAGAGGCCAAAGGTCTCCAGGCCATGAAAGTTCCGATAAGAGACACTTACTGACCATGAGCTATGTTAATCAATAGCCTTGTGTGAATTCCTTTGCCTAGTGCCTTGTTGCAGCAACAGATACTGAAGCTTTGACTGAGAAACAGATGCCACCTCTGTAGGATAAGAGAGGTGTGAGACCCCTTTTGATTACTAGGTATTGTATTTGCTAAGGAATAGACTTTAGACTCAGCCATTCCTAGTCTCTCTCGGTAGTAACTCAAGTATACGCCCTGTGAGTCTTACGATTGTGTATTAGCTGCTGGAATTTGGGATAGTTACTAAATAGTCAAGGTAGTCATGGTAGCCATTCTTTAGGTAATAAGTAGAAATTGAGTTTGGGTTGCAAGGAGAACATCATATTAAAAGATAAGATAATCCTTAAACGTAGAATAGGTCACAGTTTACCCTGGAGAGAACAATTACAAGGAAGTAAAGACTGAGAAAGAAAAAACATCAAACTCATGTAAAACATAACTTGTAATTGAGGTAATGGTCAAGAGTCCCTATAAAAGGGGGACATGCTGTAACAATAAATTGAGACGCTCCTGCGAAACTCTTTCCGGTGTCTCTGCTTTCTTTCTTTCTCTCTCTCTTTCTTTTTTTTCCTCACCGACTCCGTTCCACCCGAGGGAATCCCTGGGCTCCGCGGAGGCTTGGCCCCCTCATTTGGGATCTTTCTTCCTGAGGCCAAAATCTTTGGTAATGACACTGGTCTGGGACAAAGGATAAATATAGACTGTTTTCTTTGGGGGTGTTTCCAATACAAGCACATGATAGAATCCTTTCCGTATTTCATTTTCATCCTTCTATTTGCTAGATTTTCAAATAGAATAATTGCTATTCACAGCCCCACTAAATTTGTCAAGGAAGAATTGTTTCTTCCTCTTACTCAGGATTCTAACCTCTGAGACCACAGAAACCCTTAGTTAGGTATTTCGGGGTGTCTTAAAAGATTGGAAGTATGGTTTTATGTACTTCACATTTGTGTCCCTTTTCCTCCACTCACTGTGGAAGCAGGGTGCATGTCCACTGCCCAATGGAAAATGAGACCTAATGTTGTCCCCACAGATGTGCACATCGTTTCAATCATAAAATAAGGCCACGTTGGATTAAGGAGATTCAGGCTTTTCTATTTAGAACATAAATCACTTCGTATATTCTACTTGTACAAATATGTACACTCAGCTAAAGCCTAGTCTTTCTACCCACTTCAGTTATAATCCAGTTTCTTAATATGACACTGTTTTGATACGATGATGTGCTAATTCTAAAGTGATAAATGCACCACATTTTCAAACAGTAGCAGCAAATTATACACAAATTGAAAGTAAAAATTATAACCAAAATCTGTTTAAATTTTCAATAACAAACATTGCCTTAGAGATCCAAGGAACAGAACAGAGATACATTTAAACTACCCCAAAATATTAGCTACTTACACACACGGTAACCCAAGAACCACCAGGCTAAGATTTACAGCCCTGAGGACCAAAATAAACCACAGGTGGAAGGGACACTGTGCCACTGTTTGCATATATACACTTCACAAACAGAAGCATGGCGACAACAACACAGGCGGCCAGCAGTCTGACTCAGGTCAGAACTCGGAGGGCATGAGGGCTTGGAAGGAGCCCACAGGCTTCTGATGTTGACAGAGAAGGGAGAGGATCTTAGGTCAATAGAAAATCTTATATTAAGATAAAATGGAGAGAAATTTATATAATCTGATATGAGAAAGAGAAAGATGAGGGGATTCAATCATTTCTAATGTAATTTCTTTTTTTTTCTTTTCTTTTTTTTTAGCTGAGTCATCCTGCCACCTGTTGGCAGCTCAACGGCAGCTCAGCTCAGGCTGGGCATCGAATTGCTGTTGCTTAGAGCTCAGCTTGCACTCTTGAGCGAGTTCTTAACCAACTGAGCCACTCAGCCAACCCCCTTCTAATGTAATTTCTTAATCCATGCAATGTCTGTGGCAGGTAAGATGCTGTGCTGACCAGTCATGACCTCACTGTGCTTCCTTCAGCTGAGTATCTGCCAACTGCATATCGTCTTCTGGGGTAACATGTCTCTTCATGTCTTTGGCATATTTTCTTTTTGAATCTGTTGTCTTTTACTGTTGAGTTTTGGAAATATGCCTATTCTATCTTCCCAGAAGTGACAGTGTCTAATACTCTGTATAAGTGAATTGCACACACTAAAAGCACACTATTTCAGTTTCACTCATATACACCTACACACTGATAAACCTATCCTAAAGCTTACATGGATACAGCTAAGACAAAACCTAATCGAGCTAAAACAATTCTGAAAAACAGCCATTGGTGGACTTCCTGTTCTCAGACTGCATGTAAAGGTTTAGGAGTCAAAACTCACTGTGAACACACTGTAGTGCTGACATGAAACTCGACGGGGAGTGTGCTGGGTCAGGGGACAGCCTAGTATGTGCACATGGACATTTCATCCCATTATGGAGATGACACCACAATCTGATGGGAAGGGCAGGCTCTACAAGAACTGCTAAGCAGCTGACAGCCATGGAGCAGCGACCCTCAGCTTCCACTGTCCACCACATACTGACCAGTTCATTCTAAAAGTGCCGCAAAGCTCTGTGAAATAACAAAAATCTAATGAACCCAGAAGAAACTATTCTTTGCAGAGTATTTACAGAAGGTTCTCTTGGTCGCTCAGGTGAAAGTGACGAGGAATGGAAAACAGAACATCTGAGCATCTGTAGTGGGTGGGTTGGTGGGTGGGTGGGTGGGTGGGTGGGTAGAGGGGACTCCAGCATTTCCTTAGAGGGGGCTCTAAGAATGTGAACTTGTAAATGGACCTGCAACTTGGCCACTGGGTCGGGAATGCATTCTGAACATCTCAATTGAAATAAGGAAAGAAGAAACAGGAATGAGCATGTGTTCCCATCTGGATGGGTATAAATGCCTGAAATGTCCATAAGGATGTGATGAGTGAAGAAAGCGCACAGCTGTCCCAGTGAGTGCCAGGTGGGGCCACCTGCGAGGTCTTGGCTCCGTGGATGGTGGGTGGGCTGGCTGATGGATGGTGAGGGCAGTGGGACTCTCCTAGGATCAGTGATTGAAGATGAGGCAGAAATGAGTGATTGCCAACATCTGGCAAATTTTAGTTAAGACACTTTTCAGTGAGCCAAATTATTTATTTTGTGTGTCTGTTTCACATGGGTCATCAGGTAGACAAATCAGTGGGGCTGCTGAGTTAATAATTTTTTAAAGGTTTTTTTTTTTTTTTTTTTTTTGTATTCTAAGCATCACTCCTTGTCATGGGTTGATGGAAATTCGATCCTTAGGTCAGCCCTCTTCTGCTCAGTGTTTGAGTCCTGTGGTCTATACATTTCATAGCTATGGGTAAAGGACAGATGTCACAGGCACTGGAGATGAAAATAATAAATTTAGAAGGTGGGCAGACTAGAGGAAAACACGTTTCTATCAGAGCATTTCTTTAAACAACTTTAACACACAAACAGAAGAAGATTACAATGTTAACTGAAATGTTTTGAATCTGTATATTCCAAAGGAAAATAGGGGTTCATTTTACACAAACATCCAAAACCGCTGTTTTATGTTTTATAAAACATAATTGAAATTATTTGTAATTTAACTAATTCAATTTTATTTCCTGTACAGATGAGACAATTCTTTCATGAGATAATGACATTCACTCTCATTAATTTAAAATGACAGATATTCAGGTGTTTTTAACTTAATATTTAATTACTTCTCCTGAATTCTGAAAGCTATTTGGTTGTTAGGTTATTTTCCATTGTATCCTTTTGTTTTATTTTCCCATTTCCTCCTTCAATTTTGTACTAATAGGCTGATGGCCCTTGAAATGAGAACTTAGGTTTTGTTAAGTATAGTATTGCAAAAAAAGTCTAATACAATGTCTTAAATAGACAATGTAAATGAATGAATGGTACTTGAAACCCATATCAAGCACTTACGGTTCCATAATGGACTTTTCTGTAATAATGTATTAACACTACTGTTTGGGTTTTAAAGAAAGTATTCTGTTAGTAATTAGTTTTTATTTAGTTAATCTGGCACTTAAAAAGTGATGTGTGAAAAATGATGCTTTTTAATGATACATCACTTATATATGGTCCTTGTTTTCTATTATTCAATCACAGAAGCAACAGAAATCTGCTCACACAAAACACAAATTTTTCTAAAGCCCCTTACTCCACTTTCAAATCATTTTGGCCAAGGTCTTTCTTATAGGAAAGACAAACAAACAAGCAAAAAGAGTCCGACTAAGAGACTCTAATAAATGCCTTTTTGGATATTCTTATATTTTACATTTCTGCTACATGGTTCCACATTTGTCCTTCCAATACTTATGACACCCTTGTTACTTAGCATTTAGCATATCAAATCTAAATTTATTATTTTCATCTTCAGAAGGCATCGTATCACAATTTCTCCAAACTCCTAAATTTTAGCTGTGCCATGAGCCTTCTGTATGAGATCGCAGAGGTCACAAGAGACCTTCCTTTGAGGAAAGACTTGCACACATCTGTGTATGTTGTTACACTTCCTTCCACAGCTCTGGACACTTTCTAAAACCCCAGCAATACCTGTAGGTTCCATTAAATTTAGGATCCGAATCTCAAATGTGCAATCTTCTAAATTTCTCACATATTTTCTCTACCCAGCCAATTCCAACGCTATGACAGCTGTTCTCCCCCACGTTTCCTATGGAGAATGACTACAAGCTGCAGTGTGAACTGTGTCCCACATTTGGCTCAGCACACGGGCAGAGTGACCCGTGTCATTTAGTTCCCATGCCTCTAGGAGCCATGCCCAGTTCAGTCATTAGAAACTGGCTGCCGGATAGCAACTCCAGTCACCGTCAGCCATGCAGTAGAGTGGCCCATCTGAAGAAGAGGATCCAAGACTGAGAAGTCATGAGATGACAGCATAGACACCGCTAGTGACAATAGGCAACAGGAACGAAACTCAGGCATGTTCGGCTGTGGAGCTGAATCAGTCCAATCACTGCATTTCCACACGCACGGCCCTGTATTAGCCTTTGTCACTGTAACCTGAGTAACCCAATGGGTTTCTAACCTTTGGTCTGCCTTCCATATTCTACGCAGAGTAGCCAGACTAATATTCCTTATTTTTTTTTTTTATCTCTGTCCAAGTATAAGAGCAATTTCTTATTACTTGTGGGATAAAATCAATGTGTTTTCTTTCTTTTGTGGGGCTAACTTGAGAGGAGGTTTCCAGTGACAAGAAGAGACAGATTATAATAAGGCTAAAACACAAGAGAAGGGATAGAGAAAAAGACCTAAAGTGAGGAGGCTTATACATGTATTTGTACTGGGCGTTTGGATTGTGACATGTCTTTTTGAATGCTAAAGTTTGAAGTAAATGTCTATCATCTCTCTCTCTCTCTCTCTCTCTCTCTCTCTCTTTCTCTCTCTCTCTCTCTCTCTCTCTCTCTCTCTCTCTCTCTCTCTCAGCCAGCTCATGCTCCCATAACAAAATACCACAGACTGTGTGCCTTAAACAAGAACAATTGATTTCTCATAGTTGTGTAAGTTGGGAGCCCAAGATCAAAGGGCCAACGAATTCAATTCCCTGGGGAGGCTCTTTCATGGCTTGTAGTTGCCACCCTCTCATGGTGTCCTCACATGGTGGAAGCAGAGATCAAGTTTTCTCTTCTTATTCTAAGGACCCTAATATCATCATGGGAGCTCCACGATCATGACCTCATCTAAACTTAGTCACCTCCTAAAGGTCCCACCGCCAAACACATCACATTGAGGGTGAGGGCTTCAGCATATGGATCTGGGGGCGGGGGGAAATGCAGACATTCAGTCCCTAACAGTAGTATGTCTGCATCTCTCTGTATCTACAGATATCTGTCTCTATCTCTATATGTATCTCAATCAATTAATAGATACAGTGGAAAGATACCAGAAGAGATACAGATTCTGGGTGGCATTTGTAGGGATTACATTGAAAAGCAGAAGGCATAAATTCAAGAACATAAAAAGTGCATTATTAGTAAAAAAAAAAAAGTATATACATATATGTATTTTATGAAAGGCAACTGTTATTTCAAATCTCTTCTATCTGTCATGCATTGTATAGTCTCCATTTTTCTAAATGGGGAAATTAATAGAGAGTCAGAAATGCAAGTGGCCCAAAGTTCCCAGGCTAGAAGGTGGCACAGGGGCTCTGAGCTAGTGCCCAGCCCCCCCATGCAGCAGTCATTCTACTATGCCCACCAGAGAGTCACCAGATCACCCAGAGCTCATGGGTCTGCAGACAGAGGCAGTTTTCATAGTTGAACCAAGCCTCATGTGAGCCTTTTGTCCACTTAGAAAATGAAATGTTAAGACATTAAAAGATGGAGGTTTTGGTGGCCAGGTTTCCATTGGCTAAACTGGATTCAGTCTGGTTTGCCCTCAAATACAACATGAACTTTGTGAGTGCCTCCTGATGCACCAGGGGTTCAAGAAAATAATCCGCGGAAAGAACCCTGACTCTGCTCCTCCCCAGAAAGCTAAGCAAGGGCAGCACAAACCTTAAATTAATATGCTTTTCAGGGATCATTTGCATTTCAGTGTGTAAAGTGGTTTTTATGTGTTCTGTCATAAACCAAGATGTGAAAAACAAAACATTCTTCACTATCAGCATTTTTTAAAAAAAATCAACTTCCAAATACTTTTAGATAATTAAAATCCAATTAATTTTACTTTACTAGGATATCTGACATCATGTTATATAGAAATGATGGTGCAGCAATGATGTTAATGATGACACTGCATAACTCGAGCCAGGAAAGGTACAGTACTCACCCTGAGCTGGCTGTATGGCCATCAGTGACCTGGTGCAGCCTAACCAAGAGAGGAATGCTGAATTTTTGCTCAGATATCTACATCCCATCTTTCCATTTTGCAAGGATATTTTCTGATATGTGAAGGATTATTTTACCTTGAAAGGTATTCTGGTTAATATTTCTTTTTTTTAAAAGATTTTATTGGGGAATTGGGGGAGGGGAACAGCGTTGGGGAATCGGGGAAGGGGAACAGACAAATTGCTGTCTTTTTGTTCTTCAGTCTAGTTGCGGAGGATGTTGCTTCACTGGCCCATGTTGGTATTGTCATTGCGCTCTTCCTGGATGAGGCAGATAGGTCGCCGGCCTCTGGATGTCGCTCACCGCGGCTATTGGCAGCTCATGCTGGCTGCCAGTCACTCACGCTGCCTGCCGGCCACTCACTGTAGCCTATAGCAGCGCACTACAGCAGGGGCTGCAGCCTACACCGATGCCGGGGCTCGCACAGTCTAGCTCCAGGTGGAGTTGTTGTTAGCTGTAGAGGGCAGTGTCACTGGCCCTCATATGTGGGATCCGAACCGGGGCTGCTGGCATCCCAAAACCAGCTCTTACCCAATGCATCACTCGGCCTGCCCTGGTTAATATTTCTTAAAGCACTGAGACATAAAACACTCCATGAGCTCTAAGGTACAGTCACCTGTGCATGGGGACGCCGCACTTTCTGTGGGGCTGGATGGCTAACAGGATTGTCCCTGTGATGTCACAATGTGTCACAATCTTGTCTTTTGAAGTCCGTATTGTTATCTCCACCTGCTTTATGTCTTCTTATTGTTAAATATGAAATGGAAAGTTATTAGTTTCACACTCAGCATACAGGACAGCACAGCGACCTTGAACTCCCGACAACAAACTGGCTGCTTATTCTGTTAAGACCCTTTTACTGTTGCCCCTGTTGCTCAGGGCAACCCGACAAACAGCCCTCTGTTTTATTCCCATAAAACTTAGACCTTGGCCTTCAATTCTATGTTCTCCTAACTTTTCTACAAAGTGTATTTTATCTTAACTCCCCTAGATGAACATGATAACTTACATTATTGTACCCCAAAAGCTTGAACACATAAACATTTGAAAAAGAGAGCCATTTGTTCATATAAATCTTTATCGCAGGGAATTCTACTTATAGTAGGTGAGGCATGTGAAATTTAATGTCATATTTCTTATTGCAGGCTTTGTAGAGAGATGATATAAACTGCCATGATTATGAAGGATTTGGTTTAAAATAATTATCTTCTTTAAGTCATAAAGGTTCTTGGAAGGATTCTGATTGTGCTAATAGCTTAATGATTGCAGCCTGAACCTGAAACAGGGATCACTCTGAAACTGAGTCCATGCAGATGACTGGCCATAAAAAAAAGTAAACAAATACAATAGATAACCAGGTTGAATCAGATATGGATAGTGCATAAGAAACTAATCACCTAAATATTTTACTCATCAATGGACACTTTTTGGAGACATGCCTTGCACACACATATAAGCTTTCTGCCTTTTTGCTCTAACTCAGAGCTCTGCTCTGACACTTCTCAGCCTTTGTCTAGAACAGAGATTCTGGATGGCATCTCACACAGGCTTGCAGTCTTGACTAGGTTTAAAAGACAACATCCTGTTTTCTTCAAGAAAATTATGATTTTTGTGAGATACAGTATGGAGTAATGAGATATTTCTTATGTTTCTTATAAATTGCCAGTGACATCAACCCTAAAACAGAAATCCCAAAGAACATTTGGAATAACGGGGGCTTTGTTGGAAAAGCACTCAATACCTGGACTCGGCCATCTTGCCAAACAAGACTTATTTTGTTACAGAAGTTCCACCATGTCCTTGTTGGGAAACCAAACAGGACGATGCAGAATCAATCCCGTCATCTGAGTCTCTTATCTATGCAACTTTCTGGAGTTAAAGAAAAGTGTCTATAGTGTGTTTTCCACAATTTGCTTTGATTAAAGTGTTTTGAGGGAGCTGGGCTTGTTAATTCTAGTCTAGCCACATGTGACATAAAGCGACAGTGGACGAGAGAGAGTGACAGACTGGTTGAGGAGACTGAGCAGAAAGGGTGAGAGAGAAGCAGATGGGCCATGTTCCCCCAGGCTGGCCTAACCTGGGTTTATGAGATGAGACACACACGTGGTTCCCCCAAAAAAACAGCTTTCGAAGGTAGGAGAGGAGAGGCATATTGTGGGCAGAGAGTCTGAGAAATAAAGAGGGCAGGGAGAGGCGGGGGCAGGGCGGGACTGGAGGCGCAACTGGTCCCCATGGCCGCAGCACGGGAGCCTGAGGAGGCCCGGAAGGGGAAGCCCTGTAAGCTCCTAGGAATTTTAGATGTCGAAAACATTCCCTGTGCTTGTGACTCGATATTATATGGTTCATTAGGATTGGCTGTGGCTGGCCTTGGACATTTTTTGTTAACCAGTAGAATTAGAAGATCATGTGATGTTGCAGTAGGATGATTCATCCTGATGACTTTAGGATGCTGGCTCCATTGTAGGTATAATTATGCAAAGCTAAGAATACAGGAAAGAATCGCCAGAGAAGGAATTAAAAATAAGATTTTACATGAAAGTACCCACCTTGATCCTGAAAGAAAACAAACCAATGGGAACGGCAGCAACTGAACAGTGTCCCAAGCAGAGAAAACCCAACACAACTCACTGGAATCCATGAGAACAAAGTGAGGTCAACTATGTAAAACATTGTTAGGTACCTGAAAAGGCTTTCAATTAAGTAAATAAAGGATGTGTAAGTTGTGAAAAAAAAAAAAAAAAAAAAAAAAAAGGGCAGGGAGCTGTCCTGGGCCTTGTCGGGGACAGGCCACCATGGGTGCTCAGTAGCTAATGTGGGCCTGAGAAGTTAGCTCTGTTGCTACCTGTGATCATGGGTAATCTGTCAAGTTCATTTACAACGGTCTGCTCTTTCTCTTTTTGTTTAAACCAGAGAAAAAGGGAAACAAATGGAGAAGAGGCTGGATTTTTCACCTGGGACTCAATGTGAATGTCCTGGGGGACTGGGACTGAGCACCAGCAGTATGAATGTGACATTTCCCGACACACTCATTATCAGAGCCAGTTCCACCTTCTGTGTTTGAAGGGAGCAAGCCAACGCTAAATGAGATGTTTACCTTCCTTCCAATTGTCCTGTGTCCCCCAAACACCTCTGAGGTAAGACAAGCTCAGGGACCTATCCACTGAGAGGCAGCCTGGCTCTCCCTACACTGCTGCCCGCAGCCCTTTCACTTGCTGTGAGTTTGGGAAGAAGGTGGCAGAATTAGGGAAATAGGCGATTGAGAGCCCTCTCCTGGGCTCATTCACAGGAGATGTGAACGCAGATTCAGGAGGAAGGAAATGGTTTAGTAAGCACACAAAGGGAGCTAGCTTTTAGGAACAGCAGTGGCACCTATGTGCGCTGTGCTGGAAACCACCAGCCACCTATGAGCCACATTTATCCTCATTCACAGCTGTGTGGATGGACCTGATGCCCTGAGCTGGACCTTTAAAAATCGTCAGAATGGTCAATTTCACGAATGGTCCACACACACATACCAGCAGACCCAAGCTGAGAAGGATAGCCTGCCAAAACGAGGGAACAGCTGACTTCACAGCAAAGCACCAGGCGGCTCTGATCGCTGAGCATATCACCTCTCTGTACATTCAGCAGACCAGAGGCAGACGAGGCCACTCAAACCCAGGCTTTGGGAAAACCCATAATGCTGAGGCTTTGCAGGAATGGATTTACCAGGGGTTACTGTATTATCTAATTCTCACATGACTTGTATTTTAACCTCAATTTAAAATAAACTGATGTTATTGGAAGTACACCATGAAAATGGTACATTTGAATTTTAGAATCCAGGTTTCCTCTGGGAAGCAGGTAGAGTCTGACATGCAAAGGTGTGCTCTCTGACTGTCACTGGATACCCTTGGATGTTGCTGACTTAATCTTTTCAAACTTGTTTCATGTTGCTAAGCAATGCATTTGTTGGACAGCCAAGTGGAGCACTTCCCCTGCCCCTACACAGCCCTTCCTTCATAGAACTTGGAGGACAGTGGAGCCTGGATTTTCTAGATGGTTACTCATTTAGTCTGAGAGCAAACCAGAAAGTGTCTCCATGGTAAACCCACCTGGATAGCACCACACGTTCCTTTCTGAAGCATAATTCACATTTATGGGACACACAGAGACTTTGCTCTCGCTGAGTGACAGTGCTTGAGAACATGACAGCAGCACATGTGGAGTATAGATGCATGTCCCAGAGGTTAAACCATTAGAGAGCACGGGTCTAAATCGCTCAGCAGGTCATGGAAACAGGCTTCACCCTGAAATTCAACATGTACCCCAGGCTCTGATGGCTGGGTATCCAGTCAAGGGACATGGTCCGCCCAGGTTTGTAAAAAGACCAGCCTGCTGAGCAGCACACTGAGCAAAGGAAAACAGTGTCCAAAGTTCCCAGTGGTGTCCTGGCAGCTTCTCAGGGTCCTGGAACCAGGCTTTGGTTCCAGGGATGTGTGGCACTAGCCTGTGTTGACATGGAAAAACTGCCATGCAGGGGATAGAGGTGACAATTACCACGTGTCAGGTGGTGTTTGTTATCAGGGGGCTCACTTCTACTACTTTGTTTCCTTCGATGCACATAAGATTACTAGTTTTGGTCAGTGCTGCTTTCACCCAAATTAACCGAACTGAGGGCTGTGCCAGAAGTGTTCTGTAAATTACATAGCTTAGACCACCCCATCCCCCCACAGTCTTTGGAAACAGCTGTCACCCACACCCGACAGATGAGAAAAGAGGTGCTCAGAGCCCAAGGTGCTTCTCTTAGGTGGCCCATGCGTTATAGTCTGGCAGGTTTGGGACCTGGGCCTCTAGGTGCATGAGGGCAACAGCTGTGCAGAATGAAGGTGACACGGGGTCTGCCATCTATGTGAATTCCATGCTTCTCTGAATCTGTGGGTCACACAAAGCTCCAGAGAATACAGGTCCATTAACACACAGCTCATTCTCCAGCCTGAAAGGTGCCTGAGCTCTGTTCAAACTTGGCCGAATTCACCTCCAAGGTCGCTCTTACTGTTGCTGCTGTACTACTGCCATAGTCCCCTCTCCCCATGCCCATCACTTTCTTCCTCGGCTTCATTTTAACACTGGGACCTGTAGACGCATTTCCTCCAGGCTCTGCTGGCCTCCATAATTCTGTCCCACCCAAGCACCCACAGATTCCTGGGCACAACGATCTCACCTAACTTCCACGTTGAAATGAATCTGCGTCAGACTTCAATCTTTGAAAACAATCACCAGTGGTCATGACTTCACTTTTGTTTACCTAAATGCACAGACTCTGTCTCATAAACTCTGGTCTCTGTCAGCACATCCTGGTAACCTACAGAGCAAACCCCAGATCCTGCACAGAAATAGCTCTGCCTTGGTTTGTCTTCCAATCAGCTTTTGGGCACCTTCAGGTATGCAGTGGATTCTCTTAAAGTTTTTGGCCAAAAGTGATTTAAATTCCTGTCTGATGGACTCCCACTCAGCATCTCTTAAATCAGCAGAAGAGGGTCGTGACATTAACTCATGGTTGTTTGTTGGTTTCCAGATTAATTTGTAAAGCACTACAAGGGAACCCACCTAAAGGTGTAAATCAGTGAACACATTTTAAAGAATTAAATATCTTTGCAAAATGGTACTTTTCCACATTTTAAGCAACACGAAGACCCCCAGCCGTTCCCTCCTCTTGTACTTCATTTTCCACCCCAAGGCAAAGCAAATGGTTTGCAAAAACCCACAATGTGCTCATGTCTTTCATTCCCCCTTTTTTTCCCTGGAGTCCATTCGTTTGAAAAATGGGAATGGTACTGGCAGCATTAATGCTTTTCCAGAATGCATCTTTAGTATGTTTTCTAATGTAAGATTAGCAGAGAAGAGAGCAAAAAGCCACAAATTATGCAAACCTTCCCACTGAGATTGAAAAATTTGGCTGCATATAAAAATTGTTACTGGTAATTTCAGAGTCAGAGTGGATTGTGGCCATAAGCACTTGAACAGAAGGTCTAATCAATCCCTCGTCTCATGAAATGGCATAGCGCATGGCCATTAAGTAAAAAACAAAGAATGTCCAGCTTACCGCCATAGAGCCACCAGGGCAGCTGGAGTAGGGCAGGGTGTGATCTTGGGGCCATGTACGCTACCTCATGTCACTACCACAGTGAATCTAGAAATAAAGATTCTTCACACAGCATAGCTGCTGAGCCCTGCTGCAGGTGTGCTCGGTACTGAGGTACGTCCCACACACGTATATGCCCAGATTTTAAATGTAAAGGATTACCTTTGTGAAATCATTTTAAGATTTTGACTTCAACTGAACACCTTGTTACTTAACCTGTCATGGGGTTGCTGGTGATTCTGCTGGGGAACCCTGAGGCCGGCAGACAGCAGGTGGAAGCCCACGTTGTGTCCCCCAACTTGAAGGTCAGGACCTCTGCAGCTGCTGTGACAACCTTCCCTTTCTGGGTGTGGTACCACACCTTGTGAAAATGTCTTCTTCATTTAACTAGACTAGGTGCCAAGCAAGTGGCATTTAGTGACTGCAAGGATCATGATGTGAAATTCCAGAGGACTCCCCACAAAGGGTTTTAGTACCACAAAAGTGGGTCTTCAGGAGGCGGCCTAAGTAGACAGTGCCTCCACCCCATCCCCATACTCCACAATGCATCCTGATTTTCTGGAAACTGGCTGCCATCAATTTCATCATTTCTACTTAGAAAGAAGGGAGAAAAAAACACCCTGAAAAAGTATTGTTTTTGAAGACTGGATAGAAGAGATGTCTAAAATGCATGCAATTTTCACTGCACAAGTCTGCTAGGTCAGAAAGGTAACACTCACAGACTAACACCCAAGTGGAAAATAATATGAACACCAAAGAGCAGTCTCAGTGCCCATATTACTACAATTGCATTGGCTGAAAAAACAACTTATTCACACCATATTTTTAGTATAATTTTAAGCTTGATTCATTATGTTGAAAAAAAATTTATGGCTCATCATAAGATCAGCTATAGTTTCTATATATTCTCAGTGAACAAAACCACCAACAGATGAAAAATCAAGAGATTAACACTTATTACTGTAGAATATAAAAATGAACAGCAACTTCTAGGAACTGAGATCTTGTTTCTAAAAATCCTAATTACAACATCATCTTGACTGTTGGAACTAAAAATGATGAGTCATTTGTGGAAGGAGGGTAAGCTGCCCGAGGAGTCCGATCACTTTCACAAGGCCCCTGGTGTCACCAACACCCAGGCAGAGGCCCAGCGTAGGGCTGACCAAGGTGGCTCAGGGGGAGAGCTGCTGCAAGAGGCTTGATTCCATGCTCACCACATCCCTCCGGGGCTTTAAATTCAAGTATTATTCTGAAGGACTGATTCTACCAGCCTTTCTGAGTGGCATTTGTTGTGTGCGGGTTTCATGTTATGGCTTATTTGCTGATGGGGTTTGGTACACCTGAGGTACAGATGCTGGGTGGAGGACCAGAGCTGGGGCTCAGATGTGTGCTCACCAGAGGACGGCAGTCAGGTCTGCACAGAAGTGGGCACACTATGTGCAGCATTTTATCTCACAGATACACTGTCCATTTTAAAGAGATGGTGTCATGGCGGTGCAGCATGCTCCTTTTTTACAAGTGGCGATTAGGGGGAAGCAGGAAAATGAAGGGTGTGTCCAGCCAGAGAAAATGGGGCAGCAATGAGAGAGCGCAGAGCAATCACTGAGGTTTCCAGGACATTCCCACATGTGCTCTTTTCTACGTGTGTGTTTCTTCTAGGGGAAATGAATGTGCCCTCTCAGAGGTGGAAGGGTCATTTCAGTGGATGGACTGGAAGGCCTTAGGATGGATTTAATGTTGCCAGTCGTCCCAATATTAGGGAACTCACTGCTGTGCCAGGCTTGTAAGTGCCCCCGTGACTCCCAGGCAGGGTCCCCTTTTAATACAGCCTCTACATAAGGCTCTCCTTTTCCTAAAACATACACAGGATCATCTATTTTCATCTCCTCTACTGAAAATAAGTTGAGAAGCACCTGGAAGAGTACTGCTGTGAAAGACAGGTGGAAAGATGTCTCACAAGAGCACTCTATTCCTCGCATAGACTTGCCAGGTCCAAAAACCTAAGTCACAGACCGTAACCCCTAGGAGGCAATGCATAAGGGAATGGACAGACTGCAACCTGAGGATCCATGTTAGCATGGACCTCCAGGGTCACCATGGACAGCCTCCCCGTGGGCCACATAGGGAACAGAATGGGACAAAGTTTCAGGAAAGGATCAGACTCTCCTACTCAGCTCAAGGAATTCTAGTCAATTAGATTAAATGGCTAATGTTACACTGTAGTCTCATTTTATGGTTGGATCACATTAGATTTGTGGACATGTTTACAATTTGAGTGTTTTTAAATGTAAATTGATGTCTTCTATAAATCTGGGCAATAACTTTTTTTTTTTTTTGAGCTGAGCCATCCTGCCACCTGTTGGTAGCTCAGCAGCAGCTCAGCTCAGGCTAGGTATCAAACTGCTGTTGTTCAGAGCTCTTAACCAACTGAGCCATTCGGCAGGCCCTGGGCAATAATTTTTAAAATAAAAATATTCTTCATTTATCTTATCTAACTATAAAAGAAAAACATATTGACTCTAATAATTTGGAAAATATATGAAAGCCTGAAAAATAAAAGTAGAGGTCACCCACCTGCATAAACAGAGATAACTACCTACAGGAAATTACAAAGATAAGATGGTACACACATGACTGCATGCACTGGACAAACAGGCTTTCAGAGTTATCCACACTTGTCAACATTTGACAATATGAACCCTACAATTATCTTCCTATGCAAATAAGTACATTTTTAACCCACACTGTATCGTTGTATTTTGTGAGGTTGGCCTTTACAGTATCATGTATTATGAACTTCTTCTTTTGAATCGTATTCGTTTTCTATGCTAAGCCACAAGCTACCACGGCCTAGGGTCCTAAGACAGCGTCCGTTTTTATCTCAGTCTCCGTGGGTCCAGGGTCCAGGCTCAGCAGGACCAGTTGTCCTTGCAGGGTCTCAGGCTGGTCACTGCGAGAGCTAGGCTGTGCTCTTGTCTGCAGCTCCACTCCCTCCTCCCAGATCATTCCTGTCATTAGACAATTAGGCTTCTTTTGGTATAAGGCCATGGCCCCTATTTTGCTGCTGCCTGAGGTCTCAGCCATTCAGCCGCCTCTCTTGGCAGCTCATGTCTTCAAAGCCAGCAGAGTTAACATCTCCTATGCTTTGGATCTCTTATTTCAGAAAGCTTCCCGTCCCTTTTCAGTGCTAAATTGATTAGGTCAGGCTCAGCCAGAAACACCTGTCTTTTGATGCTTTCAAAGTCAGTTGAATTGAGACCTTACGTACACCTGCAAAATTCCTTGGCTTTTGTCATTTGAAGAAACCTAATCACCGAAGTGAAATCTGTCACATCCACAGGTTCAGGCAACACTCAGGGGAGGGGACTGTACAGTCTACCTGGGGGGGGGGGATGGGTAGATGGGATACAGGACTCTGGGCCATCAGAGAGCTCTGCTGACCACTGTCATTTTTTGGTGCTGTTTGCAATAGATATTGGTGCTGTGGGCTAAACATTTGGTTGTGTCCCTGCTGCGCACAGAGTACAATGGCATGGCCCTGACCCCTGGCAGGTAAGGGCAGCTACGTGACTTCCTTTGGGCAATGGGCTGTGAGGGGAAGTGATATGCGTCCCATCCAGATGGAAGTCCTCAGAAACAGTAAGGGATTCAGCACCGCTTCCCTTCTTTCTGGCACAGCAGCCAGACACGACAGAGCTGGGGCTGTTCTGCTCTCAATCCCAAGGCTGCTGCTAGGGCCTGTCACCAGCCTATCAAGGGCACGGGCAGAAAGTACCTGTGTTGTCTGAGCATAAGTATTGTGTCTGTCATAACAGGAATCTCCTCTCATCTTGGACGCACTATTCCTTTTTTAACTATAGATAGAATTTTACACATATTCCTGCTAAATTCTACTGTAGTGTTTTTGGTTCAGCTTTCCAACTTGTCAAAACAATTATGAATCTGATTCTATCATCATCTTATTGGTGCCTTTTGGTTTGGGGTCACTGGCGCATTTGATAAGTAGCCTTAGATGTTGTCACCAAATACTGAGCACAGATATTGATGATGACAGGGTCAGTACTGGGCCTCTGCCACATCCCCAGAGAGGTCCTCAAGTGACGAATAGTCATTAATCACGCCCCCAGCACCACTGTTCAACAGTCATGTGCAAGCCATGTGCATGATTTACTGTTCAAAACAATAGTATGGTTACTGAAATAAAGATGATATGATAAAATAAACATAGAATCGTGTGATGAGTTCTAAAATTCTTCCCTTCTAACAGTTTTATCAGGGTCTAATTTCCATGCCATGAAATCCACTCACTGTGTCGGCTCAGTGACACTCACTGTCCTGTCCCATTTCCTGTTCAGCTCCTTCTGGAAGCATGTGCATGGCCTGTCACAGTTGGAGGCCTCTGTACCCTTCCTGCCCCTGTGCTGGCAGTCTTTTCTTCTTCTCAGCAGGCTGGCCCCCGCTGGTTTTCTTCCAACATCTGTGCCTCCCAAGACATCTCCAGATCACATTCTCCAACTTGATGCTTTTCTAGCACATTCTTCAGGGTACGCCAACAGGGCCAGTTCAGACCTGCTCCCTGAATCCACACTACATATGCCTCTGCAGCATCAGAAACCAGTCCGTCAGATGAAGGCCGAGGCTGTATTCAT
The DNA here is from genome assembly GCA_033961575.1 of Aselliscus stoliczkanus. Taxonomy (NCBI): domain Eukaryota; kingdom Metazoa; phylum Chordata; class Mammalia; order Chiroptera; family Hipposideridae; genus Aselliscus; species Aselliscus stoliczkanus. The sequence continues at coordinate 71,292,791 of CM066731.1, read as the reverse complement.
GGGATTATAAAGACACACTTAACTCCCGTGACCCTCTGTCCACATTTATGGTGACCAGCACTATGAGAGTCCACTGCACACGTAAACTACACCCCTAATCTGGGTTCAAGCCACCAGGCCACACCGCTGGCCAGACACAGGGTCAACACACACTCCTGTCTGCCATGGAGTCAGCGTGACTTCACTCCTTTTGTCTTGGGATTAGTCATCACCTCCCTCTCAAGCGAGGCCTCTTTGGGGTGACAAATCACATGATCACCCTAACACAGGGTTTAGGGCTAAAAAAAAAGCCTGCTGATACCCCAAAAAGGTCAACAAGCCTTGTCTCAGAGAGGCTCCTGAGTCAGATGTCAGCAGGGCCTCATGGGGATCGCAACCCCCATCACCAGCAAGTACCCTGGGGCCAAACAGGCACGGGGGTCATCAGGTTGTCGACAGGCTGAGTCCTTGGGCTTTTTAGTCATTTGGAAGCACAGACAGCAACACTTTGCTACACAGGCTGACACCTGGTAGCTAAGGAAGTGTCACTCAGGTTCCTCAGAGGATGTGTCACCACCAGTAACCCCACTCACACCTGCATACATATTGGCCCTGGGCCGCTGCCATGTACGGGAATTGACTTGAGCAGAGGCAGATGTAGACCATCTAGGGCTGTACCTGCTTTTTCATCAGTAAATGGCCTTTTCTAACTAATAGGATTGTGGTATACACTAGAAATCAGTAAAGAATGAAGCAGTGTGTGCAACAGCCTCTCACAGGACCCAGCACAGCGAATGTGGGACTTTATTTCTTGGGTGGAGTCACACAAATTCCAAGTGGCTGCCAAGAGTACTGTCCCAGACAGGTGACGAGACCCTCACGAGCTGGAGTGGGACAAGTCTATCACTGGCGCAGGAATGGGAACTGGGCCGTAGGGACCCTGACGTGCAGTTCCCACCTGCGAAATGATTCATATTTATAATTCCTACTTTAGTTTTTCACTTAATAGCTGTTTACTCCCTAGTAAGCTATTTTAATTGTTAATATCCTTGGATATTAAAAATTTTAAGTTGCTGTTCTCATGTGAACACTTTAAAGATATTATTATCAAAGGAACTACATAGTCTTCCTTTTTCATGAAGATATTCCCTCCTGCTGGCACCAGGAGGATTTCACAAGCCCATAGGGTGTGAGCATCTGGTGATGACACAGCACAGAATGATGAGGCCTCAGCTGACTTTTTCTCCATCTCATATCAGACTCAGTGTGTGCAAATCTGACCTATTTAAGTAACACTGATTTTTTAAAAAATGATTTTATTGAAGAATTGGGGAAGGGGAACAGTGTTGGGGGATTGGGGAAAGGAAACAGTCAAGTTGTCCTTCAATCTTAGTTGTGGAGGATGCAGCTAGCTCAGCTCCAAGTCCAGCCACCATCTGGCTGCCCTTTTGGCAGCTCTCAGCTACTCAGCTCAAGGTGCTGTGTTCAATCTTAGTTGTGGGTAGGCGTAGCCCACCATCCCATGTGGGAGTCTAACTGGCAACCTTGTTTTTAGGAGCATGTGCTCTCACCAGCTGAGCCATCCTGCCACCTGTTAGCAGCTCAGCAGCAGCTCAGCTCAGGCGCAGCTCACTGGTCCATGTGGGAATCGAACCAGAGACCCTGTTGCTCAGAGCTCGCGCTCTTAACCAACTGAGGCTGGACCCCAAGAGATTTTTTTTTTTAATACCTGAATTTTTTTTTTAATTGCAATACACTCCTACACACACACACACACACACACACACACACACACACACACACAAGATTATATTGTTATATTGTCTGGATTTTATACTATAAATACTTGGTAATGTTTTTCATAAAATAAAAAAGGAAGTTTCCATCCTGTATATATTAAATTTATTTCATAAAGCACAAGTATACATAATTATTGTAACTTTTGGCATACTTAATGTTATAACAAATGCTCATTTTATTTATATGTGTGTAAAATTCCTTTTCAGTCCCTCAAAAATATCTTACTGACATCGTGCAGAATTTCAAGATTTGATTATGAGTGCATATCTCAGAAAGATATGTCTTTCTGATTTAATGAAGCAGCTTCCAGCTATTTCCTGCTTGCCCATATTTTTGAAGCTGACTTGTACCTTGGTGGATATTCATGTGGTGTCACTTATATGTGTGCTGTACACGTGGCTGGCCAGAGCATGGAATGTTCTCTTAGATAAGAGCTATGTGGACATTTGCCTGGCTAGCCATATCATCTTAAAAACAGAAACACTTCACAAAAACCTGCCAACGAGGTTGCTGGATTTAGGAGAGGCAATTTGCAGATGACGGCAGATTGTGTCTGGCACTGAGATTCCCCAGCACACTGAAGGAGGCCGCAGTGTGGGACCCCCATTTGTCATGTGGAAGGGGTTCCCTGCTCCACACACACAGAGATATTAGCTGACTTCTGAAGCCTTTACAAAAGTTAGCTAATGAGGGTGTTGTTATGGCTCCCTTGTTCTATATTCTCCTTTCAAAGTCATCACTTTTGCAGCTCAGAAAATTGTGTGTGTGCAAAGGAGTCCAGAAAAGTTTTATGCATGAAGAAGGCTGGTAGAGGCATCCGGACTACCACACCACTAACACCCCAACAGAAATCTGAACTTGGTTCCGAGCCCAACCTGGTTTCACGAGCTCACCTCTTGATGCGTTTCCCTGCCAGAGATACGGAAATCAGAGTAAGCAGCCCACACAGTCAGAGTTTGTAAATTCAGAGGAAGTCAAAGAAAACAGTTTCGGGGCAGTGAACTATTTAAGTTATTCCAGTGGCAGGTTTTTCAGAAACAACTATGGTTTCAGCATTAGATTTATTTATAAAAACAGGATAAGCAAAAATTCTCATTTATAAGAAGTGGTACCCATGATTTTGTGAAACTCCCTCACCTGTTTGTCACCTGGGAGAAAAAGGCACTGTCACACAGCCACTCTGCTGTGTAACAACGCAAATGGGTTTGTGTTTCTGGGGACTCTAACCTCCACGGACACTGGTTCCTGACCCTGCCACCCCTGCTTTGGAGGGACACACTGCCCTCCTGCGCATCACTGACTCCACATGCAGGAAAGTGCCAGAGCATTACACAACCTCAGATGACATCAGTGCATCTGGTTTCCAGACACTGGAGAATTAGGTAAACGATGTAATTTTTAGGGATTTCTCCCCCTCTACATTAAACCCAATTTACCATTGCAACCCCATGAAAAAGAGCTCCACTGATTTTGATGAGCAGAGAGTGGACTCAAACGTTCTTACAGCACACACTGAACAACTGTGATGCCTGTCACACTGTTTTTCCTATTTCCTGGAAATTCCCAAACCTATTTTCCACTACTCAGGCGTTGTCATTTCCCTGCCTCAAGGAGCTCTATGTCAAATGTAATTTGGGCTGCAGATTTTCTAGCAAATGTATGTATACATATTTCCTAAGGTTGGCGTCATATATCTGAACAGATAACCAAGCAGGTTGAACACATTGTACGTATATATTACATAGCTGGCCAGAGTATAAAATGTTCTCTTTTATAAGAAGAGATTTCTTGTGAGAAAGTCGCCCTGTGTTATGGAATGAAAAACATGAGTTACAGAATTATTTACTGAATTAACTGCTGAACTCAAAGATCAGTGTGCTGATGTATTTTCTTTGATTCAAAGTCTCATTGCTTTGCATAGCTGAGTGAAACTCCAGGTAATGCTTTAATGCAGGAATCCATTACACACATCTAAGGTGGGGACACCTGTGTCAAGATGGTGTTTGTACTGGGATCTGACTCTGCCTACCCTGCTTTACTCTTCTCTCCCATGAAACCCTCAGGAGCCGTATACTCCAGGGGTGGAGGTGACACAGAGATGACACATGTATGTATGAATATGCTTGTGAAGGCTGGTGGTCGTCACTGCTGGGAGCAGCCCCCTGGGTTGTGTGCTCAAACCTCTGGGGCTGGCCTCTTAGGCAGAATAAAATGCAGACCTCCAAGAGACCGTCCTATAAAGGGACTCCATTCTATGTTTTCACTTCTGTCCTATGAACTTGGGGCTTTGCCATACTCTGCATGACTCAGCATCCTGGGAACATATCCTCAGCTTCCTGTCTGCTCCTGGTCCATGCTTCTAGGATACAGCCCTCATTTCTATCACCCTGCAGTGCACATCCCTGCCTCCCACCATGGTCCAGGTCAGCTGCCAGCTCCCGAGTGGTCCTTAATGCCTTTGGGGAATTAACTGGCCCTCCCCAAGATTACAAACAATACACCCTTATTACCAAAAGCCCTCTATGCAGTAAGTCAGTATTTCACTGCCTCTGGTAAGTTCTAAATTGAGGGGAAAGTTGAATTTCCTTTATTTGTAACCTTCACTTCACCCATTATAATAGCATGCATGTAGTAGGCACACAGTAAGTGTTGTTTTGTTTTCTTGTGTTTGTTTTTTTTGAGGGCAGTGTCACTGGCCCTCATATGTGGGATCCGAACTGGGGCCGCTGGCATCCCAAGCCTGCTCTTAACCACTGCACAACTCGGCCAGTCCATACATTAAGTGATTTTGAATTGGCTTTTTAGCTGATGGAATTCTTTATAAATTAGCTTTCTGTATATTCAGAAATACTGGGCATGACACTGGACCTGCTGACTTAGGAGTACCATGAGTGGGATGTGATGCGCACATTCTAGATAGATTTCTACATTCAGTACGTAAATACTGACAGTTTTCTGTTTTACTGTTACTGTACATTTCACTTTCTATTAATTTTCAGAAAGCTGTTCCTTACTCAACATCAACTACGACTATTGAAAAAAATTAAAGTTATGAAGCAAGATTCCCTAATTATACTAAGGACACATGATATATTTCAGCTCTTGACACTATTCTTGCAAAACAAATTAGTTGTTTTTGTTATCCTACACATGCCTTTGACCATTTTCAGCCTAATGTTCATCATTTAGTCACAGTGACATTTTCCAGTTATAAAAATAACTTTTTCTTCTCAATAGTGCAACGATTTAGTATTCCAAGGGTTTCTTAGGTCAGATCTAAGTATCAGCTTCCAGGACCTCAGGACATCTTATTAGGGTTTCTTAGCACTGGTGTCATACATGTGGAGGCGCACACAACTCCTCAGATTTACACATCTGTGTCTGGGTCCTTTTGTCCCAGCACTCCACTGCTATGTCTTGTGCATATTCTCACCCAGTGCTGTCACTTCCTATAGTGTTCCTAACTGATGAAGCCATCCCCTAAGTCACACATCAGTCCGACAGAGATGAAAAGAAGGCAATAGACACATCACCAGCGTGCTGAAGGCAGAAGCCAGCTCTTCCAAGTTCATGCGCGTAAGGTTCCTGGACATGATGCTAACAGGTGCCAGACTGTAAATTCATAACATGAAAGATACACACTGAAAATGATATATTAAATGATAACAGTAAGGATCAAGCTTACTGCTCATTTTTATCTGTCCCTTTTATTCCTAAATTACTTCTGGAAACAATGTAGCACAAGACATGTAGTCACAACATACCACATTCTTTTCCTTCTTTATTTCTGTTTCTTCCTTTCTTGTTAAAAGTCTTCTCTGAAGCTCACAGAAATGAGAGTCCACCCAACACCCTGAAGAAGTAAGCAATCATTGGAAGTATTTTTCTGTTTAGGTAAATGGTAAGTGATCGCAGTTTAGACTTGAATAAAATTCAACATTTACTTTATTTATGTGACTTCTGACAATGCGTTATTATAATACAACAAACAGCAAAGCCAAAACAAAGAAATGAGCAAACCCAAACCCAAAGAGATCTGGCTAATATTAAGAACCTTGCTTATTTTCTGGATGAAAGTGGAGAAATATTTACTACAGATGCGTCTACATGGTAAGTTTTCAATATATTTTATCAATGAAAATACTAAACACACACCTGTCACTTTATCCTATCATGATTAAATAACTTAGAGCTGGCTTTAGATCAAAAATTGATTTCCTAGAGAAATGTTAAAACTTTGTTTCTCTAAAGACCTGTTTATAGCCCTCCACCCCAGAGGGAGATCCTGTTTCTAACTGTGGTGGCTCCTCATACAAGCGTCCATGAAAAGACAGTCCAGAACCAGAGGCATCACAGCACCAGTGGAAATGGGAGGCCCTCGGGGAATCATCGCACAGCAGCAGTGGTGGACGTGATCCTGTCACTCAGAGGGCTTGCAGATGCACAGATTATATCTTCTGCTGTGACCACATGCTGTTTTCACCCTAAGCAACAATCATGATATGCGGAAATATAATTAGTCAAAAGTAGCCATGATAACATTGGCAAAGATGAAATAGTAATGCCCAGTTTTGGTGACAGTTTGGGAAAACATGCATGTATATTGCTGGTGTTAGTGTAATTTGGCACATTTTTAAAGAGGGAAGTCTTAAAATGGGTGTGATAAATGCTCTAGAACTTTTTCCAAAGAAATCAGTGGGGAGGTGGACAAAGACAGAAATACGTATTAGTTCTGTTTTCTATAAAAACAAGAAAATAGGAACTACTTGTATCATGAATGAAAAAGGAATGATTTCAGCAAATTATACTTCAAAACTGCCTTATGGAAGGATTCTCATCACCATTGTAAAATACAGTAGGACGAGAGGCTAAAATGGCATTTACCACAAATGTTTTTATTAGAAAGGAAGCATCTATTTTTATATACACCTTGGGGATATGAATGTGGAGTTACTGGAACTGCATACTAACAGGTTTATGTTAATGGTGGTGGAAACCAAAAATTGAGATTAACGGTTATCTGTAAATAAGTCTTTTTCCTTCAGGTTTTCTGCTCTTCTGGCTTTGATATTATTTACATAGTAATTGTGCATGTGGTGTTTACAATATGTGTATTTTTTACTTTGAACTCAGACTTCTGATGTGAGTTAGAGCATCACTGTATGACAGAGCATACGGCTGTTGATTCGCTGGGTGGGTTGAGGAACAATGAAATGGGGGAATTCCTTCACAAATGAACTAACTCACTGCCATCTGCTAGTGTTAACCCGTGTGAACTCTGGGGAAATTGAGACGTTAGCTGGAAGAATGTAATGGGTGTGACCACAGAAGACGCTGATGGGGTGGTGCTCACGTGCCCCTTCACTCCACCTGTATTTAGGAATCAAGTGCAGCCCCCACCCTCTGGGAGTCAGTGTCACCAAGAGCCCCCCGATCATACCCCTTATGGAAGGACCGTGTAGCCAGTACAGGCTGTGACGGCCCAGAGGACAGACATCACTCCGAATCTCAGTACTGAGGTTGGCTGCTGAAAATGACATGCCTGGAACAACAGGGCACCTTATTCATGAGTGACCACATGGACATTGAAGCTTTCTACAACTTAATATACCTGGAAATAGAACAGACAGTGACTCCAAGGCTCCTCAAGTCATAATATTGTGTTTATCAAAGAAAGAAAGAACTCCAGTTCGACACTTCAGTCTGGGCAGCGAATGTGGCAAGAAGGCACTTCACAGACAGATGGTAGAGAGGGTGGGAGGGGCGGGATGATGGGAGGATGGTAGGACTGAACCAGACAGAGTAAATTCCTGCTCGAGCCTGAGGATGCAGCAGCTCAGAGAGAGAGATAAGAAGCCAACTGAGCGGGCTTGGAAACACAGACACTGCTCACTATCCCAGTTAGCACAAGAGGCAGGGCGGGGAGGGAGCAGTAGGACATCATGTCAGAGAGAGGTGGTAGTATCACCGTGATGCCCACACTGGCATCCCAGGGGACTCCTGCAGCCATATTGCCCTGAAAGCGTAAATAAAGGCACAACTCAGACTGCAGCCTGCCTGCCCGGACTGCCTTCCAGAAGGCATGTGGGCACACAGGCCCTTTCCACATGTAACTCCACACGCAAAAATGAGGGAGAGCATGGCACTGAAGTGTGACAACTGTCCCCTGTGCTCGTTCTTCTGGGTGTGCCTGTGAGGGAGTGAGAGAGGCTGAGGACAAGTGGGAGGCCCAGCGGGTCATCTCTCATCTCCTACTTGTGGACCTGGCAGTGACCAGTTGGGCTTCCGTCCCCTTCCTGAAGTACAGGCTACTGGAAAGCAAAGAGCATTCAGCTGTACAGTTTATGGAACAGCCCAACAGTTTCAAGGGGCTGAGGTGTGGAGATGAACATTTCTGCATGACTTAGCATACCATTAAATATTTTAGACCAAAAATACCAATTGGCTATTTGAGATTTAGTTCAGCATGAATTCAACAACTGAACATGACTTAAAACAATTTATTCATTTTATTGTAAAAATCTCTTGGATTTATAGCACTGTGCAATATGGTTTAATTTAAAAAAACAATGTGAGGCCATCATTCCCTTACTTGGATTACTTATTCTCCCATTGACAGCCATATTTTAAATCATGTTATGATACTATTCATCAAAATCCCTGATTAAAAAAGACAACAGTAACTTGGTGGATAACAATATCCTTTAAAACTCTTCCATGCATAATTTAAAAGTGAAAGATGCTGCTAAGTTATTATTTGAAGAAATTGGAAGAAGAAAAATATTTCAAGAGGCAGAGTCTGACAAAATGAGTCACGGAAACAATCTGTGTTTAAGTATAAGATGACTTAAAAAGTGTCAAGATTGGTGAGCAGTACCATACAAATATGTTAATTGATTGCAGTAAATATTATGTGTAAGGCATAGAGCAGTTGATGGTGGGAGTGTCAGAAACTATTTTTTAAACAGTATTTTTCTTGAAGTCCAGCATACGTATAGAAAAGTGCTCAAATCATAATTATGTAGCCTGGGGAATTTTTGGAAATTGGACAAATCCATGTAACCGCCACATGGACCAAGGGTCAAACTGTTTCTAGCCCCCAGAGTCCCCTGTGCACACTATTTAGTCACGACATCCTTTTCAAAGATGACATGAACCCTGAACTCTGACACTGTGAGGTGGTTTTCCTGAAACATGTTCCTTCTGAATATCCCTCACATTCCAAGTTGTCCTCCTGTACCTGCCATGACCCCAATGTCACACAGCAGCCACTGTGCCGGGAGCCCAAACGTACTGCGTTCTCCAGGCCCGAAAACAACCTTGCCCAGCAGAGGCTGTCGTATTTCCTACACGCTGGACACGAGGGAAGCAAGGCTTCAAGTGCTAAGTGACACATCCAGTGTGAGTCAGTGAGGGGTCTTGGCTCCATCCCCGGGCTTTAGGACATCACTACTGGCAGCCACCTCAGTGTTTCATTCATTGCCACAGGATAACCGGGGGTGCCAAAAGAAATGTATACAAGTAGACACTTTGGTCAGCGTTGCTCAAGCAGTAGTTTGCTGTAATCAGAAGTGTCTGGATGCTGATGGGAACCACTTTAAGGACCTCTTTTAATTGCAGAAATCAAACATGACTTGTACTAGTCTTTTGTTATTGGCATATATTGAGTATTATAATTTTCATACAGTTTTTTCCTTTCTTAAAACATGTATACATTTTTTTTTGGCACCCTCTGTACTTGTACTAATACAAAACTTTCATTTCTTTGGGAAAAAGTGTTTGCCTAAGCAAGGCATGAAAGATAAACTACAGATTGTCACAGCAGCTGCCTCTGAGATTTTTGTTTGTTCATTTTTTTAGCTGACCCATCCTGCCACCTATTGGTAGCTCAGAGGCAGCTCAGCTCAGACCAGGAATCAAACTGGTGACCCTGTTGCTCAGAGCTTGCACTCTTGAAAGAGCTCTTAACCCACTGAGCCACTTGGCTGGCCCAGCACCTGAGTTTTGATTGATGGAAAGAGCAAAGGCTTTTTCCCCTATAAGGCTAGAGTTTATTATCTGGAGGTTATATGTTAACTAGGATTGCTGTGTTATAAAATTTACTATCAAAAACATAAGAAACTAAGAAACATATTTCCAAGGGAAAGAGATCTTTTCTAAAAAACAGTATCTTCCATTTTGGTTACACAGAAAACAGACGATGGTTGAAATCATAGCCCTTGAATTAGAACTTTAATAAAACACGTCAGGTTCCCCTTAATCTCCCCTAGATTAAATTATGGAGACTTTTAAAAATCTGATGCTTTAAAGTAAGAAATATGGGAGGAAGAATCACTCTAAAATGAAACATCCTTTTCTCAATTGTTATAAAGTATCGATATAATTTATTATTAAATTTGGCAGGTTTTTTGTGGTGTGTGTGTGTGTGTGTGTGTGTGTGTAAGAGAGAGCTAGAAGTAGGATTCAATAAAACATATTTTCATGTTTTAATTTACTTAATATTTCTATAGTTTTAAAAATGGAAACTTTTCATTCTGTCTCCACCAAAGAAAGTATGTTGTTTTATAACATATCTGAAGAAAATGAGATGTAAGATTTTACTAAACAGATCATCTTGGCAAAATTAGATTTGGGACACATCCAGGGTCCCACATGCAATATAATAAATTCTCCAGATAGATGAGCTTTTCATTTGGAGTCAACTACTTGGCTAATATGAGAAGTCAGTGGATGAACACCAAAAACACATCAAGCTTAACAGGCAAAACTTGACCAAATCATGATGAAATGCCAGCAGATTACTTTGTTCTTAAATTAATTATTGTGAAAAAGGAACTTAGTTTTCTTTTCCTCAAAAAGTATATGCTTTACAGCAGAAGTTGTAACAGCATCACATAAAATCATAACAGTGTTTCATAAATAATACTGTTTTTAGGGATCATGTTAATATTAGCTGTGACAATTGCTATTAATCATGACACGATGTTCTAGGACTGGTGCTGGGTACTCTGTACAGATTCACGCTAATATTTTCATTTGACAATTTAGTGAGGTGTAATAATCCACATTTCCAAGGTGAGAAAACTGAGGTACAGAGAAATTAATTTGCCCAGGGCCAGAGACTGAGAGCAAATGATAGAGTCAGAGGTCAAAATCCAGTCTCTCAGATTCCAAATGCAATCTAGTCTAGACCACAAAGGTTCATGTTTTAACTGAAAGTCAAATATAGAGGGTCTCAGGAATTTTACTGTATTTAAAATGAGAAAGAGAATTCTAGATTGAGTAAAATGCTTGAGGGTTATTTGGCCAATGCACAAAATATTGGGTTGTTGGAAAAATCATGACATATTTTTTCTGTTTTTCGTTGCAAAAACGCGTCATAATTTTTCCGACAACCTAATACATACACAAAAGTGCATTTATTGAATGTATGTCTAAGCTTCCATCATTTAACGGTTCATACTATGTTTTCTGGCTGTCTGTAGGCAATCGCTCATGTACAGGCAGACAGAATTTTATACGCACCTTAGTGATCAATTTTCCACTTCTGGTATGAGCTGTCTAAATGTTTTCATGTATGTGTTTGCACAAACACACTCATAGATATTTAGATATTAAAATAAGAGATGATGCTACTCATCTTTTACAATTTTATCAGAAGAAACTGCATTACTTGAGAAAGAGAGCAATAAACATTAGTCTGGACTTAGTTTTGTTAGAAAAGGACGTTTCTTCAAAGATAGTTCAAGCTACCTCTTGGAATAGAGGATATGGCTGAAAGCTAGTGTATCTATATTATAACAGCACAGCTCATTTAAAGCAATTTGACACTCACTGAGTACATTCAAATGACTTTGAAGATTATGAAACCTGCCTTGTCTTGCCAAGGATGAATGAATGGCCTGCTGCTCAACCCATTGTGTTGTTCCATGTAAGGATGAACATCCCTCCTCCTAAATCATTAGCTCATAAAATTGAAGACAGTTATTATTTTTTATTTTTTTTCAGAAATTAACTGAGGTTTCAGGTAGTATCTCTCTGCCTTTTTATTTATTTTATTTATTTTATTTTTTTTGAGGGCAGTGTCACTGGCCCTCATATGTGGGACCTGAAACAGGGCTGCTGGCTTCCCAAGCCAGCACTTTACCACCGCACCACTCAGCCAGCCCATCTGCCTTCTTATTGACATGACAATGAAAACCACCTCTAATAATCAGACATTATATTAAAAACTAAGTATCATAGTTAGGTAAATGTCTAGGGTTTATAAGGTCTATTATTTTTCTTGTTCTGATATTAGGTACACAAGTTTTGTCAAGGTTATTCTGATAGTCATCACCAATATTTTTAAAATATTAGTGGCTTTGCTGCCCATAATTCGTTAGGTAAATTGTTGGTCTTTTGAAACCCTATTAACATTTTATATTTGTGTCAAGGAAGGAGACAAGTGAAAAACAGTCAAAAGATCTAAAACACATTCTATTCATCAGGAGCCTACAAAGACAGAGGACTAATAGGGTATATACACATTTGATATATATGAGATGTACGATAGGAACTGGCTCCCATGGTCATGGGGTCAAGAAGCCCCATTATCTGCCATCTACAAGGTGGAGAACCAGGAAAGCAAGTGCTGTAATTCAGCCTCAGTTCAAAAGGCGTGAGAATCGGGGAGGGGGCAGTGGTGTAAGTAGTACAGTTCCTGGGAGTCAGAATGCCCAAGAACCAGGGCAGAGGGAGCAGTTTCACCCTCCCTTTGCCTGTTCATTCCATTCAGTCCTCAACACATTGGAAAGTCCCACCTGAGTTCTTTCCTCAGTCTAATTCTAACCTCTTCAAGAGACACCTTCATGGAGACACTCAGAAATAATGTTCATCAGGTACCTGGGCACATCCTGTCCCAGTCAAGTTGACATATGAAATTAACCATCACACTAATGTAACTGGAGTATCAGAAGGGGAGAGGAGAGAGACAATGGTGCAGAAAAACACATGAAGAGAAAAAGATTGAGAATTGTTCAAAAACTTATTAAAGTCTTGAATTCATAGATTCAAGAAATTCAGTATGCCCTAAGAGGAGAAAAAAAAGAACACCACTAGGAACTTCATAGTAAAACTGCTGAAAACAAAGACAAGACAAGGAAAAAAATCTTAAAAGCAGCAGGAAACACACACGCGCGCACACACACACACACACACACACACACTATCTTCAAAGAAGCAAAAATAAGATTGATGGCTGACTTTTTGAGAGAAACTATTTACAAAGTCAGAACAATGAAAGCAGATCTCTAGAGTGCTAGGAGAAGAGTTTCTTGCATAGAATCCTATACCCAGTGAAAATATCCTTCAGAGATGAGGCCAAAATTAAAGATGTTGTCAGTCAAAAACCAAAGTTGAGATACTTACACCACAATGAATTTCAAGGAAGTTCTTCAGGCAGAAGGCAAATGATTCCAACTGGAGGAAGACAATTGAATGAAGTAAAAGGACAACAGAATATATATATATATATATATATGTTGTCATATATATATATATATATATATATATATATATATATATATATATAAATAAGAGTAAGAAGGGAACATACCTTGCTTAAGACAGACACTAATAAGTCAGAGGTATATTAAAAGCTTCAGAATCACTGATAAAAATGCACAAGGGTAAGTAACTGAAAAGCTAACAGAGGAAGATAAGTGCAATATTAAAAAATACCTGATTATTCTAAGAAATAAATGAAGGAGTAAGGATCAAAGGACCAGTGGAAAAACAACAACAGAAACAAATAACAAGATGGTTGATGTAAACTGTTTACATCCCAAGTAAGTGGATCTCTCCTTGGAGGAAAGGCTGACTAGAGGACCGAGGCAGGAAATCTGAAGATGGGCCTGGGTGCATCCCCACAATGACAGATGAATGTCAAAGGCACACAGGAGTCAGCTGAAAGAGCTCCCAAAGGCCAAAGCTGGAACAACTGGAGCAACCACAAATGAACTGTAAAATAAATATTCACAAGACCATATTGGTATAAATGAATAAAGAGGAGACTAAACCAATCTTCATCACATAACAATTCCAAATAATTTATGTAGATGCTCCACCCTCAAGGAGCTGGAATGTAATCTCTCCTCAGCAAGCATGGGCTGTTAAGTGCTTCCTTTCCTTGGGCACAATACAGAAAGAGAGGGAGGGAGAGTGATGTCACCGTGGATGACCAGACAGACACTACTTGGTCAGGTTATCCAGGTTGGCAGCAAGGGTCACAGGTCACATTGATAGTATGTACCCCTAATAGGACAGCATTTTACCTCTGTGATCATCCTCCCCAAACAAGCATAACCCTAGTATAATCATGAAAAAAAAATCAGATAAATCCCAATTGAGAGACGTTCTACAAAACTGCCAAGGTCATAAGAATAAAGGGACTCTGAGAAGCTGTAACAACTAAGAGGAGCCTAAGGAAACATGACTAATGTGATACTCAGGATGAGACCTGAAAAACAAAAAGGGCATTAGGTAAACATTAAGGAAATATGAGTAAAGTATGAACTTCAATTGTGCCAATATCGGTTCACTAATTGTAACAAACCCATCATTTTAATGGAGGATATTAATAATAGGGAAACTGGGTGCAGAGCATATGTGAATTCTCCACACTATATTTTTAATTTTTCTGTAAATCCAAAGCTATTTTAAAATAAAAAGTTCTGAAAATCTAAATTGGACGTCACAGAAATGACAGCGTGAGGAGTGCTTCTAGAAATCTCCCCTGGAAGTTACAACAAATTGAACACCTATAATTCAACAAAGGATAACTTAAGCAACACATAAGCACATCTGAGACCCGCACATCGATTTGCCTGAAGGTGGGTAAATCCGGGGAGCGGGGTAGGAGGGAAGGGGAAGGGCAGAGACTAGGGCCGTGGAAACATTTGAAAACTCTGGGAACTGCCTTGTCTGTGCAAAAAAAGAAAGAAACACAACAAAAACCAAAAACAAAACAAAACAAAAAAACCAATAACAGGAACAGAAACCCAAAGGAGTCCGCACACTCTGTGAGTGAGAGTGGGGGTCTCCCCTGAAAGAAACACCCTTCCCATTGTCCTTCCTGCTGTGGAGAGACTTATCAGTGTTTTTTTGGGAAACAGAAAGAAAACTCCCTTTCTACCCTCTAGGGCTGAAAGATAGAGTCTCTGTGGTAAATGGGTGCAGCATTTCTTAGCAATGTGGGGAGTAGTGACCATCAGGAGATGCAGTGGCCCTCAGCCTAGACCCAGGTCTCTGAGTTACCACTGCTCTTGCCAATGAAGCCCTTGCCTCTCCTGATTATGCAGGGCGCTTTCTCCTGACTGGCAGACACTCTTCTTCCTACCTGCTGTCTTAAGTGCCTTATAGCCAGCTCTGAGCATAGGGGCGGGGGAACCCTGATGGGTTGCATCTGCAGTTTCCAATTCCCACTCCAGCTAGTTTCAAATGCTAAGTCCATGTAGAGAAGGGCTGTGCTCTAGCAGCCAGTGTGAGCCTGCTGGTGTCCTGGCATGAGAAACCCAAAGTGATACAGTGACCACAGCTGACCCTGAGTGGTGGGAACACCCTGCACCCATGCAGATGCATTCACTCTAAGAACCCAGATCTCAATACCCATAGAATTGAAGCTGCAGGGATAAGCCCCCTGAGCAAGTCCCTGAGAATGATAGTTAAGCTGGGTGACTCCTACCTCCATCTGTGTCTCCTGGGTGGTACCTATGGGGATGCAGCTCCATGTAATGTTTACTGATTTGGGGTGTATGTGCAGGCCAGAGAACAGGTCCCTGTCCTTGCAATATCTTATCTCCAAGTCAGTACAGTATGGGTGATATCAGATGTCACTCTTTTGATCTGTCATGCCGACAGTTTATTTGGAAATACCAGTGGATCCCTTGGCCACATGCCCATTGCTGCATCTCCTTTGTCATATGGGGTCACCAAGAGAGCCTTGGAGTTTCTGTCAGCTTGACTACACTTTAGACAGGCTCTAGGCTCTGACCTCCCTTTTCTGAGAGCATTTATTACTTCAGAAAACTTGTAATTATAAATTCTTTCTCTGTCCCTTTGACATGTAAATATAGTGTTTAAAGTCCCTTGCAAGTTTTACAACTCAGGAAAGTCTTTCTCAAAGTCCCGGAGCCATTCCTGTGAAATGGAAGCATCAAGCAAGACAAAGTCCTGTCTCTCAGGCAGTGGGACCTAACTTCTGCTCACGCCAATATGCAAACACATAATTGAGGAGAAAGCATTTACAAACT
The DNA here is from genome assembly GCA_033961575.1 of Aselliscus stoliczkanus. Lineage (NCBI taxonomy): Eukaryota > Metazoa > Chordata > Mammalia > Chiroptera > Hipposideridae > Aselliscus > Aselliscus stoliczkanus. The sequence goes on along the minus strand of CM066731.1, from coordinate 71,276,721 downwards.
CAGGAATAACTGTGTGTGCCCGATGCATCCCTGGAACAGCCCCTTCACTATCATCCTCTAGTGCTCCCTAGGAGCTCACCCAGGCCGTGGACAGCCTTCTGTCCTTTGTTCCACATGGATGAGTTGGGACTGAGCTTGGCCCTTTCTCCTTGTTGCAATAGCCTTGAAAAACTTTTTCTTGACTGTTGAACTTTGTTCAGTGCAAATATTGCTGTGACAGTTGGTCTCCTGGTCCAAGCTGGTATTTTGTGAAACGCTGTGTAGGTGAATCTAACACTGGACCTTTAAATCTCGGGGCTAGCTGAGGCCCTCAAGGCAGAAAGACGTATCATCCATGGAATAAGATGGATCCCTGCTCCTCTCAGGATAGAATGAGTCTCTTTGTAGTGGAAGGTAGGATTCTATTTATTTGTCAAATCCTCCATGCTTCTAATTTTTGTTTTCCAGAATTTCTAAAATGTACATGCAATAATTTATATTTTTAATGGTCAATAAGCATTGTTGTAAAAAATAATATAGATGTCATGCCCCATAACATCTTAAAGTAGAAGAAAATACAATATTGTAGAGATAAATGAAATATCAATGTCTGCAGAAAAACAAGCAAACCAAGCATAGAGGTGTTTCTAAGTTGAAAGAATATCTTTGTGAATCCCAGACACTGGGCTTATTCCCATGACTTTCAGTAGTAAATTAGACATGATGTGATGTGCACTGCATTGTTCTCTGGCTTTCTGAAAAGTATCTCCTCTTTTGTTAAAAGGATAAAATTACATTGTGTAATGAAGCAGATTATTACTAGACTATTTCCATAATCTGTTCCATTTTTTTTATCCATTCTAAAATGATGTGCTGCTTTTCCCCAAAATGAATTGTTAAAAAATCAGAAACAGATTGAAGTCTGGAAAGCTCTTGTTCCCACCAACTCTTTTCCCATCATTTCTTAAATGGAAAATTCAGCCCATGCAGGGTGGGAGGTCCAAGTGTTTCATGGGAGAACTCTGAATCCTATGAGGTCATCAGTTTCTTGTCATTTTCAGAGTCGCAAAAACATGACTTAACAATTAAGAGGAAATGGTGAGGTTCTCCTGGTAGGAAAGAATGATGATCTCTACACTGAGTAGCCATCAGCTTCATTACCAGCTTTCCTGCCCTCTTCCAGCCAATGTAAGCTTTAGTTAGTTTCAGGATAGTGCTCTTTCAGCCATTTCCCAGCTGGCACATAGCATGTTCTTCTTCACTCTCAGTCCCGTGGGGTGGGATCTGCCTGGACTGCTCTCGGGAGTACACTCTTCATGCCTTTGGACCACAGGCCCAACAGCTGGATGCCCTTCTTCACAGTGAACAGTAAATCCCCCACACCAACAGCAGTCATTCTGAAAAAGAATCTGCCAGGCATCCTTCCATACTGTTGCTCTTTAAATCTTTCCCCCCTCCTTGGCCATGGGGTCTGTGGTGTAGGCCAAGTAACAACTAAAGTTGAAAGTGCTAGTTTTCCTCTGTGAGGGGGTGTGGGGGAGTGAGGCCATAGACAAAAGAAACGAACAGGCTTCCCTTGAAATCCTCTCTAGACAATGTAGCTCAAAACAAATCCATGTCTTGACCTTGGTGAACTTGTAGCCAAAGTTCCTTGAGTGATTTATATTAAACCTATCTATTCAGTTAAATTTAATTTGTATTGGCTGCCTGTTATATTCAACATGCAGGTTATTTACACCTTCTTGCAATCAAAATTTGGGGAAAACTTGTTTTCGATGTGAAAAATGACTGCTGTTTTATCTAGTCACATGTTTGTATGTGCTCATCCCTCACTTGTCTCCCCTGGAGTGGTCTGGTCACAACTGTAGGCTCTTAGGATACAGAACACCACGATGTACGGGCTTTTTCTCAAGGCTGCAACGGCCTTTACGTGATTTTTACTGACTACAAGTCTAAAGTCTAGTAAAGAGAATCAAAACACAAACTAGCTGGTACAACAGAAAGGCCTCCCAAGGTGGAAAACAATTCTCATTTGAGACCAATACACACATTTGTTTGTTTTCAGTGATGACAAAGGCATTCAGACACTACAGGAGGGTTCAGTAGTCACATGTACACTGCATCCAAACCCATCGTATTAGAGCAGGTTTCATAGGTCCTGGAAATAGTTTAAGAGGTGAGTTAATTTCTTGATTCTCAACCACAATAAGACACACCGTGTGTGTGTGTGTGCCAATAACTGTGTAGTTCTAAAGCCATTTACTTTCCAATATACAGAATGGGCTCAAAGTTATGTTTGTAATAGTGACATTCTCACTCATTATGCTCTCTGTGAGTAGAAAAGAAAGAGATGCAATGACAGGTGACGTTTTAGGAATTTTATTTAACCTTGCATAAAGTATATCCAAAGGACTCTGTTGAGGGAGCAGAAATTATCTAGTCAGTGCATCATAGTTAAGCATCTGTTAAAATGATCTATTAAATGGATAAATGTTTGCCCATAAATTTCTTTTTTTTTAAATTTATTTTTAATTAGCTTCAGGTGTACAACACAGTGCAATAGTTATACTTTTTACCCCTCAAAGTGACAACCCCCATCCCCCGTTTGGCCACCCCACTCCTCCCCCCCATATCATATTACACTTCCTCTGACTCCCTTCCACATTATAATCCACATCCCGTGACTATCTATATATTCAGTTACAGTTGGTATACAATATTATACAACCTCAGCTTCAGCTGTACAGTGCAGTGGTCAAGCCTCTTCTCCATCCATGCAATGGTCTTCCTAACAAGACATATGACCATCTGAACCCCACAAAATATTTACAACATTATTAATTATATTCCCCAAACTGTCTTTCATATCCCAGTGGCAATATTGTAGTTGCCTATTTTTGCTGTCTAATCCCTTCTCCTTCTCCCTCATCCCCACCGCTCTCCCAATTAGCAACCCTGATTTTTCCTCTATATCCATGAGACAGTTTCTGTTTACTTTGCTCATTCATACAGTTTTTCAGATTCCACATATGAGTGAGATGATATGGTATTTGTCTTTCTCTGGCTGACTTATTTCACTTAACATAATAGTCTTTAGGTCCATCCATATCATTGCAAATGGTATGATTTCATTCTTCTTTATAGCTGCATAATACTCCATTGTATGAATATATACATATAAATATATACATATAAATATATTTTTTTGAATAAGTGTCTTGGGGTTTTCAGGATAAATACCTAGGAGTGGAATTGCTGGGTCAAACGGTAGCTCTATTTCCAGTTCTTTGAGATACCTCCATACTGAATTCCATAGTGGCTGCACCAATCTGCAGTCCCACCAACAGTGCAGCAGGCTCCCCTTTTCCCCACAGCCCCACCAGCACTTGTTGTTTGTTGATTTATTGATGATAGTCATTCTGACTGGAGTGAGGTGGTATCTCATGGTGGTTTTTATTTGCATTTCCCTAATGACCAGTGAGGTTGAACATTTTTTCATATGCCTGTTGGCCATCCGTATGTCCTCTTTAGAGAAATGTCTCTTCATATCTTCTGCCCATTTTTTTTTTTTTTTTAGCTGAGCCATCCTGCCACCTGTTGGTAGCTCAACGGCAACTCAGCTCGGGCTGGCCTCGAACAGCTGTTACTCAGAGCTCAGCTCGCACTCTTGAGCGAGCTCTTAACCAACTGAGCCACTCGGCCGGCCCTCCATTTTTTAATTGGGTTGTTTGTTTTTTTGGTGTTGAGTTTCATGAGTGTTTTACAAATTTTGGATATTAACCCCTTATCAGATATATTGTTGGCAAATATATTCTCCCATTCAGTAGGCTTCCTTTTTGTTTTATTAATGGTTACCTTTGTTGTGAAAAAACTTTTAAGTCTGATATAATCCCATATGTTCATTTTTTCTTTTACTTCCCTTGCCCGTAGGGATGTATCAGTAAAAATATTGCTCCGGGTAATGTCTGCAAATGTACTCCCTATATTTTCTTTTAGGAGTTTTATGGTTTCAGGTCTTACATTTAAGTCTTTAATCCATTTTGAATTTGTTCTTGTATATGGCATAAGGAGGTGGTCCAGTTTCATTTTTTTGCATGTGGCAGTCCAATTTTCCCAGCACCATTTATTGAATAGACTATCTTTACTCCAGTGTAAATTCTTGCTTCCCTTGTCATAGATTAACTGTCCATAAATGCCTGGATTTATTTCTGGGCTCTCTGTTCTGTTCCACTGATCCATGTGCCTGTTTTTATGCCAATACCAAACTGTCTTGATTACTGTAGTCTTGTAGTAGGTTTTGATGTCTGGTAGCGTGATCCCCCTGACTTTGTTCTTATTTCTCAGGATTGCCAAGGCTATTCGGGGTCTTTTATGGTTCCATATAAATTTTAAGATTATATTTTCTATTTCTGTGAAAAATGCCATTGGTAGTTTGATAGGAATTGCATTGAATCTATATATTGCTTTAGGCAATATGGACATTTTAACTATATTAATTCTTCCTATCCATGAACATGGTAGGTGTTTCCATTTATTTGTATCTTCTATGATTTCTTTCTTCAGTGTCTTATAATTTTCTGAGTACAGATCTTTTACTTCTTTGGTTAAACTTATTCCCAGGTATTTTATAGTTTTTGACACAATTGTAAATGGGACAGTTTTCTTAATTTCTCTTTCCGTTAGTTTATTATTGGTATATACAAATGCCACTGATTTCTGAACATTGATTTTATATCCTGCTACTTTACTGAATTCGTCTGTCAGTTCCAATAGTTTTTTGATGGAGTCTTTGGGGTTCTCTATATACAGCATCATGTCATCTGCATATAATGACAATTTTACTTCTTCCTTGCCAATTTGGATGCTTTTTATTTCTTTTTCTTGTCTGATTGCTATAGCTAGAACTTCCAGCACTATGTTGAATAAAAGAGGAGAAAGTGGACAGCCTTGTCTTGTTCCTGATCTTAAGGGGAATGGTTTTAGCTTTTCCCCATTGAGTATGATGTTAGCTGTAGGTTTATCATATATGGCTTTTATTATGTTGAGATATGATCCCTGTATTCCCACTTTGCTAAGGGTTTTTAACATAAATGGCTGTTGGATTTTGTCAAATGCTTTTTCTGCATCTATTGAAATGACCATGTGATCTTTATCCTTCATTTTGTTGATGTGGTGTATCACATTAATTGATTTACGGATGTTGAACCAGCCTTGCGCACTAGGGATGAATCCCACTTGATCATGCTGTATGATCTTCTTAATATATTGCTGAATGCTGTTTGCTAATATTTTATTGAGAATTTTTGCATCTATATTCATCAGGGAAATTGGCCTGTAGTTTTCCTTTTTTGTGCTGTCTTTATCTGGTTTTGGAATCAGGATGATAGTGGCTTCGGAAAAAGAGTTTGGGAGCCTTCCCTCCTTCTGGATTTTTTGAAATAGTTTGAGAAGAATAGGTGGTAGTTCTTTTTTGAATGTTTGATAAAATTCACTTGTGAAGCCATCTGGTCCAGGGCTTTTGATTTTTTGGGAGCTTGTCAATTACTGATTCAATTTCCTTGGTAGTAATCAGGGTATTTAGATTTTCTGTTTCTTCTTGAGTTAGCTTTGGAAGGTTGTATGCTTCTAGAAAATTATCCATTTCTTCCAGATTGTCAAATTTGTTGGCATATAGTTGCTCATAGCAATTTCTTAGAATTTTTTGTATTTCTGTGATGCCTGTAGTCACTTCCCCTCTTTCATTCCTGATTTTACTAATTTGGGTCCTCTCTCTTTTTTTTTTGATGAGTCTGGCTAGAGGTTTGTCAATTTTGTTTATCTTCTCAAGAAACCAGACCTTGATTTCATTGATCTTTTGAATTGTTTTTCTGCTCTCTATATTGTTTATTTCCGCTCTGGTCTTTATTATCTCCTTTCTTGTACTCCCCTTGGGCCTCTTTTGCTGTTCTTTTTCCAGTTCCCTTAAGTGTAAGGATAACCTGTTGATTTGAGATTTTTCTTCCTTTTTTTTTTTTTTTTTTTTTTTTTTTTTTTTTTTAATTTTATTTTATTTTTAATTAGTTTCAGGTGTACAACACAGTGCAATAGTTAGACATTTTACCCCTCAAAGTGACAACCCCCCACCCCCAATAGTTTCAGGTGTACAACACAGTGCAATAGTTATACATTTTACCCCTCAAAGTGACAAACCCCCCACCCCCAATACACCACCCCACACCCCCCCATATCATATATATCTATTACTCTTCCTATGACTCTCTTCCACAGTATAATCCACATCCCGTGACTATCCATATATATTCAATTACAGTAGGTATACCACCTCCACTTTAGTAATACAGTGCAGTGATCAAACCTCTACTCCATCCATGAAATGGTCTCCCTAACAAGACCTATGATCATCTGACATTCCACAGAATATTTACAACATTATTAATTATATTCCCCAAACTGTTTTTCCTATCCCAGTAGCAATATTGTAGTTGCCTATTTTTGCTGTCTAATCCCTTCCCCTTCTCCCTCATTCCCATTCCTCTCCAAATTAGCAACCCTGATTTTTCCTCTATATCTATGAGACAGTTTCTGTTTACTTTGCTCATTCATACAGTTTTTATATTCCACATATAAGTGAGATCATATGGTATTTGTCCTTCTCTGACTGACTTATTTCACTCAACATTATAGTCTCTAGGTCCATCCATATCATTGCAAATGGCACGATTTCATTCTTCTTTATAGCGGAGTAATACTCCATTGTATAAATATACCACAGTTTCTTAATCCAGTCATCTACTGACGGGCATTTTGGTTGTTTCCAAGTCTTAGCTATTGTAAATTGTGCTGCTATGAACATCGGGGTGCATAACTTTTTTGAATAAGTGTCTTGGTTTTTTCAGGATAAATACCTAGGAGTGGAATTGCTGGGTCAAAAGGTAGCTCTATTTCCAGTTCTTTGAGATACCTCCATACTGACTTCCATAGTGGCTGCACCAATCTGCAGTCCCACCAACAGTGCAGCAGGGTCCCCTCTTCCCCACAGCCCCGCCAGCACTTGTTGTTTGTTGATTTGTTGATGATAGCCATTCTGACTGGAGTGAGGTGGTATCTCATGGTGGTTTTTATTTGCATTTCCCTAATGACCAGTGAGGTTGAACTTTTTTTCATATGCCTGTTGGCCATCTGTATGTCCTCTTTAGAGAAATGTCTCTTCATATCTTCTGCCCATTTTTTAATTGGGTTGTTTGTTTTTTTGGTGTTGAGTTTCATGAGTGTTTTATAAATTTTGGATATTAACCCCTTATCAGATATATCGTTGGCAAATATATTCTCCCATTCAGTAGGCTTCCTTTTTGTTTTATTAATGGTTTCCTTTGTTGTGAAAAAACTTTTAAGTCTGATATAATCCCATATGTTCATTTTTTCTTTTACTTCCCTTGCCCGTAGGGATGTATCAGTAAAAATATTGCTCGGTAATGTCTGCAAATGTACTCCCTATATTTTCATTTAGGATTTTTATGGTTTCAGGTCTTACATTTAAGTCTTTAATCCATTTTGAATTTGTTCTTGTATAAGGCGTAAGGAGATGATCCAGTTTCATTTTTTTGCATGTGGCAGTCCAATTTTCCCAGCACCATTTATTGAATAGACTATCTTTACTCCAGTGTAAATTCTTGCTTCCCTTGTCATAGATTAACTGTCCGTAAATGCTTGGATTTATTTCTGGGCTCTCTGTTCTGTTCCACTGATCGATGTGCCTGTTTTTATGCCAATACCAAACTGTCTTGATTACTGTGGCCTTGTAGTAGGTTTTGATGTCTGGTAGCGTGATCCCCCCAACTTTGTTTTTATTCCTCAGAATTGCCGAGGCTATTCTGGGTCTTTTATGATTCCATATAAACTTTAGGATTATATTTTCTATTTCTGTGAAAAATGCCATTGGTAGTTTGATAGGAATTGCATTGAATCTATATATTGCTTTAGGCAGTATGGACATTTTAACTATATTAATTCTTCCTATCCATGAGCATGGTAGGTGTTTCCATTTATTTGTATCTTCTATGATTTCTTTCTTCAATGTCTTATAATTTTCTGAGTACAGATCTTTCACTTCTTTGGTTAAATTTATTCCTAGGTATTTTATAGTTCTTGACGCAATTGTAAATGGGACAGTTTTCTTAATTTCGCTTTCCATTAGTTTATTATTGGTATATGCAAATGCCACTGATTTCTGAACATTGATTTTATATCCTGCTACTTTACTGAATTCGTCTGTCAGTTCCAATAGTTTTTTGATGGAGTCTTTGGGGTTCTCTATATACAGTATCATGTCATCTGCATATAGTGACAATTTTACTTCTTCCTTGCCAATTTGGATGCCTTTTATTTCTTTTTGTTGTCTGATTGCTGTGGCTAGAACTTCCAGCACTATGTTGAATAAAAGAGGAGAAAGTGGACAGCCTTGTCTTGTTCCTGATCTTAAGGGGAATGGTTTTAGCTTTTCCCCATTGAGTATGATGTTAGCTGTAGGTTTATCATATATGGCTTTTATTATGTTGAGATATGATCCCTGTATTCCCACTTTGCTAAGGGTTTTTAACATAAATGGCTGTTGGATTTTGTCAAATGCTTTTTCTGCATCTATTGAAATGACCATGTGATCTTTATCCTTCATTTTGTTGATGTGGTGTATCACATTAATTGATTTACGGATGTTGAACCAGCCTTGCGCACTAGGGATGAATCCCACTTGATCATGATGTATGATCTTCTTAATATATTGCTGAATTCTGTTTGCTAATATTTTATTGAGAATTTTTGCATCTATATTCATCAGGGAAATTGGCCTGTAGTTTTCCTTTTTTGTGCTGTCTTTATCTGGTTTTGGAATCAGGATGATAGTGGCTTCGGAAAAAGAGTTTGGGAGCCTTCCCTCCTTCTGGATTTTTTGAAATAGTTTGAGAAGAATAGGTGGTAGTTCTTTTTTGAATGTTTGATAAAATTCACTTGTGAAGCCATCTGGTCCAGGGCTTTTGTTTTTTTGGGAGCTTGTCAATTACTGATTCAATTTCCTTGGTAGTAATCAGGGTATTTAGATTTTCTGTTTCTTCTTGAGTTAGCTTTGGAAGGTTGTATGCTTCTAGAAAATTATCCATTTCTTCCAGATTGTCAAATTTGTTGGCATATAGTTGCTCATAGCAATTTCTTAGAATTTTTTGTATTTCTGTGATGCCTGTAGTCACTTCCCCTCTTTCATTCCTGATTTTACTAATTTGGGTCCTCTCTCTTTTTTTTTTGATGAGTCTGGCTAGAGGTTTGTCAATTTTGTTTATCTTCTCAAGAAACCAGACCTTGATTTCATTGATCTTTTGAATTGTTTTTCTGCTCTCTATATTGTTTATTTCCGCTCTGGTCTTTATTATCTCCTTTCTTGTACTCCCCTTGGGCCTCTTTTGCTGTTCTTTTTCCAGTTCCCTTAAGTGTAAGGATAACCTGTTGATTTGAGATTTTTCTTCCTTCTTTAGGTAGGCCTGCACTGCTATAAACTTCCCTCTTAGGACTGCTTTCACAGCATCCCAGAGATTTGGGATGTTTTCATTTTCATTTGTTTCGAGGTATCTTTTGATTTCCTGCTTGATCTCATTTGTGACCCACTCACTATTTAGAAGCATGTTATTCAGTCTCCACTTATTTGACAGCTTTCCGGGGTTCTTCTTATAATTGATTTCTAGTTTCATAGCATTGTGGTCAGAGAAGACACTTGAAATGATTTCAATCTTCTTAAAGTTATTCAGACTTGTTTAGTGGCCTAACATGTAGTCTATCTTAGAAAATGTTCCATGTGCGCTTGAGAAGAATGTATATTCTGTAGCTTTGGGGTGAAATGCTCTGAAAATATGTGTTAAATCCAGCTGGTCTAAAGTGTCATTTAAGGTCACTGTTTCCGCATTGATTTTCTGTCTGGAGGATCTGTCCATGGGTGACAGTGGGGTGTTGAAGTCCCCTACTATGATAGTGTTACTGTTGATCTCCATTTTTATGTCTGATAATATCTGTTTTATATATTTAGAAGCTCCTATGTTAGGTGCATAGATGTTTACTAGAGTTATGTCCTCTTGTTGGATCGATCCCTTTATTAGTATGAAGTGTCCTTCTTTGTCCTGTATTATATTCTTCATTTTAAAGTCCATTTTATCTGATATAAGTATCGCTACTCCAGCTTTTTTCTCCTTTTCATTTGCATGAAATACTTTACTCCATCCCTTTACTTTCAGCATGTATGTGTCTTTTGATCTGAGGTGTGTGTCTTGTATACAGCATATGCCGGGGTCTTGCTTTCTTATCCATTCAGCCACCCTATGTCTTTTGATTGGAGAATTTACTCCATTTACATTTAACATTATTATTGATAGGTGTGTATTTATTGCCATTTTGTTATTTGTGTTCCTAGTCTTCCTCAGTTAGATTGTTTTTCTCTTCTGCTTAAAGAAGCCCTTTTAACATTTCCTGCAATGCTGGCTTGGTGGTAATGAATTCCATTAACTTGTTCTTTTCTGGGAAGCTCTTTATCTCTCCTTCAATTTTAAATGATAGCCTTTCTGGATACAGCAATCTGGGTTGTAGGCCTTTATTTTTCATCACTTTGAAAATTTCCTGCCACTCCCTTCTGGCCTGCAAAGTTTCTGTAGAAAAGTCAGCTGATAATCTTATGGGGGTACCCTTGTAAGTAACTTGCTGCCTTTCCCTTGGTGCTTTAAGGATTCCGTCTTTGTCCTTAACCCTTGCCATTTTCACTATAATGTGTCTTGGTGTGGGCCTGTTTGGGACCACCCTGGTTGGAACTCTCTGCACTTCCTGGGCTTGTATTTCAATGTCCTTTGCCAGGTTAGGGAAGTTTTCAGACATTATTACTTCAAATATGTTCTCAATCCCTTGCTCCTTCTCTTCTCCTTCTGGTACTCCAAAGATCCGGAGGTTATTGCGTTTGATGTTGTCCCCTAGCTCTCTTAAACTATTTTCAATGTTTTTCATTCTTTTTTCCTTTTGTTGTTCTGCCTGGGTCATCTCTGCTATCTTGTCTTCTAAGTCACTGATTCGATTTTCTGCTTTGTCCAATCTGCTAGTCATTCCATCGAATTTGTTATTTAATTCAGTAATTGCATTCTTAAGTTCTAGTTGGTTGCTTTTCATGATTTCTCTATCCTTCTTTATATTTTCATTAATTTCCTTGAACATTCTAATAATCAGTGTTCTGAACTCTGTCTCCAATAGGTTGTTTACCTCTATTTCCTCTAGTTCCACTGATTCAGGAGGTTTCTTCTGTTCTTTTTTTTGGATTGTATTTCTTTGTCTCCCCATTCTGGTTTACTCTTCGTGCTTGCTTCGATATAACAGATAGATCCCCTAGGTCTCTCAGTCTTTTCTGGGTAAACTTATACGGTGTGTATCCTTTGTATTTGAATTACTCAAGCTCCCTATTCTCTTGTGCGTGTATATCTGAGGTGTTCCTTGTGTTGTGTGTCTTCACCTGTTGGAGTTTAGCTTTGATTACTTTTGGCTTGTCAGTAGGTGGGATTGACTTCCAGGCCGATCAGCTGTGAGGATCAGCAGAGTCTGCAGTTTATGAGTTGCTGTGTGACGCTTGAACCCTTTGGCCCTTGCACCTGTAGCAACTTCCTTTTGGGTGTGACTCCTGTATGTCAAACCCAAAAATGCTCTGGTTTTATCTAAAGTTGGCCTGTGGGTATGATGATTCTTGTGTCTCCAGTGCCAGGCTAAAGTCCACCAAGCTCTCTTGAGTTTTTCCTCTGCTGTACAAATATTCCTCTGGGTCTTGTGTGAACAAAGACGGCCACCTGACGCCTAGTGTGATCCTGGCACTGCAGGTTTGGCGTACATGAGTATGGTTGTGACGTGTGATTGGTAGTTTTTACAAAGTCACTGCCGTTTTTGCTTTTGCCTGCCCCAAGGCAGGCTGTGTGCCCTGCAGGCTCGATGAGTGTCTTTGGGCACCCTTTGCATTGAAAGCCCAATGCGGAGAATGAAAGATCTTTTCACTGCCAAAAGCCCTCTGCTAAGAGTCTGTTAATTAGTGCCTCAGCATCTGAACCTGCCTTTCCTCCCAAGCCTTGCAGGAAAGGTGGGGGCAGGGTAGGTATCTCACTCTGTAGCCTCTTCTGGGGCGGAAATTCTCAACCCCTACGGGTAAGGAATGCCTTTGTAGTCTGCCCCTACTACCCCATTTCAGGGTCAGTTTAAGACTCTGGCGTGGCAGGGGCCAGGGTTTCTGAGCGAGGGTGGGGGTGGGTTTTATTTTCTGTTGTTTTTGTTTTTCTTTGGGGTTTTTTTTGCTTTCTGTCGAAGAGAGGAGGAAAAACAAACAAACGAACAAAACAAACAAACAAACAAAATAATACAACAACAAAAAAAACTCCACAGACCCAACACTGTTTTGAGCTAAGGCCTTTGCCTAATAGGCTCTGGAGGAGTTCCTGCTGCTCTCCCAAAGAGACTGCCGGGGTTTAGGGGGCTGCGCGCACCCTGCAGTGGCTCAAATCTCCTGTCTGTCTCCTGGGGACCTGCGTCTCTGCTTGGGCGCGCTGCATCTCCCCCTGCGGAGTATTCTTTCTTCCCCTGCTCCTCTGGTTTTACGCTTCTGCCTCGGAGCCTGTGCGCCCTGCGGTATTCCTGCTGCTCTTCCAGAGGGACTGCCGGGATTTAGGGGACTGTGCGCACCCTGCCATGGCTCAGATCCCCGCTCCGTCTCTCAGGGACCTGCGTCTTCACCCGGCGCACTGCGTCTCCCCCTCCCCACGAGTATTCTTTCTTCCCTTGCTTGCCCAGTTTCAGGCTTCTGCCTCAACGTCTGCGTGCTGAGGTGCTCTTGCTGCGCTCGGTGGGACCCGGTGGGCACAGAGACTGATCCCTGAACCAGGCGGGTGGAGGAATTGATCTTGCCCTGTCACTGCCGGCCTCTGCACCCTGCTTTCTGGGGACCTGGGGAGCTGTGGGTGCGGCTGCACGTCTCCTCTCTCTCCTCCCCGTCTCGCCTGGCCTGAGGCTTCTTCCTCAGGCTGCAGATCGTTGTGCTCTTGCTGTACTCTAGGCGGGCCGTGGGGCGCAGGGAGCGAGCAGTGGGAACACTCACCATCTGTTCTCTGGAGTTTGGTCCCTCTGCAGCCACAGGTGCGGGCTGCACCTTGCAGGTATTGCCCACTTTCTTCCCCACTTGTCCAGTCTGAGCACCTTCCAGCAATTGTTGTTGAGTGAGAGTCTTAGTTGCTCTGTGTGATGAGTAGACGTCCCTTTGAAGAGTTATCGAAGTTCAAATTATGGATATTTCCAGAGAAAAACTCAGAGAGCTCTCCTCACAGCAGCCATCTTTGCAGTCTAGCTCTTCCCATAAATTTCTTAAATGGACAGCTCAGACTTGCCTAACCTCCCTTATTAGGGAGTAACAGAGGGTGAAGTAGTTAAAATCTGCCCAGACCCCATGGAAATGTGGTGGATAAATGGACCAGAGTGGAGGCCAGCCGACTCCCATCACTGTCAGGGAAGTCTGGACACGCTCTCCTCCTGAAAATGCAAAGAGGGAAATAACATCTATGTGTTGGGTCTGCCACCCATCTTCCTGTGAAACAACCATAATCTGAGAGCAGAAGGACAGGATAGGACAATATGGGGAAAGCTATTCCAAATGCCTGCCGTAAACATTTATGGTCTTAATTCAGAAAGAGCTCCTCTTACCCAGATGTCTCATAATGATGGATATGCTCAAGTGGCATCAAAAGAGTGGCCCTGTCCCTTCTACAGGATCCATAAACAGGGTCTCTCATTCTCGGAGCCTAGTACCTAGGCAACCAAGATGAAAATGCAAGTTAGATTTAGTTTAGACTTCCTTGGAAGTAGAAGTTCAATTATTCTCACATGAAAATTTTCATAAAAAGAAACTGCCATTTGGTTTATAAAAGTTCCATTTGATTTTCTATATTATTTGGACTTCTCAACACTCTGTTGATATTGCAATATTAAGCACTGGGACAGTTGTGGCTAATAACACAAGGAACATCTCATTATATTGGTTCCCAAAGGCTTTTGGTGGCAGTGTTTTATTGTTTGGTATATAGGCCATTATTGAATTCAGTGGCAGTTATAAGCATAATTATCAATTCAAGATAAATGCTACACTCCAACTAGTGAAATCTTAAGAACAGAAATTCAACAAGTACCAAAATTATTTTAGGCATTATTAGGAATCATACATTTTCTTTTTTGATTTTTGATTTTTAATTTATTTTTACATTTTACAACAGTGCAATAGTTATACTTTTTACCCCTCAAAGTGACAACCCTCCTCCCCCAATCTGCTGCCTCACTCCCCCCATATCATACATATCTATTACAACTCCCCTGACCCAACTCCCACACCGTACTCCTCATCCCGTGACTATATGTATACATTCAATCGCAGTTAACATTCAATATTATACAACATCAGTTTCAGGTGTACAGCACAGTGATCAAGCCTCTACCCCATTACTGAAGAGATCTCCCCAACAAGACACGCGACCATCTGACACCCCACAAAGCATTCACAACATTACCAATTACATTCCCAGAACTGCCCCCAATATCCCTGTGGCAACATTGTAGTCACCCACCTATGCTGTCCAAAACCTACCCTCTCTCCCTCATCCCCACCCCCTCCCAGCCAGCAACCATCAGTTTTTCCTTTAAATCTGCTTGATATGATTTCAATCTTCTTAAATTTACTTAGACTTGTTTTGTGGCCTAACATGTGGTCTATCTTGGAAAATGTCCTGTGCACTTGAGAAGAATGTATATTCTGTTGTTTCGGAGTGAAATACTCTAAAAATGTCGATGAAATCCAGCTAATCTAAAGTGTCATTTAAGGCCACTCTTTCTGTGTTGATTTTCTGTCTGGAGGATCTGTCCATTGGTGACAACGGGGTGTTGAAGTCCCCTACTATGATAGTGTTACTGTTGATCTCTGTCTTTATGTCTGTCAAAATGTTTTATATAATTAGGAGCTCCTATGTTGGGTGCATAGATGTTTATTAAGGTTATAGTGCCCTTCTTTGTCTTTTATTGTAGTCTTCATTTTAAAGTCTATTTTGTCCAAAACAAGTACTGTTACTCCAGCTTTTTTTCTCATTTCCATTTGCATGAAATACCTTATTCCATCCCTTTACTTTGAGTCTGTGTGTGTCTTTTCCTCTGAGATGAGTCTCTTGGAAACAGCATATACATGGGTTCTATTTTCTTATCCACTCAGCCACTCTGTGTCTTTTGATTGGAGCATTTAGCTCATTCACATTTAAAGTGATTATTGATAGCTGCATATGTATTTCCATTTTGCTATTTGTATTCCTGGTCTTCCTAGGTTAGCTTGTTTACCCCTTTCTTCTGTTTAAAAAAGCCCTTTTAACATTTCCTGCAATGCTGGCTTGGTGGTAATGAATTCCTTAAGCTTATTCTTTTCTGAGAAGCTCTTTATCTCTCCTTCAATTTTAAGTGATAGCTATGCTGGGTAGAGCAATCTTGGTTGTAGGCCTTTATTTCGCATCACTTTGAATATCTCCTGCCACTCCCTTCTGGCCTGCAAAGTTTCTGTAGACAAGTCAGCTATTAGTCTAATAGGAGTTCCTTTGTATGTAACCTGCTGTTTTTCTCTTGCTTTTTTCAGGATTCTGTCTTTGTCTTTAATCTTTGCCATTTTAACTATGATGTGTCTTGGTGAGGGCCTGTTTGGGTTCAGCTTGTTTGGAACTCTCTGCCCTTCCTGGGCTTGTATGTCGATTTCCTTCACCATGGTAGGCAAGTTTTTAGTCATTATTTTTTCAAATACATTCTCGACCCCTTGCTTCTTCTCTTCCCCTTCTGGTATTCCTATGATGCAAATATTGTTGTGCATCATGTTGTCCCATAAGGCTCTTAAACTATTTTCATTGTTTTTTATTATTTTCTCTTTTTGTTCCAACTGGGTGATATCTGCTATTTTGTCTTCCAAATCGCTGATCCAATCCTCTGCTTCATCTACTCTACTGGTGATTCCTTTGAGTATGTTCTGCATTTCAGTTATTGTATTCTTTAGTTCTAACTGGTTGTTCTTTATGATTTCTCTATCCTTCCTTTTGTTCTCACTAAATTTGTTAAATATTCTTTTCATCAGTGTTCTAAACTCTGTCTCTGAAAGGTTAGATCCCTCTGTTTTATTTAGTTCCATTTCTAGAGGTTTCTTCTGATCTTTTACTTGTGACATGTTTCTCTGTTTCCTCATTCTGGCTGTCACTTTGGGATTACTTTGATATATTAGATAAATCACCAGGATATCCTCGGCTAGATCACACAGGTGCCCAGCTCATAGCCCACCACTTCCAGGAAAACTCCCAGTCTCAGCCTGTCCCAATCAGCCACTCGCAGATCAGGCCAAGCAACCAGACAACCAATCACCAGCCTGGCAACTCTGCACATGGAGTACTAAGAGCGGGGACCCAAAGAAGCTCGCGCACTCCTGTGTCTCAATGAGCAGCCTGTTGGAGCCAGAGCACACCCACCAGGTGTTTCCCTGGCTACACAGCACAAAACGTGTGGAGGGTGGAGCTCCAAGGCAACACGCGTGTGCTCGCACATGCACACTCCTGCGCCAATTCCATCAGACCAATGTGGTCCTGGACCTGACCCTCTGTGAGAGGGCCCAACCCTGACAAAATGGTGTCCTCTTGTGCACTACTCGTGTGCAAGCTCCACACCAGGGGAACAATGGTCCCAAAACCTCCAGCTCCTGTGCCAAAGGTGCACAGTTCAGTCCATCCCTGCAGGCTCCTGGGCCTGGCTTACACAGCTACTGCCTCCAACAAGAACCGGGTGAGTGCTCACAAACGAGCAAGTCCATGTGTCGGCTCCACTTGTCCTCTAGCTGCTCTCAGCCTTACCGAGCTGAGCAAAGAGAGTCCTCACTAATTTCTACTGCCAGCTATCATGGAACTCCTCTTCCCAGCAAAGTAACTCTGGGCTGGTGTGATCTCGGTGTGGGGCCAGAGGGTCTCTCCCCCAACGGGAGAATCTTCCCCATCGCTGAGGTGTTCCTTGTGGGGTTCACCCTCTCTTGTCTCTGCCCCTCCTACCAGACCTCTTTAAATTCTTTGTTGAGAGGTTCTGTTCATCTAGTGTTCCGGGGACTTTCAGGGTTGAAAGTGGTATAAATTATTTGTAATTTTGGTGTGATCCTGGGAGGCAGTTGGCACAGCGTCCATCTATTTCGCCATCTTACCAGAAGTCCTGGAATCATACTTTTTTGATGGTGACATTTCAACATAAAGACAGAGCAGGAAAATAAAATCTCCTATTTTTAATCGATACCTGATTTAAAACATGTTTTTGTTGATCATACAGTCTGAGCAAGGACTTTGTGCTAAGTGTGTAAGGTATTTAAAAATTTGTCACAATAAATTCTGATTCCCAAGCAGGGAATTTAAATGTACACTTAAACACTGATGATATTACAGTATTTTTTAAAATGTGAAAAAGAGAATTATGGTTATCTACTCCTCTGGTGTGAGTTGGTAAACCGGAAGTCATGTGTTCACTAAATGCGCCACCTTGCCTCTTCCCTACTGAGATGCCATCACACTGTTAGGGTTCTGTTCTTCCAAACATGATAAACAATAAGCTGAGCTCGGTCTTATCAACAAATTGTCACAGTTACAAAAAAGTTCATGTTAAAAGGACTTGTAATAAGATGAAAAAAGTGATAAAAAATAAACTAGATTGGCCCTGGACTTATTATGGAGACGACTTCATGGACGGTGTAGATGCTTGACCACTGCTAAAGCTGAATAATACTGAATGCCAACTATAATTATATATATATATATATATATATATATATATATATATATATATTCACAGGATGTGGAGTACAGCATAGGGAATACAGTCAATGGATTATAACAGCTGTATACCATGTCAGAGGAGCAGCAGATGGGGGGAGGGGGTTATCACTGTGAGGGTGTAAATGTCTAACTATTATATTGTTTTGTACACTTGAAACTAATAATAATAATAATAATAATAATAATAATAATAATAAAGAAGTTGGAGGAGGGGAGTTGGTAGATGAGGGTAAAAGGGATCAAATATATGGTGAAGAAAACAGAACTGACCCTGGGTGGTGAACATACAATGTGATACACAGATGATGTATTACAGAATTGTACACCTGAAATCTATGTAACTTTGCTAACAGCTGTCACCCCAATAAACTTTAGTTAAAAATAAGTTGAATGTCAAGCCAAAAAATAAATAAATTATAGTCATTTCAATTCAAAATTTACACCAGGGCAGCTCATAGATTCATAGATTTCATTAAAAATTGAAGGGACAGTTTTCTGTTTTAAACTGAGATCCAGGTTTTATTTGTACTTGGTGGGGTTCCGTTTGCTAATTAGCAAATGTGGCTTCTTTACACACAAATCATGGCTGAAATTTCTGGTTTCCTTACTGGGAAAGGCAGAGTTTTGCAGGAGTGGATGAGGTGTGGGCAGGATTAACATTTTGGTTTTCCCTTTGTCAGTCAAATCCTGCAGATTCCTAGATGAGATGAACAAGTACCTTCATGTATGACTGAAGGGCAGAAATCGATTCCACGTGCGTGGGATATAAACCACCAACAAGTGAAGGCTTCAAAAGTGGTAATCTAAAGAGCATTTTAAGCTTCCTAATTACTTTACTGAACTTTTTACTTCCTTCTTAAGTAAAGATTGTTTCTTGTTACAAATGGCTTTCATTAGTTGCATCCTTTTTCCTTTTGTTCTTGGGGAAAAAAGACTATTCTTCTGAGTGAATTGGCAGGAAAGAGAGCGTGGAAAACCGTTACATTGGGGCTGAGTCATGACCTTTGCTGATGTAGTGGATTTACATTAGTACTTGAAACAGTACAAGAACCTTTAGTAATCTGTTTAAGTCATTAATTACCGAAATTTTATGTTAGCTCTGCTGCATTTTGGGTGGTTCAGTGTTCTCTTGCTCTGAGCTTCCTGCTAATTTTAACTTCTCCTATATTCTTAGTGGAGGAAAAAACCACTTTGTCATCTGTGCCCATGGCAATGTCTCCTACTTTCAAGAATAATGGATAGCATTAAAATATATGATTGTTAATTTGTACAAGATGTAATTCTAAGTCTCTCTTTAGATCAAAAAGTGAGTGCAAATAAACTCACTGGATTACGATAGGACCCAGCTGATTGAGAAAGCTTTTTGGAACTGTGAGGTGTGTAAAGGAGACATTAGGACAGTTCTGAAGTGAGGGGCAACTTCCGTCCACGCTCCATCATCCTACCATTCCTCCCTCTCTCTGTCCCTCTCCACCCTCACACCCAGACCACTTGTACATTCGGGCTCTCCTGACACCGGTCAGTGTCTGTCTCCTACTGAGTCACATGGCTCCTGATGGTCCATCCCTTGTTCCATCAGCATGATGACTCTGCCTGGAAAGGAGACTGAGATGCCCAAGGTAAGACTCTGCTTCCTAATTTCACCACCAAACACATGCATTTGAATGTTTTTTCTCCCTCCTTAGAACACGTTGCTGTCTCCTCCTCTTGCTAACATTTTCGGGTGCTTGCAGACCTTGCAGGGCCTATGTGATTAGGCCATTGACCACCTCTCTCAATTTGTCTCATATTCCTGACACCCCATGATTTGTTGAGATACTTGAAACACAATAAATGCACAGTGACAGCTTACAATTTGACAAGTTTTGATATACACCTGTGAAACTAACCATCACAAGGTAATAAACTTACATAACATCTCTGAAGTTTTAAAATTCCATCTTGCAATCCTTCCTTCCTTCCTGGAAAACCAATGGTCAGCTTTCTGTCACTACAGGTTAGTTTGGACACACCGGAGTTTTATAGAAATGGATTAATGCAATGTGTATTCGTTGTTATCTCATTTCTTTAGCATGATTATTTTGAGAGCTGTCCGTGTTGTTAAATGCATCAGTGGTCCACTTCCTGTCACTGCTGACCAAGAATCCACTGCACATGAACAAGCCACAATTTATCTCTTCATCTGCTGATGGACATGTTGCTGTTTCCAGCATTTGATTCTTTCCAATACAATTGCTATGCACGTTTACGCACAAGTTTTTGTATAGAGACCACTCTCTTTGGGACAATGCTTAGGAGTAAAGTGGTGGGACAATGTGTTAGGAACATGCTGGGCATTTTAACCTGCCCAATGCTGTCCAGAATGGTTGCACCACTTCATAGTTCCACCAGCTGTGCTGAGAGCCCTGATTCCTCCATATTCTCACCTATGTCTTATATAGCATGTATTTTAAATGTAGACATTGTAACAGGTGTGTAGTGCAATCTTATGGTTTTGTTTTTATTTTATTTTCCACTAATGATGGTGAGCATCTTTTCATGTACTTACTTCAAATTCAATATATATTCTTTGAGAACATGTCTGTTCAAATTTTTGGTCCTTTTTAGTTACTGTTTGTTTGTTGTTGTTCTGAGTGTTTTCTACATATTCTGAATACAAATCCTTTATCAGATTATGCTCTGCAAATAGTTTTGTTTTTTTTTCATTTGGTCTACCAGTGTCTTTTAAAGAACAGATGCTTTTAACTTTAATGAAGTTCAGTTAATCATTTTTCTTTTATAGGTTTTGTTTTTGATGTTATATATGAGAAATCTTTGCCTAATCCAAGGTCACACAGATTTTCTCCTATGCTTTCTTCTGAAAGTTTTATAGCGTTAGGTTTTATGCTTGGGTCTATGATCAATTTTGAGTTAATTTGTAGAATTTGTATAATCAGGTATTGATTAAAATTCACTTTTTGCGGATGGGTATCCAGTTGTTCCAGTGTAACCTTCTGAAAGACTGTTCTTTCTCTACTGGTTTGTCTTTGTAGTTTGTCTATATAAAGGTGAACATATTTCAGGACTCCATGTTCATTCAATTTTATTGATCTATGTACCATCTCAATGCAAATACCATGCTATGTTCATTACTGTAGTTTTATTTTGTCTTAAAATCAGGTGGTATCAGCCCACAGACTTTCAGACTTTGTTCTTTTCCAGACTTCGTTTGCATATTCTAGTTCCTTTGAATTTCACTATGAATTTTAGATTCAGCTTGTAAATTGCTAAATAAAAATTGCTCTAATTTTTAAACAGTTTTAAAATCATATACCATAAAATTTACACATTTGTGTGTTCAATTGAAAGATTTTAAATAAACATATAGAGTTGGGCAACCATAAAAATTCAGTTGTAGAAAATGTTCTTCATCCCCCAAATATCCCTCTTATCTGTTTGCTGTCAATTGCCTCCAGCCCTAAGCAACCACTATTTTTGTTTGTTTGTTTCTCTGGATTTGCCTTTTCTGGTCATTTCTTATAAACAGAACCATACAAGGTATAATATTGTATCAAACTTCTACTTAGCATGCTGTTTTGCGGTTGTTCCATGTTGTAGCATGCATCAGTGCTTCGTTCATTTTCATTATGTGATAGTGCTCCAGTCCATGGATAACCAGACTTGGTTTAGCCACTGGCCTGCTGATGAGCATCTGGATTGGCTCAGCTTCGGCACATTTTGATGACACTGCTGAGAGAACATGCAGGGAAGTCTTTATGTGGATGCACACTTTCATCCTTCTTGGGTAGATGCGTAGAAATGGAATTGTTGGGTCAGATGCTAAGTATGTGCTTAACCGTAAAGAAATAGATTTTATTTTTAGAGCAGGTTTAGGGTCACAGCAAAATTCAGCACAAAGAACAGAGGTTCCCTACAAATCTCCTAGCCCCATGCATGCACAGCCTCCCCATCAAAGCTGTACATTTGTCACAATGATAAGCCTACACTGACATGTCATTGTCACCCAAAGCCCACAGTTTACCCGGGGCTCCTTCTCGGTTCTGCATGTTCTGTGGGTTTTGAGAAATGTATGATGTCATGTATCCACCATTGCTGTATCACACAGAATATCTGTGCTGCCCTGAAAATCCTGTGCTCCACCTCTTCATCCCTACTTCTCCAACCTGAAAAGCACTGTTACCTTTACTGTCTTCTTAGTTCTGCTTTTTCCAGAAAGTCATAGAGTTGGAACCACACAGTGTCAGACGTTCAGATTGGCTTCTCCTAGGCAGTAACATACATTTAAGGGGCCACCATTTCTTTTCAGGGCTTGACAGCTCACTCTTTTTAGCGCTGGATAATATTCCACTGTCTGGTGGGCCTCAGGTTATTTGTCCATCACCTCCAGAAGGGCATCTTTACTGCTTCCAGGATTTGGTGATTATGAATAAAGCTGCTATAAGCATCTGTGGGCAGGTTTCTGTGTGGACATAAGTTTTGAGCTAATTTGGTTTAAGGAGTATGATCACCGGATCACATGGCAAGGGTGCGTTTAATTTTGTAAGAAACTGCTAATGTCCTCCATAGTGGCTGCACCAAGTGCATTCCCACCAGCAGTGAGTGGGAGTTCCATGTCCCCGATGGCATTTGGTGGTGTCGGTGTTCCAGATGTTGGCCGTTCTAACAGGTTCATGGTGGTACTTCATTGCTGCGTTAATTTTCAATTCCCTAATGCTGTATGTGTGCAGCATCTCTTCATATGCTTGCAGTTATCTGTATATCTTCTTTGGTGAGGTGTCTGTGAAGGACTTCTGTCCATTTTAATCAGGTTTTCATTTTCTTATTGTTGTGTTTTAACTTCTTTGTTCATTTTGGATAACTGTCCTTAATCAGACATGTCTTCTGCAAATACTTTCTCCTATTCTGTCATTTGTCCTGTGATTCCCTTGATAGGTTTACTTACTGATCAGATGTTTACATTTCAATAAAACCCAGTTTATCAAGTATTTCTTTCATGGGTTGTGACCTGGTTTTGTGTCCAAAAATTCATTGCCATTGTGAAGATCTGTTCAATTTTTGTCCTGTTATCTGTAGGGGTTTTATGGTTTCCTGTTTTACATTTATGTCTGGATCTATTTTAAGGTAATTTTATTGAAGGGTATAGGACTATGTCTAGATTCATTTTTTTAAATCTATTTTTATTGAGGTAACATTGGTTAATGACATTACATAAATTCTAGCATATAATGTTATAATGTGATATCTATATACTCTATTGTGTGCTCACCACCAATAGTTTAGTTTCCATGGAAAACAGTATGGAGGTCCCTCAAATATTTAAGATCCAGGTATTCCTTTTCTGAGTATTTATCGGAAGAAAATGAAAACAGTAATTCTAAAAGATATCTGCACCCCTATGTTCACAGCAGCATTATTCACAACAGCCAAAATATGGAAGCAACTAAATGTCAACTGATTGATGAATGGATAAAGAAGAGGTGGTACATACATATACCAGAATACTACTCAGCCATAAAAATGATGAAATCTTGCTATTTGCGACAACATGGATGGACTTAGAGGGTATTACGCTAAGTGATATTACTCAAAGGGAAAAGGACAAAAACCGTATGATCTCATTCATTTTTTTTTTATTTGTCTTTTCACAGGTTAGTGGCTGTTAGGATGAACTGTACCTTGAGCCTCACCCAACCTGTTTAGATTTAGATGAGACATTAGATGATACTGGGATGAGTTAAGATTCTGAGGGCTGTTGGGATGGAATGAATGTACACTGTATGTAAGAAAGACATGAATTTGGAGAAGGCATGGGTGGGATGATATGCACTGAATCCAATTATTCATTTACTAGTTTATTTAGAAACTCCTTTTCATGCCTGATTAAGGCCTGAAAGCATACCTTCCAGGGTTACTTCTAATTCCTAGCATGTAAGACTGCAATCTGAAAGGAGACACAATGACAATGACAATGATTGTAAGTGCTGATTCTACAAGCATGTGAGCTGGTCATTTTCCCTAGCAGTAACTAGTGAGACTGCCTCCTCACCAGAATGACGTCAGACAGCCCCTTGCTGGGCTGAGAGCAGGCAGCCCTTTCAGACTACTCTCCAGGCAGGTCTGGGCTCTGTGCTGATCTCACAAGGCAGCGGCCTGTGTGTCACATTTGAAAGGCCTCTGCAGCATGTTCTGAGCACATTTGCTGGCCAGTCAAATTTCAGATAGTCTACTCAGTGAATCTGACCAGCACAGATGTCCCCGGTTACCCATCCCTGGCTTTAACATGGGTGTGACCTGCTCCAGTGCAAGTGGCCCTCAGGCTGTAGGTTGAGGAATTTTATTTAACAGAAGACACCCTCTTCCCCCAACATGATTACTGTGACAACTCCTGCGAATCTGAAGTGCCCTGTGAAAAAAAGCAGTTTTTACAACTGTGTAGGAGGTGGGACTTAATCACTGACTTTTTCATCATTCAACTTCATTTAGAACTCAATGCTTGGGTTGCTCCAAGAAAGCACAGTTGAAAATTTTACTTGAAAATGGCTGGGTATGCTTTATTGCCCCTAATACCTCATTCCACAGAGTCTGAAATGTCCATCACACTCCTTCATGTTGAGGTAATGCACCAAATTAAAGTGACTGCTGACAGGAAAACAACCATTTTAGCTATTACACCTGGGTAACAGTAGCACAGCTTTCAACAGATTCTCAAAGATGCCAGTGATCAAGGAGACTAAGTCCAGAAAGTGGGTCTCAAACCGGACTGCATTTTAGAATCACCTAAGGAGCTTTTGAAACCCTCCCAGGCCCCACCCAAGACCACCAGCCAGAATCTGTAGGGTGGTCACAGCCACTGGCATTTTGAAAAGCATGCCAGGTGAGGGTGGTGTACAAGTGAGCTGACAAGCACTGCCCTGGACGCTCGCTGCCATTTTGCTTTTTTGCGCCCTGTTTGTTCTCCGTCGTCGTTGTCTATTGTTCTTGCTATAACGGACAGGAGCAGGCCCCTCTGGTGTATCAGCAGGGCTCGTACAGCCATTTAATGCCCTGATTTTAGTTCACGTTCCTCAGAACACCGTTAATATAAAATTACACTAGGACATGAGCAGATGTAGGTGATGGTAAAACTAAAATCAGACAAATTATATCTATTTCCTTAGGTGGAAGTCAAAAGGGACTGTAAAAGGTAAACAACACCCTATGACTATGACACAGAAAAATTCTTAAGATAAAATGACCTTTCATAGAAAATTACCTTTTAGAGGAAATTTCCCACATACATTTAGAGGGCTCATTTAGAAAATGCCACCTAACCACTCAGTAAATGCATGTTCTGAACAAAATGATTTTATATTTAGTTTGAACTTTATACAAGCAATTTGGCTGTTCCTGATATAGTGTTCAGTGACAAGAAAAGAGAGATTAACACCATCCTTTCTAAGCATTGCAGTAAAAACTGACTAAATACGCCAAATATAAGTGTCGATTTAATTTTTCAAACAGTGTCATGATAAATTTTGATATTCTTTATTTCTGTTACAAAGAAATTAGAATGTTTTTTATAGAAAATCTTAAAATGCACAAATTATGTCACATAAATAAAGGGGCAAATAGAATACATCCTAACCTTCTTTCTCGGTTTTCTAAAAATATTCTTAAGAAAATCTTATTAGTGGTGAGTTGATCAGCTGGGCTTCTGAGTGCCTGTATATTCATATTGATATTATAATTGCTACACACTGACTCTGTCCCCTCCATAATCCACATGCTGACATCCCAGTGCTCAAGGTGTTGGCTGCTATCCCTCCCCTGAATGGGACATGCCTTTATAAAGAAAACCAAGAGGGCTTTCTTGCTCCTTCCACCCTGTGAGACACTGAGACGAAGGCTGTCTGTAAACCACAAAGGGGTCCTCCCTGGACACCTAGCGTGCTGCTCCCGGCTCAGGGACTCCCAGCCTCCAGGACTGTTAGAAATGAAATTCTCTTGTTTATAAGTCCCCAGTCTGTGGTATTTTCTCACAGCCACCCATGCGGTCTAAGACAGTAACATTATTAAGTAAAGATGTCGGGCTCTTGATTTCCAGCTAATTCCCTGACCTTGTCTGATGGAATCCTGGTTAAACAAATGGTTCCTCTTCTGTGGATCTGAAGGTCAACAGTCTATTCAGCCAACTGAAAGTAGGAAATCATTTCAAAGCGTGTGATTGATAGTGGAAGGCCCTCTGCCACCGGGGTTGTGAACCGGAAGCTGAAGCCTGAGACTGAGCGGTTAGACTGGTGAGAAATGAGCCAGGATCAAGAGTGCAGGCCAGCTGGCTTGGGAAGCCAGCGGCCCCAGTTTGGGTCCCACATATGAGGGCCAGTGACACTGCCTTCAAAAAAAAAAAAAAAAAGAGTGCCGGCAGTGCTGATGTGAAGTGAAACCTCAGCGCTACAGACTTTTCCGATCTGAGTTATTTTCCAGTGTAGACTATAGAATCTTAGAAAACATATCAGAGGATTTGGAGGAAAGTAATGGGTCTCAACATTAGAAAGGAAATGCTGGGAATATTTAGGCTGTGGCTGACTTTAGCATTGCTGATGGGAGCAGTGACACGGATTCACCTTGTTCGTGAGCTCATTTCACCTTTACTTGTAAACCAGTGTTCGGCATGTCTTGTAACTGGGGAATGGCTCACCCTTCCATCCCAGGGAACACTGCAGTCAGTAAAGTCACCTTGCAGGGTGCTTAAAGATGCATTCAAGTCGCAGCTCTGCCCCTAATGAAGGGTGCGCCAGTGCCTCCATGTTCCCTGCAGGAGGGGACACCAGCCCACTTCAGAGAGCATCTGTGAGCTGTTGTACGTAAGACACACATGTGCACACACGCGAAGACAAAAGTGTACCATATGTACAATTTTTATTTTAAGGAGATGGACACTGACGGTGTGGCCTAATTTCATTTTGTAAGATAGAAACCCATTAGCCTTTTTACTTTCCTTTGATTTAGTTTTCTCTATCACAATGGATATAGACTAATGTTATAGGAAATAAAAACAATTTGATTGTTAAAATGGCCACATGATTTTGTGAGCCAATTTAACAAACAGAATAGAGAGGAGACAAAGCCTCCCGAGGGTGAAAAAACAGGTCCATAGTTTTCAAATGCTCCCTTTGTTCACCAGCTTTGCTGTGTGTGCTGAAGTTTTAGTCAGGAAGCAGGTGGGTCAGTGAGATGCTTAATCCCAGGTCAGCAGGAAAAGAGCTACAGAGGACTGAGTGCACTGATAAGAAGTGATGCTAGCTTCTATTTGGAGTACTCTTGATATTGTTTTAGGGTCCTGCATTCTGGGTTTGCAAGGAAGCCTCTTCTCCATCTTCTTAAAGTTTCTATAAGTTGTAACAACTCAGTAGAATCTACTTTTGTAAGCTGAAGTGAAATGTTTGTAAATGATGTCTTATTTCCTACCTGAGCCCTCCAGCATTCTCAAATGTGCATAGCTTATTCTTATTTTCACAGCAATGTAGCTAACAGAAGATGTGCAGTGACAATCTGACCTTGCTACAGAGACATAATCAGAAACGCTGGCTATGCAATCAAGGTCTGGCCTGCAATGCCGTATTTAGGATGGATGCCTGTTTAGTTAGGTATTAGAGACACTTTTAAGTTGGTTTTATGGACCCAGTGCTCACAGAACCCTTGTGGGAAACGTGGTGGGGGGCTCCTAGGGTTCCCACCCTTACAGGTGAGGAAGGTCACTTCCTTACAGGCCCAGGAAACAGGATATTTTGAAGACCTTGAAAAAAGAGAAATTCACCGAAATAAATAGGTGCTGTGGGTGGAATAGACGGTGGATCCTTGGCTTGGCTTTTGAGCCTCGAGAGGCTTTTAAATGTCCAATCTAGGATTCCTTATGAAAACTTGCAGCAGGAATTGTAAGAAGGACCATATGGCAAATTAACACTTTTTCTGCACTTATGTAAAGAAGAAGGCAAAATCTAATGAAATTTAAAGATTTTGTTAAGGTTATTTTTTTTTATTAAGAGAGGGGAAATTGTGGAAGAAAATGTTGCAAAAGAGAACGATATCTCCTCTGTGGCATGTTCCTAGATTTGTCACACTGTCGCTCTGTCTGTAGGTCTCTGAGCTACTGTGTACCTTTGTGAGCTGTGGGTAACTGGTGCTACGCAGACTCTGTTCCATCAGTTTATGATTTTAATTAACTTCCTTCCAATGTGTCCCCATGTGCATTTCCTCTCAACACTCCCTCACTCCATGTAAATCTGTGTTATTCTGACTTTTCCTCCGAATGTGGAGTAATATCTGCCGGTTTCCTCAAAACATATGAGTAAGCTTTTTCTTTAACACGTGCTTGTTTTTATATTTGTATGAAATCATAATTTTACTTTTTTCTAAAAATTATCTTTTAATGCTTTAATTGTATTGACAATGGATTTAAAATGTGTGCTTGAAGAGAGTACAGTGCTTGTAATAATGAACTACTACATGAGTTATAAAGCTACCAAAAATGTAACACATTCTATGTGTTAAGTACTTAAAATTGTTGTAAAATATGTATCGATCCATGAAGAGAAAAAAACAAAACAATGATTTCTTCTTGCCATGGTAAGGTCATTTTTTACCTGCTTGTAACAATAAGCAGAGTTGCCTTAACTTCATGTCAGTGAAGCTATAAGTTGGAGATTACAAACCAACTAACCCACCAACCCACCCTGGGACAACTAATGTTTATGTGGGTAGTGTGGGGAGATAGTTAAACTGGGGATATAGGTTATATATGACATAGTCACTCTCTCTTGGTATTCTGGCTGGCTTTGCAAGCTCCAGACCCACTGATGTGATCAGCTATAATGCTTCATCTATTCCAGAGTCTCTGCCTTATGTAGGATAAAAAAATTAAAATTGTCTCTATGAAGAATGAGCACAGAAATCAAAATTTCATTCTTGCCCTTTGTTCTTCTTTTTTAATCATTGTAATGGGAAGAACATAAAGATTTAGAATCTCACTTGTATGATTTATGCCACAGCTCTTGGAGGGTAAACATGCAACTTTAACAGCAAAAGTAGTCAGTTTAATCTTAAATAATAACTGTTTTTACATATTGGTACCATGATTACTCTAATATACGAAGTCACTACTCTTTCATGTTTTACAGCCTAACAGACATAACAGACCAATTTTGTAGGAGGATCTCCTGGCCAGTGTTTGCCCACTGGAATGTATCTTGTTTTTTAACACCCAAACTTTATAAACCAGTATGTTTTGAGCTTTGTCTTTGCATCTGACATGAGTTGTTGTGTATAAACAGTGTTTGGCTGAGAGTCCTGGGTTGACACGGCATGCTGTTTAAATAATGGGATGTGGGTTGCTGGTTAACACTGGCACCAAATGTCTGGGTTTTAGGGCTGGACCCTGACCCCACGTGGGAGAGATCTATCCATAGGGAGGCTACGTTTGGAACAGTTCTCCAGGTTTTACAGGTGGAGTCACCTTCACCAAACTGCTGAAATTATTACCATTAGGAAGGTTGAGGCTGGAGGAGGCCATTCTTGTTCTAACTCGCCTGGAAACTTAAACTCCTTTGAGCTTTCCAGTCCTGCATCAGTGCCTGGATAGACATCTGGATCTCCAGGCAGCACTCTAATTAACCCCCGAGGGACTCAAGTGTCCAGGCCACCTGAAGGACTCACATATACATCCACATGACATCTATTATCCAGACCGCGGATCTGACCATACCTGTACCCATCTTCGGGACCACCTGGCATCCATCATTCTGCCTGTCATCTGACTGATAATTGTCCTGGACCAATCTCAGTGATAAGAAAGCAGGGCTGATAATTCTCAAGAATGTACTTTTGGCTAAGAATTTTTAAGTTTTCTTTCTTCTTTGAAACACTTCTGGGTTTTTGCCTAGCTGTGTTTCCAGTCTGCAAACTCTAAGTCCCCTGAATAAATCTCTATCATTTATTTTTAGCAAAACCTCCAGACTCTTTGTGAGTTTGTTTGATATATGGTTTGGGTATTGAGAAATTGTAGTAAATTTGGAGAACTAAATCACACATAGAATAATTCAAAGGTTATACAAGGAACAATAAATACTTCAATTTGGCAAAACTTCAGAGTGTTTAGAAAGTATTATAAGACACACATGATTCTCTAGAAAGGAATGCTTCTAGGACTTGATGGTTCAAAACTGCTCCAAATGCAATCTTTTCTCTCAATTCCCTAAATATTTGGTTTCTCATCATGGTCCTTTCTTCTATATTTACCTTGCTCAAATTTGGCCATGAGAGTCCGAACTCTACCATGGCACCCACCCAGAAAACTCAAGAGACAATGGTAAGCTTTATTTTGCTCTATTCACCCCCAAAGTCTACATAGAACTGTGCTAGGTAGTCCCTGGGTTTTCTGTCCATTTGAAGAAAGAGAAACTCATCAAAGAAATGTTGGGGGGCTAAGTTTCAAGAGCAAATCTGAAATGACTCTATAGTTCAGATTTGACATCGTATGACTAGACAAACCATATTAACCATGACTGTGAAAAGACAAAACATAGGTATAGGAGATTTTCAGAGAACTTCTGAGACAGTTATGGACATACAATTTGAAAAATTGTTTAGAGAATACATAGTAGTTATGTGTTATATTCAGTAGGGTTTTAAGAAATGAATGAATGATAGAAGATGCCATGCTAAACAACTTTTGTGAGCTGCCCATATTTCAAAATCTATTGAACAACTAGAAAGAACCAGGTATGACCTTCTTCAGAAGTATTTATCACATCCCCAGGTCAGGGGTAGCTCATCCAGTGATTGTGTTGTGCATGATAGCCACATCACCCACTGCTTTCCAATGATCCACACAGAGAAAGAACTTTCTACACTGAAGTTCCAAATAAAAAATACACAAAAGGGGATGGAATGAAGCTTGCTTTTATGTCTCAGAAATATTTTGCTCTCAGACTAGATCGCTAACTTGGGATATGGCAGATTGTGGGGATGCAGGCGTTGGGGGGTTAGGAGGTGAGAGGTAATAAGTAAATTGGTCAACTGACACCTAAGGAATTGCGATCCTCTTCCAAGTACAATTTTGTCTCAGGCTTTCGGAAGAGCCAATTCAGGGTCAGCAGTGCATCTCTCTGGGTCTTTCAATGGCCTTCATATTGACGGGGATGGAAGTGGGGCCTGAGACTCTATAATTTCCTTCACCAGAGCCAGTGAAGAGAAAAATAAATTCATTGTTTTTCCTTCATTTTTCCTCCTTGTAGAGTTGTTCTTTTTGTCCTTTAGCACTTAAAAGATAAGTGGTTACTTTTGTGTCCTGGTTCACATACTTCTGGGTTACAGTGTCAAATAACAAATAAAATTGAAAATATATGCTTATGAACTTACAATTGCAGACACCCAAGTGTCTACATTTGGTTCCTTTAGACTAAGGTTTACAATTTCCATTTTCTAGACAAAATAAAAATGCCAATCAAGATTATTATTATTTTTTATTATTTCTGAAGGAAAATTCCCCAAAGTATATTAGTAATTGCCAAAATGTTCACTGGGAATTTCAGTGTTTGTTCAAGATAAATCCTGCATCACTATACTTTTATCACCTTTGAAACCTTTCCTAGAGGAAAATGATAATTTTCATATACATAATGGGATTAATTTTTATCTAGATAACTGAAAAACCAGTTGTCTGGCAAATGTTTCCTAGAATCCAGCAGAGAAGTGTTTATTTTAGAAGTTATACAAATGCCCCTTAGGTTGGAATAAGGTTGAATTATTCTGAATTCATAGAAAGTCACATTTAAGGAAAAGTAAGGAAAAGTGACCACTATGCACATCTACCATTTTACTGGACAGAGGACAGGAAGTAATCAACCCATATTTCACCTGTCAGCATTATCCCGCAGTTGACGAGTCCTCCAGCTACAGTGAATTAACTGGTATGGTCAGCCATGGACTGTCCACCCCATTGGATCCATCTTTGGCCATTTAACCCCACCCATGGTCACACTGTTATTCTTCTGAATGAGTCTGCTTTTGCATAAGGCTTTCCTCTGTGGCTGCCTCTGATCCCACTTCCCATGGTTCCTCACCTTGGCTAAGCTCAGGCTGTTGGTGACTCCCGCCTTGCCCTTTCCCATTGCTGTTCTAATGGTGTTTCCAGACAGCAGCTGTCCCCTGACTATAATTGCCTGTCTGCATGCTCCCTCACCCCCCATCCTTAGTGTGTCATATGCCTGCAGACCAACAGGATCACCTGTCCATTTCAGTGTCACTGGCACCTGATATGGTATGTGACAGTTACAGGGCATTCAGAAATGGCTTACACTAAACTGAGACATGGCTTTTAGAGGAAACACGACTCAGATGCAGTCACACCAGAGGAACATGTGATAAAAAGGAGAAGCTCAGAAAGGAGAGCTGGGATACATGCTGGGAGGAGGAAAACGTTTCAAAGGTTCACATGTACCTCTACTACTAATTGGTTGGGTGCCATTTACTAAGGACTCAGTTTCCCCATGATTTCTCCATTTAGGATAAATTAAGCTGTTTTGTATATACATTAATTCCCTCCAAGTTTTGTAGAATTCTTATATTTAAGACAGGCATCACTTAATCTAATCCTGTACCAATTACTTTACGTCAGCATTAAGTGATATTAGCTGCTATGCCACAAAAGAGCAAAACATTAGGTAGTTTTAATTTCTAGTATGGATTTGAGAATGATTTCTTATAAACTTGGGTCAGTTTATGTTTCCCTGGCACAGCAAGGGAGTCATTTTTACTTCAAGGGAGTAAAGAGGTGAGCTCTGTACCAAACTGATGAAAAGCTCACCGAGTCCTCAAGAAAGCGATCAAATTCCTCAGTGCTAGTGGTTTTAAAGGTCATAAGGCACTTACATGCTCAGATATGTAGCTCCCACTACCTCCAATCCACTAGAATTTGATAGTTCTTATTAGGAAAACTGGCAGAACAATATTCTTTGTCACCGCAAGCATTACTGGGAGACGTAATAGATAACAATGGAAATGTATGTGTTTAGAAGGAAAGGGGAATACTTCTTGAACCCCAATTCGGTCCAGCAAATAGTGTATCACCAGGGGAAGTGATTATCAAAAGTACTGAAAGCAGTCTTGATATTTAAAATAGTTAATTTCATATGATTTTCATAACATTATCAAAATGTGATAAAATTCCGTATAAGTAGGAAATCACATTGACACTAAGAAAAATTCACATATCTATTTTTTTCTGAGAATGTATTTAGATTGCCTGATTACTAAATACAGAACATTCTTTCCCTTTCATGATAATATTAAAATAGGAGAATCCTGAATTTATAATAAAATGAGTGATGGTGTGAGAAAACTAGTCTCTATATTTCTTTTTTTTTTTTAAGATTTTATTGGGGAATTGGGGGAGGGGAACAGTGTTGGGGAATTGGGGAAGGGGACTAGCCAAGTTGTTGTTCTTCAGTCTTCGTTGTGGAGGGTGCCAGTCACCATCTGGCTTCCCATCTGCAGCTAGTGGCCTCTAAGCTCAAGGTTCTGTGTTCAATCTTAGTTGTGTGTGGGTGTAGCCACCATCCCATGCGGGAGTTGAACCCAGCAGCCTTGTTGTTAAGAGCGCAAGCGCTACCCAATGAGCCATCCGGGTGGCAGCTCAGCTCAAGGTGCTGAGTTCAGTCTTAGTTGCTGGTGGGCATACCCCACCATTGAACAGGCACTCTTGTTGTTACACCAGCTGAGCCATCCTGACACCTGGCAGCTCCACGACAGCTCAGCTATGGTTCAGCATTCACTGGCCCATGTGGGAATCGAACTGGTGGCCCTGTTGCTCAGAGCTCATGCTCTAAGCCAACTCTTAGCCAACTGAGCCACTCGGCCATCCCCTCTATATTTCTGTTTTTGTTACATGCAAATTATATTGGCAGTGTTTCAAATTAGGGCTGTAGAAGATATTTTAGTTTCTTCAGATAACTTACACCAATTTTGAGCATAGTCACATTTGAAATAGTAATCTAATTATTAGAACCCATGCCAATTTTAATTGAATTTTGTCAAATTTGGAGGAACAAACTTGGGGTAGTGATGAGTTACGGTGGGAAAATGCTTGCTAAGGGGGAGTTTTCTGGTCCTAGAACACCATAACCTGTGATGATACTATTTTTGCAACATAATTTCTAAGCATTCTTCTTCAATGGCCATAAGTCTAAAAGGACATTATAAAAGAAAATAATGATATTGAAAATAGGAAATTCTTTTTTGGATTTTGACTACTACAGCTAAATGGAACACTTCTAAAAGTAAGTAGAGATTTGAAAGCAAATGTTTAAATTGTGATGGTGACAAGAAAAATTATTATGAGCCTTAATCAA
This sequence comes from Aselliscus stoliczkanus, assembly GCA_033961575.1. NCBI lineage: Eukaryota > Metazoa > Chordata > Mammalia > Chiroptera > Hipposideridae > Aselliscus > Aselliscus stoliczkanus. Next base: position 71,242,445 of record CM066731.1, on the reverse strand, counting down.
ATAAGATATAAATACAAGAGTCTCTCCAGGAAGCTACTTTAATTCCTGAAACTTTAGTGAATCAAAGCAAAGGAAAAAACTGGAAAGCACAGAGTCAGGGCTTATCTAAATGGTGACCCATAACTGCCAATGTTTACTCATGAAGTATTTGTGGAATAAAATTATTTTATTTAAACTTAACCTAAATTCATCCATCCATCCATCCATCCATCCATCCATCCATCCATCCATCCATCCATTTGTTCTTTCTCTCAAGGACATGCACACTCACTGAGTGCTGGACACTGCTGTAGGTGCTGGGGGATTAAATAAGCAGGCCTGATCTCCAGTAGCTATTATTCTAGGTAAGGAACTAAACAAGGAAACACATCTGTAATAAGACTTGATATAGTTGTGACAATATCTGTAATTTTAAAAAGTTGGAATGGACAGCATGGTATTATGTATGTGCTGGCCTGTTCAAGTCTCAACTCCAAGGCAGTGGCTGAAAGTGAAATATTACACCTAGTAATTGTCAGATATGCCAAAATATGAACTCAGAGGCAATTACTAACTTGAGTTTTGTTACTGGTACCTTCATAAACACTTCATGTTTTAGCAATGAGCATGATAGTCTCTATTGATGAAAATAAATACATTCAAGATGTTTGGATGGGGTAAGATATTTTGGAGACACACCCACATTCACACACTCTGAGTATGATGCCAGCAAACCCCATTTCCTTCTCTCTGAGATGTAAGGTCAAAGACTTGGTCCACATATGGTCCTTTGTCCGGCCACTGATGGCATGGATTTCTAGTTGCAGGATGCCGGTAATAAGAGTAACTAATATTGCCCCAAAGTAATCCTGTCTGCCTCAAATGAGCCTTTAATGAAATGTTGTTACCAGGTTACCTAAAAGGACAGACAGCTGGGACTTCATGGTTTGTAGAATGGTTTATAAATGGTTTTGGTGCTTGCTAGGAAATGTTTCATAAATCTTTGGGTGGGTGGCAGAATTTGTTTTCATTATACTGCAGCTGTTTTCATTGCATGGTAACAGCAAAGTTATGAGGGGGTAATTCACCTTCACTTTCTTCTAAAACTTTTGGTGGCTGCCATGATGTACGACGAAGAATGCAAGAGCTCATGTGACAGAAGTCAGTTTAAGTAAGTTCATGAAAGCAACAAAGTATTGTACAGACACATGAAACAGTGCTAGGTGGATGTAACTAGAGTGCAGGTGGAGAGGTGATTTCATAATGCCGTCAGGGACATCCTCACTGAGAAAACGGCAGCTGGACATGAACTTGGACAGAGTGTGGGACTGAGACATAGAGACTGGGAAAAAACAGCAGGTAAGTTTAGAGACCCTGAGGTGGGGACAAGCTGTGCATATTCCAGAAAACCTGTGAAAAACAGACCATTTGTACAGGATGAGTGATGAGGACAATGCTAAGAGAAAGGGTCAGGGAAATAAACAGGAGTCAGATTGTATAGTGCCCTATTGATGGTTAACTTGTTTTTATTCTGAATTCATGGCAAGCAACTGGAGAAATCTGAGCAGGAAGGTAATCTTATCTAACTTACATTAAAAAATTATCTTTCCAGCAATTGTGTGCAGAATAGTTTTTAAAATAGCAAGACTGCAACCATGAAACCAGACAGTAATCTATTGTAGTGCAGGTGAGAGGTCACAGAGGCTTGGCTTATTGTAGAAATGGAAGTAATATGTAAGATCGAATCACTTTGGGTATGTATGTTTAGAAGAAGCCAATAGGACTTCTTACTGAATTAGTGTAGGATATGAAAAATGTTGTAAATGTGAGGGGGAAAAAAAAAGATGCTGACAACTTGGACTACTGAAACAATGGAGGTTACAAGAATTTCTTATTGGTGGGAGATGGTCTTGGATGAGGCCATCAGGACTAGATGCAGGACATGAAAAGAGAAAATGATCAAGGATGAAGATTGCCCTTCTGGCAACACTGGTCTGAGTGGTTTGGGTCAACAACCCTGCAGAGAGGAACTACAAAAGCTATGTAAAAATAAAATAATTATTATAAGGACTCAGAGAAATGTCACACAGTGAGCAACTGTAGGCCAAGTTCTGGGAGAGAACAGAAACCCAGAGGATCAAGCCCAATTTGAGAGCCATCTTTCTTTCCAAAGTGATGATATTCCCAAAGCAGCTTCAGAGAGCTGGGGAAACTGAGAAAAGCTCTAGACACACAGATTGGGAGTTCTCATGTGGGAAGTCAAGTTCCACAGGAAAGTATGCATCCAGGTGAGCATTCCAGGCTTTCAATTTGTACTTCAAAGGCTTCAACTTGAGAAATAGTGAACAAAAAATAGACCAGTCCATCTTTGAATATATTCAATTAAATGAAGGGAATCTGAGATGACTATTGCCTCTAGCCTAGATTCCAAGAAGAAAATAAAAAACAACAACAAAAACAAACAACAACTACAAAAAACTTGTGTCTGGAAGAAGATATTAGAGCTCATAATCAACTCTACAATTTTTTTCATATACAATGTTTATTTATTAAATAATAACCAGGTGATTAGAAAAGATGAAACTAAAAAGCAAGAGAAAAAATAGAAAATAGAAGCAGGCCCACAGGAGATATAGAAAATGAAGCTTTGAGTAATGGCATCTAAAATAAACAGTTGATGCCTTCCAAAAAGTAAGTGACAAGTTTGATAATTTGGCAGAAAACTGGAAAGTGAAGAGAAAAAAAAAAGAGGAATGTGGCAATTCTATCACTTAAAAATTCAGTTATAGATGGCTAAAATTAATAGCTGATTAGATGTAACAGAATAGTGAATTACTGGTTTAGAAGATAAACCAGAAGAAAATATCCAAAATGAAGTCCAGACAAGATAATGAAAATTACACAAAATGAGTAAATGAAGTACACAAAATTTCCAAAATTTAGGAAATTGAAAAGCAGATTACAAATTTCATTTGAAAAATCCAAGTGCTAAGAATAAATAAGATTACTTTAAATTGAACAAAAAAATGTGAGGGTAATTCCACCCAATACCAGGATTTATTATAAAGATACAGCAATTTACAGTGTGAAGTTGATATAAAAAGAGAGAAGTAGGTAAGTAAAACAGATTAGCTCCAATTTAGACATATTCATATATATACCTTATTGATGATAAATTTAGCATGGTGGACCAGTTGTCTAAAGATAGACAATTTAATAAACAGTGCTGATTCAATTACTTACTCCTATGGGTAAGATGAAGTAATCTCTACACATATATATATAACTCAATTTCAGTTGGATTGTAGATCTAAATGTGAAATTTAAAAATGTTTTTAAGAATATAACAGAGACATATCTTTATGCAGCTGAGGTGGAGTAATTTTTCTTAAGGGACACAAGATACAATCACAAACAAAAGACTGAAAAATTGGGCTATATAAATTTAAGAACTTATGCTCATCAAAAAAATGCCATTATGAGAGTAAAAAGTCAAGCTTTAAAGTGGGAAAATATAATTGCAACATAGATGACTGATAAAGGGTTTGTATTCAGAATATATAAAGAATACCATGATTCAATAAGAAAAAGGCAGGCAAGCCTATTTTTAGAAAACTGAACAAGAGATTCCAACAGACTTATTAAAATATAGAATATTCAAGGGTATAATAAGAATATGTGCTCAACCTCATTAATCAAGAATGTGGAAAGTAAGATCACAATGAGCTGTCACTTCTCATTCAAGAGTTAGTAATGGAAACATCAAAAAATAGCAATGGCAAGTGATTCTAAAAAATGTGGAACAAGTGGAACCCTTACAGGCTGTTAGACATAAAAACTGATAGAGCCACTTTGAAAAAAACTACTAAGCCTCAACACACATACACACTTTATGATCCAGCAATATGACAATGAAAATAAATTAACTTCAGTACATGCAACAGAATTAATTAAAATGTCACAGATATAATGTGGAATGAAAGAAGCCAGACAAGAGAATTCATACCTTATGAATCTGTGTATGTAAAGTTCAAATATAGGCAAACTAACCTACGATGCTGGTCATTAAGCACAATTTAAACTTTGGGGATGAGGAAAAGAGTAATTAAAACTAATCCTGGGAGGGGTTTCTGGGATGAAGACAATCACAAGTAACCCTTACCACTTCTATCAGCTTTCTGAAGTATCAACGAGGATGGTTCTCAGGAAGATCTTTGGAAGTTCCTAGAAAAATGTCATGTCAATAGTTGGCCAAAGCCTACATCCTGCCTACTTTTCATCCAGTGTCTCAATTTGGTGTGAACTTCTCTGGCGCTTGATGACATCTAGTCTCTGGTACTCCCTGGCATCTAAACCTATAACCTGCTATCAGGGATGCTGGGAAATGTAGTTCCCAGTCTTCCATCCTCTGCAATAGAAGGAAAGGGGCTGGGGGTTGGGGGAGGGGAGTGGTACCGAATTGCAGAAAGAAAATCCAGCAAATCAGATATATTTTATTTAGAAAATCAAATCAGGCAATAATGACAGATGGAAGGTTGAAAGTTTATGCAGAAATAAGCATTATGAGATATGACATGCTGTAGAGACTAGTTTAGAATAAGTAAGGAAACAAATGGTTTATATGTATATGAGTATATGGATGATGTGAAATAAATGGATCAGAGGTGTCAAAAGGCTGAAAACATGAAAACATTTTGGAATGGGGATATTAGAGCTGGAAAGAGTTTGCATTGCTCTGTTTAGTTTGCCATAACAAAACACGGTGGATTGGATGGCTGAAACAATATAAATTTATTTCTCACACCTTTGGAGGCTGGGATATCCCAGATCAAGGTGCTGACTAATTTAGTTCCTGGTGAGAACTCTTCCTGGCTTCCAGGTGTGTGTATCTGTGTATCCTCACATGGTGGAGAGAGAAAGCCCTAGTGTTTCTTCCTATAATAAGGGCACTTGCCTTGTCAGATCAGGGCCTCATCCTGTGGCCTCATTTAACCTTAATGTCTTCCTTAGATGTCCACATATAGACACTAGGAGGGTCAGAGCTCTAGCTCATGCATCTGGGGTGACATAAATGTTCAGTTTCCAGCAGACAGAAGACAAGGTCAAAAGAATGGGTGCTGTACCTCTAGCTTCTGGAGGACTTAGGTTTGGAAATGACAGTGTAAACAGTACCTTTAGGACAGACAAGTAATACTGCAGGTTACCCTGATGACTGCCTATTTTACTTGTGGCCCACACTAGATGAGTTTACCCTCCTCCCCTTTTCCCTTTTTTCCTTCTTTCTCTTCAAAACTAGCATCAGCTGAGTGCTGACCACAAGATCAGAAGGCTCCTATCTCAGGCTGACCTAGGGAATGCCTCACACAACATTCTCTAGTTTTCAGTAAAAATTAAAATTTGTTTTTGTATTAAGACTCATTTGTAATTTTAAACCAAGCGGGTTAGGAACTAAAGGGAGCATGGAATTCTAGGTGACTGGAATGGTTTCAAAGGTGCATACAATCCTCAGAACCCTAGATCTATAAGGGACATTTAAGAGTCTGTGGTAGCTGAACTTGCTATGTTCACGCTCTCTCTTCTCCATATTACTACTGCTTGTGTCGTTGTGGACCGAGGAGAGGAGAACCTCAGGGCTCAGGATGTAAGCTCACTCACACTCAAGGGAGAATGAGCATCTATGGATGGTAAGATTTGGGATACTGTCAGCAACTGTGTTAACAGCTGTAGTCACGGAGACAATTCAGAGATGCAGCAGTCCTCGTGAGGTTTTCATTCTTCCTAGGTACGTTTCCGTGGAGAACTGTTGTTTCCTTTCTGTTCATCTCACTGGCTTGGAAGTCCTGATCGGGGAGCCCAGAGGAGTCCTGAGGATGGGGGAGCATCAACCCTGGATCTGGCACTCTCACCTGGGCTTGGTTCTCACACCTGAGCAGCTGCTCTCAGGTCTCCCAGGGACCTAAGACTGCGGCCTCACATTTGGGACTGGGTATGAAAACAGAGAAAGGCAGGAGTCCTACCTTGAACCTTGACCTCTGAGGCCCATTAGGTTACAGAAAGGGGGTCCACCTGCTCTGGCCAGCTCCATGGGCACCTGTCATGGTTAGAGACCAAAGGCCTTACTAGTATTAAAAAGCATTTTGCCTTATTATCTGTGAATGTTTTCTTTAGGCACATTGAGAGGAGGGGTAACTGAGTAAGGGTTGCAGATACTTCTGTTTCCTGGGTGTAATTCTATCTTTAGCAATCATTATCCTTTAATTATAGTGTCATATGTTCAAAAGTAGTTACCAAAAAAATCATTTTCCTCCTCTACAGAAATTCATAGGTAGGTACTGATCCCCTTATAAACACATTTAAAACAGTGGTGTGTGTGTGAGTGTGCACACGCGCGCATGCACGTGTGTGTTCTTAGTCATGCGGTGTCTATAAGAGCATGTGGTAAGTTTTCAATAAATCTGTAATGAAAGCATGAATTAACAATCCATGTGTTACTAGATATTCTCTTAGAATAACAAAATAAATTAAAAACAAAGAAAACCCCTAAAGGGGAAAGTAAAGGATCAAAAGATTTGCTTTCAGAGACCCAGGATCAATGAACAAGAGGAAGATGCAAAAGAAAATAACATATTAACTGATCTCTAGTTAGTTTTCTTGTTTTCTAGGCTTTGGGAATCTGTTTTATCAATACTGTGTGTGTTTTATAATCAATAATCTGACAGCTGGTGGCTGAGGCAACAATAGAAATCAAGCTTTTCTGGTGCTTATGTGTGAACTAGTTCCAATACCTGGGTGACCTGTTCCTTACATGGGCATCTGTGGCTGCTTCTCTCCAGATGGCGGGATGATCAAAGGATGAACAATAAAAAATGTCTGCAATAAACTGCTGTTACACAAGAACAGTGAAATAGCCTGTCAGCCATTTTTATAGGAAACATATTGTCTTAAATTTGCATAGTGCAGTATTAACAACCTTTTCTTGTTCATTGTTTTGGCTTGCCAGTTCATGTCATGTATCAGTCAATTTATAATTGAACACGGTCTCATGCAGTGTTTCATGGCACTGCTTCCTTCTATTTTTCTACTTTTGAGTATTTGTAAAATATCAACAATTAATACATCTTTACTGTGCATATCAGATTGTGTGCATCACAATGTCAATCTAACTGAAGGATCTGAAGCTATTATTCTTAACACAGCCCTGAAGAAATTTCCTGAATAACTGGACACTCCATGTTCCCGATTCCCGTTAGACTGGGAAGTCTAAAAAACTTTCCTTGGCCCTTCAAGAATAGCCACACAAGTAGTAAAAGTATTTTTCTAGATTTTTTTTTCTCAACTTTCCCAGAACAGCTTGAATTATCTTTACTTGGTTTAACAGCAACTGAAGGCAACAGGTTACTTTTGAAAACACTTTTAAAATAAATGCATGCACTTTATCAACTTATAGAAGTTGTTTGATTTACTGAAATCAATAGCATGTTTTTGGTCTCATAAGTTCCCATTGTTTTGAAATCCCCATGTGTCTTCACAGCAGTAAACTGAACCGTAACAACAGCACAAACACCAAGAACACACAAAGGGAGCGCTGCTCACAGCTGGAGGTGGCAGCGTGTGCATGAGACTATGAGACTCATCTGGGGCCACACATGTGTCTATTCAGGCCCTGAGTGACTAACAGGTGGGTGTCACATGTTCACATAACAGTTACTGTGTGGGGTGATGACTGACAGAACCATACCAAAGCCACCATCTTTCCCCAGCAGTGTGTTTTCTAGACACCACAGACTCAAGTTTTAGATTCTGGTTCCCGGGGCGTTTTCCCTTCTGACCAACATCAAATGTGGCAATGACAGGAAGACCCCCCAGGGTCCAGCAAAAGGCAGACATCAGGTTCAAGCTTCCTGTGGGGTTTCTCTGGCTGGGGTTCCCTGTGGGTCCTCAGAGGCTATGCGGGTTCATGTCACTGCAGTGCAGGTAGCTTCTCCCCGATGCTGGAGAAACTGAGCCTGAGAAGCACGTGGCTGGCCAGGGACCGCTCCCCACACAGGCCCAAGGGTTCATCTGTCAGTAAGTAGAAAGGAACATTTTCGCACCTATCTGTCCCGCCGCCTCCTGGGGAATTCATGTGTACACATCCTAGGAGGCTCAGTGCTTCTATCTGTGGCTCCTGGGTGCCTCTGACAATCACATGGTATAACTGCACTGCACGTAATTTCCCTGTTGGTGATGTGTGTGAAAGTGTGTCCTGTCCTTGGGTTTTCTCTTCTCATGTACAAAACATAAAAACAGGCAGTGCTTTCTACTTTTCAGAAAAGAAACAATATAATACGTATATGTCCCCACAGCAGGCTATTGTGGTACAAGCTGAGCCCAGATCCTCCCCAGGCCTCTGCGATAGCTTGTTCTAAAGGTACCTGTGGAGGCTGGGTTTTCAGCATGCAAGGATCAATGGAATATTACCCATACTGGATGCAACAAAGGAGAGAAGGGACCAGCATTATCCAAAGGCCTGCAAAACTAAGGATTCCAGTTCACTTAATTGAATTATCAAAACAACTTCGTGAAGTAGAAACAATTATCCTCATTCTGTTGATGAAGAAACTAAAGATTAGGTTAGTTACAGGCCAAGCTATGACTGACATTACCTTAGAGATAGCACTGAAATCTAGGAATCTCGTGCACAAAGTTCTTTCTGCTTCACCATGCTATCTTCCTTGCCCCAAGTCAAGTACCAACTGGAAAATGCATTGGATATGTAGAATTTCCACTGGTTAAACAGAGTGACTTTTAACATAAAAACAATTTTTGAGGCTATGTATCAAAATAGATTTTTTTATTAAATTTATTGGGGTGACAATGGTTAGTAAAATTATATAGGTTTCAAGTGTACATTTCTATAATACATCATCTATATATCACATTGTGTGCTCACTACCCAGATAGACATAAAGTGGATTTGTTTTGTTTTTGAGGGCAGTGTCACTGGCTCTCATATGTGGGACCTGAACCGGGGCTGCTGGCTTCCCAAGCCAGCGCTTAACCACCGTGCCATTTGGCTGGCCCCAAAATGGATTTTTAAATGACTTAGTTACTTGTGTATTTGCAATTGTAGAGAATTGGCTGGTGGTGCTTTCTGCTTTAAAATAATCCTGTCTATTAATATTTCAGAGAGGGTTTTTCTATTTCTGAAAATTTGGGGGATGAAATCTGATAGATTTTTAGGCCAAACCATCGAGTTCACTAGAAAGGGTGGTTAGGCTTGACATCATGTGTTACAGGCTGAATTGTATAGCATCCCCTCTCTCTAAACTTATATGCTGAAATCCTAGCCCCCAGGACCTCAAAATGTGATTTTATTTGGAGACAGAATCTTTTCAGAGGTAATTAAGTAAAAAAGGTGAGATTGCTGGGCCCTAATCCAATGTAACCTGCATCCTGTAAGGGAAGGAGATCAGGATCCTGACACACACTGAAGGAAGGAAGACCATGTGAAGATGGCTGTCTACAGGCCAAGGAGAGAGGCCACCAAAACCAACCCCTCAATACCTGATCTCAGACTCTCAGCCTCTGGAGTTAAGAGAAAATGATGTCTTTGTTTAAGCCACCCAGTCTGTGGTACTTGTTGTAGCAGTCCCAGCAAACTCAGGTATCATCTTACTAGGAACTGAGGGTATTACCTGGCTCCTATATTCATTGGAGTAATTTATAAGATACAGGAATAATACATAATAAGATATAGAAAGAGAAATAACAATCACCCAACATATTAAATGTTTATGAACAGTTGTATTTGTGATGGTGTGAAGAAAACACTCTGGATGTGACATGAGTGTTTATAGAGTCTCTCTATAATTAGGTTGGATGAAATATAACAGATTGGTGGGTTATGTTGTTAAGAATTTAATTGTAATGTGAAGAACATTAATTATAAGCCAGACATTATACACTAGTAGTCAAATGTCTGCATGATTTGATATATAGACAGAAAATACTTCTCCCTCAGGTGTCTCCCTGCAGGCCAAGCAAAGCAGTCAGCACCACTGGGCTCACTACTCCTTTGCTGGAAGCTAACAAAGAGTTCTGTCAATATGCAAATTTGTTACTTAGGCAGAACAACAAATTCAGGTGTGAATTATTCACTAACACAACAGTACAAATTAATGTAACAGACTGTCCAGCCAATCATGTAGCCTGTTCCTGTGGCAAATAGACACATAAATTCCGGTGGTAGATTGTGAAGCTGAACCAGGTACAGTATTATTGGGAGAGGATGCAGGCAGAAGGAATGGCAACACTAAAACAGGAAGGAGTATGCAAAGACAAGCGAGTCCTCTGGCAGAGAAAGATCACTTGCTTTAACCTTGAACTGGTGTCACAGAAAAGCACGACAGGAAATGTGGGCACACGTCTGCCATTTATGAATTGACAGTGATGGCAGAGGGGTGCCCAGTGGTGACAGGCACCTTTCAGACACACACCAGTTAGTTCACAGTCGTGCACCTGATGTAAGCTACCCCATGCTATGTCAATTACACTTCTGGAAGGAAATGGAAGGGACACACACATGCCAGTTGTTAGGACATTCTTTGTTTTCTCCTCTTGGCCCTTGGCACTGACAGGGTGAACCAGATGAAACTGTCAACATTTTGCCATTCTGACACACAAATACAGCAATTTTCATGTAGTATTACTATCTCTTTTTACTTTCAAGAGTGTGTGTTTGATGAGAAATTCTATCCTCAGCCTAAGTAAACATCTATGCTACTTTCCCAGGGTTGTCTGGTAATGGCTTTCCTCATTTCTTTTCACTGGCAACAATAATTTGTTGGATTTAGAAATGCATTTTCCTTTGTAAAGCAAACATGTGTGCGCGCGCGCGCACACACACACACACACACACACACTCACAATTCCAGTGAGAGTAGGTATTAAGAACAAGGATCAAATTCTCCCACTACAAAATATGAGAAATACAAAAAATTGTTTTTGTAAATCAATATATTCAATAGGCCATCCTCTTAGATTACAGTTTTTCAGTGTCATTTATCATTCTGGAGGAGAAAATAAAACTATTTTAAATAAAAAGATAAATTTCACTGTGTCCCTAGTAGGAACTGATTATATTTCTTGCATAAAAGAAACTTAAAATTTCATTCTCCCTCTTACTGCCTGATAGAGCTGCTTCAAACTAAATTCTGTGGATACTGGAACCTCTCCTAGGACCACAACACAGACATTTGATAATTAACTTTGTCAGATGGCTAGCAGCCAAAACCAATTATGGATCCACGCAGACATGTACCACCTCTCATAAAGAGAAGGGACACTTGCCTGATAAAATAAAATCATTTTTATAGTCGTGATAAATAACTGTTATTGCTTCATGATACTTCAACCAGTTATTTACTCTTTCTGATTTGAAATAATCAACAATCTAAACTTGGTAGCTGAAATTGAATTACCAAGTCCCAATGAATTGAAATCTGTCCTTTACCTCTAGTATTGCTATTTCTGTCATTACCTGATTTGTTTTGTTTTGTTTTGTTTCTTTGTCCTTTATTTATCATCAAGTAAGTCAGTAAAGGCAGGCCTGTGAGTTAAGGTCATCCTGGACATGGCTGCTAACTGGCATTAAAGCACTGACTGGCTTTCCAAAGGCAGTTGTGCCCTACTCATTCCAATAATCATCGAGCTACTGAAGGCACACAGAGAGAGGGTTTACTGCCAATTATCTACTGAAAGGAAAACTGCAAAATGCAAAAACAGAGCCTCTTCAAAGAAGCTGCTCAGACATAGCAATGCAGCGTGGTGTGGGGGGCTCTCATCACATGCTTTTGAAGCCCCACGCACACTGAGCTTTTATTAGATGTGAGGATGAAAATCCGTTTGGGCTTAGCTGCTCTTTTCCAATGTTAAGAGTCACTGAACTGATTAAATTCATTCATTTAAATTCATTTACTTAAACTTTGCTTTTCATTGACCTGCTATCTAGTATGAAATAATGCTTTGTACACAGACCTGTAAATCCTAAGTGCAGAAACGAAGGCACTCGTTATTTCTTAACCACCCAAGCAGAATAGATAACACACACACTGAAATTTAAATCTTAAACCATGGATTGGCTCCACTGTGTATGGTGAGAATCAGGCCCTGAGCGACAGAATTCAGAACTAAAATTATCTGTGTTGGCATGGGCAGAGGAAATGATTTTTTTCTACAGCACAATTACAAATGACTAAGTAATGGAATTGCTGATTCACACGAAGTCCTCTGGGAATTGAACTTGGACTCACTTCACAATGATTGTGAATTACAGAAAACAAGCAGAGGAGAGGCAAAATTCATAGTGCATGCAACTAAAAACTGTACAATTTATATGTTTTGTTGACTGGCGAAAAATAACTCTCCAAGTAATCCACAAAAAAAACGGTTTATTCCGGAAAAGAAAAAGAAGCAAGACCACCACCCCAGTGCAGGAAGCACACCTCTTACGTAGAGCTCCTACTGGCAGCCCATGTGGAGGCAAAAAGACCACCTTTCCAAGACGGCCAAACCCTTTATTAAGATCCCTCCCCGCTGGAATTGCCATAAGAATAAATGGGAAATCAGGATTATAGAGTTAACAAGGGGCCCAGCTTCACCCACAGTCCTCCCAACTCTATGGTTAAGCATCTTAAGATGCCAGTTCACTTTATCAGTTTGTATGGAGGAAAAGCCTCAAACACCACGGCATATGAAATTACCATGAAAGCAGATGACAGATCAGCTCTAGCTGAAATGTGGGCATCCTCACCCTCACCCCACCACCTGAGTAACACATCCTACTTTCACACCCTTTAGTGTCTCCCTTATTTTCAGAAGATGGCTCCCCACTGTCCCTCTTCCTGAACCCCCGCCCCATCTCCCCAGGCTGCTCCTCATCCTTTTGTCTTTAATTAACTGATCCTTTCATTCAATATATATTCTTTCCTGAATGTCCCTTTTGTGCCAGGCAGGTGCTAAGAGGTACTGACAAGAAAAAGGTACCATCCCTCTATGCTGGGAGCCCAGCCTCATGGTGGACCCAAGCATGGTACCACACAATTGGAAACCCATGATACTAAGCACACAGACCATGTAAAGTGAGGGTACAGTTGCTTTGAAGACAGTGTGAGGTGATTACAAGGAAACAAAACCAGACATGAGGTCAGTCTCCCTGAGCTCCTAGCTGTTGAATTTCAGCCAGTCCCAAATGGGTGTGAGTCTCCATTTCCTGTTTGTAAAATGGGAAGGATGATACCTGTGTTGCCACATTGCTAAGGACTAGAGAAAATGCATGCTAAGCACCTGGAACTAAACAATATACACTGGCTACTTCCTGTCAAGGTGAGACCCAGTTGGCCATGCCAGGCAGCAGTTTGCAAGTTCCTTGTGTTGGTTAGAAATTCTTTGAATATTTGGAAGTAGTGAAATGACAGGATCAGAATGGCGCTTTAGAGAGATTAGTCTGGCAACAGTGAGCAAGGAGATGTGGGGGGCGGGGGGGGCGGGGAGAGGCTGAAGGGTGGACACAAGAGGCTGTGGAAATAATTCAGGCATGAAATTAAAGGGCCTGAAAGTAGAGGGTACACATCATCCCAGGTGACTGGGCTGATAAAGTGGAAAAGATATTCCGAGGCACAGAAATGGCTCTGTGTCTCTAGATGAGCGGGAAGAAGGGAGCCAGCATCATCCTGCACCTCACAGGAAATCAGGTATCCTAGGCATTTCACCCCACTCCCACCTCCCAGCCATTCTATGGTGTTCGTGCTGCTCCCTCCTGTTTTTGATGAGAAAATACCAGGAAGGTTAACTAACTTGGTGGAGGATGTACAGGTAGAAAGTGCTTGAGCAAGATTCAAATCCTGGCCTTTCGCTGCTAGAAATACGAGCCACCTATCATGGTGGGTACCATCCCACCTTAGGGGGCAGAAGTGACTACAGTATTGGGAAGCAAGGGGGATGCAGATGATGAGAAGTAGTCAGGAGAGAAGATGCTGGGATGCAGAAAGCAGCAGTTAACCCGCTGCCCCCACAACCCACTGGATTCCCATTAGTGGGAACACCCTGTGCTCTGCTGGCCTCCATGTTCCAGCTCACCTGTGGCCCAGACTCACTTGACCTGATTCTATGAAGAGCATGGATAAGGCGCCATCTGAACACTTTCCTTGGAATTGAAATTTCATCAAGGTTCCTCTCAGTTTGCCCTCATTGTTGAGTTTCATGATGTCATTTTTATCGATGGGTTGGTCTCAGGTACTAATTTATATCATTATCATTGTCCTTGGCTTTTTGCACAATTGTTTTGTTTGTTTTTTACATACAGTTTTGTGCATAATTTTTGCTTTTTCATTCCATGGACCTTAAAAGGTATTTTGATTTAAAAATGTGAATACCTTAAAACTTTGACAAGCTGTCGAATGCATACAAAAGGTGGATGAAGTCCGTGATTTTGGCTGAACAAACAGGAACGCCCATCAGCCCATCACTGACTCAATCATCTGCTGACCTACCGTGTTCCCCATGAGAGTTCTAAGAATGCAGGTGGAGCTGCTGAGTGCAGGATGCTTGAGGTAAGTCCATGCTTATAAATAACAGACGCGAAAACTAGCAGACTATAATAAGAAAGTGAGAATTGAAAGGTTACATACTAAATTGAAAAATATCTAACATTTAAGGCAGCAACAATAAAGTCTACTTCTCCATAGAATATTAATCACAGACAAATTCTCACTTGTGTTTGCTTGACATTTGTATAATTCTCCCAAATGCTGTAAAAAAAAATCCCCTAAATGGAGAACATGGACATTTTACCTAGTCAGAGAGAATAGAATAAAGCATTGCCTGCATTTCTACACAATGTTTCACCAGTTAGAATCTTAACAAAACTGACAAAACTCTGTTGTTTTTCATCTGTTTGCTTTCAAGGAGAGAGTAGTATTTTAAAACACATGGATGGACAGCAGTGATGAGAAGTCATTTGCTAGTTATCTTATTTTAGGTAGAACTGTAACTATACATCCCAGACAGACAGAAATGTATCCTAGATGTACTGACTATCACGTTTTACAGCCTCACATATTAACAGGATCTCTTAAGGAAAAAAAGAAAGAAAGATTATCCCAGCTAGTCGAAACCTCTCCTGCTGCAGCTTGGGTCCACTTTTACCATGTTCTACAGTCTCCATTTTTACATAGTAACTACTATTCATGTGCTTTATGACAGGTGGCCTTTACTACATGATAAGGTATCGTGTAAACCAGCACAAGGTCACAGGCTGGGAAAGTGGCAGTGTGGGGACAAACACAGATATTTCGTGAATGATGGTTAAGGTTCTTCCTAGTTCTTTTCTACTGCTCCTAAAGCAACAGGGTCGTGTTTCCAGTGTAGGCACCAGGCCCTGTTATTAAACAAGCTGAGTGCCCTTGCTCCTCTTCCATCCATCTGTCTAGGGTTTGTGACACAACTTCTTGTCCCTGCAGTGTTCTTCCTCAAGGTAGCTCTGATCCTGGCATAAAGGGAACTTTTTAAAGAGGAATTTACCAACCAAAAAATGGTTTATTTTTGTGAATTCCTGAGCCGGCTGAGTATTTATGTGGTGAGCCAGCACTGCAGGGTGAGGATGAATAAGAAGAGGGATGGGTAGTCAATTTTGTAATGTTAACATGCAATTCTCAGGGACTTTCTTAACAGAACCAGATACATTCTTACAGAGGAGAAAAGCTGAGAGACTGAACATAAATCCCCAAAAGAGAAAGAAATACCTGAAAACTCTGCTGGTCCAGGTCGCGAGACCCAGGGATATAAAGGATACAACACACCATCCCTACATTGTACATAATGTGGTAGCCTTGACACTTTCTGTTATCTCCCATTCATACTGCATGGTAACATGTGATGTTCCTGATTTTCAAATCAGTGCTGAGTTCCTTCTCATGCATCATATGCCCATCACTGCTCCCTCTCTCCCATGCAGCACACTGATATAACTAAGGGTAACGCGTCAAACAATAAATGTTTAGCAAGACAGCATAACAAATTAAATTAGTTCACTATAGATTATTATGATGTCATTAAAACATTGAAGACCATACATCCATGCTAAGATATGTTTACTACATGATATTGGGTGGGGATATAAGAACAAAGGTATGGCTTACATCACAATTACTACTTTACTATTTAAAAACAGTAAGTGTATGAAAAATGGCTTGAAGATACATTCCCAAGTGATAATGGAGTTTGCCTTGGGGAGATGGGTAATCACAGACTATTAATTCCCTCTATTCTTTTCCAGATCTGCTATAATACAGCCATACTGCTTCTATCATACTATAATTTAAGTATTTTAGTAACAATCTCTTCCCAACCACATGTCCAAGGGAGGAGAAAACAGGAAGAGGCAATTAATTCTGCCAGAAAAAATCAAATTGAAAATGTCCATTTGAGGCAGTTATCCCAAAGTGGAGAGAGCATTAGAGAAGTGAGAGCAATTGTGTGAGCCTCCCCGCCATGTCCAGGTTTTGTCCGAGGCTCAGACAGGCGAGAGGGAAAGAGCCGCATGGGGTGTGGTCACCGAGAGGAGCTAGGAGGTGATCTGCCCAAGTAGTTGCTGGGATCCTGGGAACAGGACGCTCGCTGTGGGTGACTGAACCCCTTTAAAGACTCTGTCGTCATAAACTGCTAAGATTGGGGGTGAGGGCGCAGAGCTCTGCTAGGCCTTTGGTGCCCAACATGAGCCTCTTAAGTAAGTCCCTTTGCTTAGCACACTTGCCACCTTTCAAACTGGAGCAGTTGCCAGCTGTGGCTGTGACTGGATGCTCCCAGGTGTGGAAGCCACGTGGATGGAGGGTCAGGTGGACCCGTGCAGGGACTGGGGTTCTTGCCACTGTTGATAGAACCCTGAACAAAAGGTTCCGACAGTTGTATGGACCCTGGGCCTTAGCCAGACTGGGGAGGGGTCTTCCAGGGCTCCCCTCCCAGCCGCAGCCACAAGGGGTCTTGGCAGAAAGGCCTGAGGAAGACCTGTACCCAGGATGCAAATGAGGACACCTGGGGATGAAGGCACTGGGTTCAGGATCAAAGACACGAAGGGCATGACCTCTCACCCTCTGCCCATCAGACACTGCAGTGACCTGGGTGTGTGCCCACTCTGCAAAGGGGAAGGCGCTGCCCCTCAGGGGCTGGCCAGGCAAATCCTCTGTAACCACATGGAGGCTTTACCAGCAGCTGAACCCCTCAGCTGGGGCTCAAACAGGGAAGGCTATAGAGGCCATCATTGCAGTCTGGGGCCTTTGAGACTTTTGAGCATGACAGTGACAGAAAATAGTTTAAGTTTTAGAAAGATAAGGTTTTAAAAGCTATTGGGCACCTTGGAGGGAATGGCCAGCAGAAGGGACGTGAAGACTCAGGACACACCTTCAGTGTCCATTATGGGCATGGCAAAGCCACTTCCAAAACTATGCAGCAATCTGTAGTGAAATGAAGAGAAAGTAAAAGACTGATTGATGCGAATTAAAATCAGTTTCTTTCCTCTGCATCCCCGAATTAATTTCAATTCATTTTAAAGTTGTGCTTCTATTCACTGACGTACCATTAGTATAGTTCAATCTTTTTAACTGCCTTTAAACTATTCTACTTATTAAGGAAAATGTAGATGAAGTTGAATTTACAGTACCTTAGTTATGAATCATGTTATCCATTTTCAAAACTAGGTCACATGGATTAATTCTATGAAAACCACATGAAAAATTCCTTCAAGGTTTTCTTGACCAAGTTTGCATTTGCAAAGACATTTCTCAAGAGCCAGCTCAGTGATCTGAAAGCCATCTGTTCCAGAGACTAAAATAATACAGCCAAAGCAAGGAATTGAGAAAAATCCCGTATTCTCCGTGTGGGAAAGACAAACATGAAAACGTGGAGTAGAATCCCCCGGGAGGTTGGAGCCCTTACTTCTGATAGTAAATATTCACAGCACACATGTCTATGCTACACACATGAATAGACATACCGTTTCCAGCATGTGCTTAAATGAGTGATGCACACTCTCTTTGACCTAATCTGTTTGTTTTACCAGAGTCAAGAAATACTGGGTTTAAAGACACAAATGAAAAACACTTTGATCATAGGGGTTAAATAATTTTGAAAACCATATGGGCGGGTAAAGAACACCTTTATTCACAGACTTTATAGTTTAATTATTTTGTGATCATTAATAAGAAATTGTCTTTTAAAGTGAAATAGACCTAAAAAAATGAAAGCCTGTTAAGAAAAATAATGACCTTGCTTTATTAAAAGAATAGATGGTTTTACAAAAATGAAGTCAGTCCGAAGTACTGTCAGAGAGGAGCAATTCTTAGAGGATTCAAGCATCTTTCATCACCTGGAGTCTGTCAGCATGATGAATCATTTACCAGTGCTGCAGCTAAGAAAACCTGTTATTTAAGAGGATGCATCTCTGAATAGTCGGTGAAAGAGTATTCTAAATGCGTCTGTAAAATTAGTGGCAACACTCTATGTGAACATTCATTCATTAATTCGACAAGTGATTCACTGAGTGGCTATCACATGCCAGATACTTTCTAAGTTGGTTATGAGCTAGACAGACCTGACTGAAGTCTGCACTCCAGGGAACAGGTGGAAATTGATGATGGATAAATGAGTATATAAATGCAGTAAATTCCAAATGAAGAAGTATGGGAATAAATTAGATAGAGATGAGATGTAACTGGATGGAAGGGTGGGCCAAGCTGCTTTGTAGAGGCGAACCAGGAAAGATCTCTGAGCAGGGGATAATTCTAACAACATTTGAGGAATGGGGTAAAATAAATAAATGAATAAATAATAAATAAAAGATAAATCTTTGCTGACTAGATGTTAGGGGTAAGACGTATCAGAGTGACACAGGTGTCTGGCTTACTTAGCTGGATAGAGGATTGTGTCATATTAAGTTTGAAAATGTGTGCAGCAAGGAAGATTTAGAAGAAGATATTAAATCACGTGTGGAAGCAAAGAATTGGAGAAAAACTCTAATGTGTAGAGCTTATGGCAAGAGTACAAATGGAGGCCACATCTCCACAAGGGGTTCAAATCTTTCACGCATCCATTTTATCTTATTCAGTGTGTTATTTCCATCATGAGGTCTTCTACTGAAGATTAATCAATAACCGAGATTGTGATGTCTGCTGATTATGGCTGAACCCGTTATCACTGCAACATTGGGTCAAATTTGTATCAACATGGAAATGGGATGGCCAGAACCTCCAAAGTCCCTACAACTACAAAATTTTTCAAAAATTCATACTCATATATGTATATATTATCATATAAATATATATAAAACAAAACCCGTGGTCACATCATGCTGTGTTTGACATTTTCACAATTTTCTCTCTGAACCATCATTTCTGATTTTATTTTTCAAAGATTCATGTAACTTTTTACCATTAAGTTTATTTCTGATGACAGCAAATGCTTACTGCTCACCTTGTCAATCTCCCAGTCTTAATAATCTGTGTAAATTATATAGTATCCTACTTCACGTTAGTCCTTCAATAAGAAACAGCTATATAATCAAGTCCCATCTACTTGTTAGAACTCCCTCTCTCCATGTTTCCCCAGCATCTTTGAAATATGTGTTTACACATTCAGCTAAATAGAAGAGTGTTTAATAAACATAAAATAGAAGAAAATGAAATCATGAGTGTAAAAATTACTCTCAAGGAATTAAATGTACCCTTGCACTATAAAAGCATTTATGTGGAATTCAGTAAGGGAATTGTTTATCTTTGATCCTATTAACCATTCAATTACTCATTCATTCAACAGAGAGAAAATTTTCTGTCTCTTATATGATATCAAAACTAATATTTACAAATCACATCACATTGGTATTTGAAGAATGGGGAATCCTTGCCAAAACATCTTTCCCAAATACAGAAAATCCAAACATACTCAGTAAAGCAAAATACCAAGAATCAGACACACACACTTTTATTTTCTTAATAAAAGTGCATGAGTAAAGGTAGATTTTCAATCTTGCCTATGTCCAAAAAGGAATGTGTGTTTATTGGTGAAATTTTAACATTTTAAACCCTTGATCTCTCTGAATATCTGGACTTATAATAAGAAAGGAAATAGAAGATGGTGGAATAGACAGACGCTGTGACAACTGCCTCCCAGAATCACATAAAAATTACAAATAGTTTATACATTCAACCCCGAAGTCCCTGGAACACTAGATGAATAGAACCTCTAAATGAAGGACCTAAAGAGGAAGCCACATCCAGTCTGCTAGGAGGGGTGGAGATGAGAGAGGGCACACCCCATGAGGGACACCTCAGCCATTGGGAGGCTTCTCTGAGGGTTGGGGGAGAGACCCCCCGGCCCCAAACCGAGATAACCAGCCCAGAGTTACTTTGACAGGAAGGGGAGTTCCATGATAGCTGGCAGTAGAAATTAGTGAGGACTCTCTTTGTTCAGCTCGGTGAGGCTGAGAGCGGCTAGAGAATCAGTGGGGCTGGCACACGGGCTCACTTGCCGGTGAGCACTCACTGGGTTCCTGGTGGAGGGAGTAGCTGTATGAGCGGGGCCCAGGAGCCTGCGGGGACGGACTGAACTGAGCACCTTTGGTGCAGGAGCTGGAGATTTTGGGACCATTTTTCCCCTGATGTGGAGTTTGCACATGAGTGGTGTACAGGAGGGTGCCATTTTTCAGGGTTGGGCCCTTCCACAGAGGATCAGGTCTGGGACTGTGTTGGTCTGGTGGAATTGGCGCAGGAGTGAGTGTGTGCGTGTGCTCATGTGTCCTTGCATCCCCACCCTCTTCCCTGCTTGTGCTGTGTTGCCAGGGAAATGCCAGGCAGGTGCGCTCTGAGTCCAACAGGCCACTTACTGAGATGCAGGAGTGCGTGAACTGCCTTGGATCCCCACCCTCTGCCCTGCTTGTGCTGCATTGCCAGGGAAATGCTGGGAGGGTGCCCTCCGGCTCCAACAGGTTGCTCAGTGGAGTGACTGGAGTGTGCGAGCTGACTTGGGTTCCTGCTCCCCTTACTGCGAGTGCAGAGTTGCCAGGCTGGTGATTGGTTGTCAGGATGCTTGGCCTGATCTACGAGTGGCTGATTGGTCCAGGCTGAGACTGGGAGTTTTCCTGGGAGTGTTTGGCTGTGAGCTGTGAGCCTGTGTGATCCAGCTAGGGCTTTCCTGGTGATCTATCTAATACATCAAAGCAATCCCAGAGGGACAGCCAGAATGAGGAAACAAAGAAACATGTCACAAGTAGAAGATCAGAAGTAACCTCTAGAAATGGAACTAAATGAAACAAAGGGATCCAACCTTTAAGAGACAGAGTTTAGAACACTGGTGATTAAGAATGTTTAACAAACTTAGTGAGGACATAAGGAAGGACAGAGAAATCATAAAGAACAACCAGTTAGAACTAAAGAATACAATAACTGAAATAAAGAACACACTTGAAGGAATCACCAGTAGAGTAGATGAAGCAGAGGATCGGATCAGTGATTTGGAAGACAAAATAGCAGATATCACTGAGTTGGAGCAACAAAAAGAGAAAAGAATAAAAAACAATGAAAATAGTTTAAGAGCCCTGTCGGACAAGATGAATCACAACAATATTTGCATCATAGGAATACCAGAAGGAGGTCGAGAATGTAGTTGAAAAAATAGTGCCTGAAAACTTCCCTACCCTGGTGAAGGAAATCGACATACAAGCTCAGAAAGTGTAGAGAGTTCCAAATAAGCTGAACCCAAACAGGTCTATACCAAGACACATCATAGTTAAAATGGCAAAGGTTAAAGACAGAGACAGAATCCTAAAAGCAGCAAGAGAAAGACAGCAGGTTACATACAAAGGAACTCCTGTTAGACTAACAGCTGACTTGTCTACAGAAACTCTGCAGGCCAGAAGGGAGTGGCAGAGGATATTCAAAGTGACACAAAATAAAGGTCTACAACCAAGATTGCTCTACCCAGCATGGCTATAACTTAAAATTGAAGGAAAAATAGAGTTTCTCAGAAAAGAATAAGCTTAAGGAATTCATTACCACCAAGCCAGCACTGCAGGAAATGTTAAAAGGGCTTTTTTTGGGCCGGCGGAGTGGTGCGGTGTTTGAGCGCTGGCTTGGGAGGCCAGCAGCCCCGGTTCGGGTCCCACATATGAGAGCCAGTGACACTGCCCTCAAAAACAAAACAAAACAACAAAAAAAGGGCTTTTTTAAGCAGAAGAAAGGGGTAAACAAGCTAACCTAGGAAAACCAGGAATACAAGTAGCAAAATGGCAATGCATATGCACCTATCAATAATCATTCTTTTTCTTTTTTTTCTTTTTTTAGAGGACAGAGTCACTGGCCCTCATATGCGGGACCCAAACCCAGGTCGCTGGCTTCCCAAGCCAGGGCTTAACCACTGCGCCACTCGGCTGGCCCTCAATAATCATTTTAAACGTGAATGGGCTCAATGTTCCAATCAAAAGACAGAGAGTGGCTGAGTAGATAAGAAAATAGAACCCATGTATATGCTGTTTACAGATGGAATAAGATATTTCATGCAATTGGAAATGAGGGAAAAAAAGCTGGAGTGGCAGTACTTACTTTGGACAAAATAGACTTTAAAATGAGGACTACAATAAAAAACAAAGAAGGGCACTATAACCCTAATAAACATCTATGTACCCAACATAGGAGCTCCTAATTATATAAAACAGATTTTGACAGACATAAAGACAGAGATCAACAGTAACACTATCATAGTAGGGGACTTCAACACCCCGTTGTCACCAATGGACAGATCCTCCAGATATAAAATAAACACAGAAAGAATGGCCTTAAATGGCACTTTAGACCAGCTGTATTTCATCGATATTTTTAGAACACTTCACCCAGAAATAACAGAATATACATTTTTCTCAAGTGCACATGGGACATTTTCCAAGATAGATCACAGGTTAGGCCACAAAACAAGTCTTGGTAAATTTAAGAAGACTGAAATCATATCAAGCATATATAAAGGAAAAACTGATGGTTGCTGGTTGGGAGGGGGTGGGGATGAGGGAGAGGGGGAAGATTTTGGACAGCGTAGGTGGGTGATGACAATGTTGCCACAGGGATATGGGGAGCAGTTCCGGGAATGTAATTGGTAATATTGTGAATGCTTTGTGGGATGTCAGATGGTCGTGTGTCTTGTTGGGGAGACCACTTCAGGGGTCAGGTAGAGGCTTGTTCACTGCTCCGTACACCTGAAGCTGATGTTGCAAAATATTGAATCTTAACTGTGATTGAATGTATACATATAGTCACAGGATAAGGAGTACAGTGTGGGAGTGGGGTCAGGGGAATGGTAATAGATATTATGATATGAGGGGGAATGGGTTGGTGGATTGGGGGATGGGAGATGTCACTTTGAGGATAAAAAGTATAACTATTGTACTGTTGTAAAAAATAAATTAAAAAATAAAAAATTTTTTAAAAAAGATAGGAAGTAAATCCTTTTTATTGTAAGACAAAACAAAATTATAGAAGGAATAGTTTATTCTAATTTAATTGAGCTTTTGTGTTAATATTGGCTTATGTCATTATTTTTACAAGACAATTCATGAATTTAATTTTACCAAGATGGTTGTGTCACTAGCACTTGAAATTATTTTGGTTGAAAAGTATCCTCTTTGACTACATTTTAGATTAAATATTTCTGTTAGAAAATTGAGAAGAATGCATTTTCTATCTTATATAAAGTAAAGATAGAAAGATAAAGGCTGCGTAATGGAAATAATACTCTGAATAAAATAAAATGGATGTATGAAGAATTCAAAGCTACAAAGGTTATAGCACAAATATTATAATATATAATCTCAACAAAAATAATGAGAATAGGTCTGGAAGTGGCAGCTGGTGAAACGTGTCCAAAAATTCTGTGAGCCAAAAAGTAGATGGGCAAGTGTCATGTGGATGAGGACATGGAGAGAGGACAGCTAGGGCAGGATGCAAGGAGGCACACACATTCACCACCATGGAGTCACCACAAGCTTCCAGAAGGTTCAGGAAGGCTGAGGGTCAGACTCAGGAAGGTTTAAAAGGAGGAAGATGGACTGAAAAATCTGTGCTCGCAGTTCTGCCTCCAACCTCCTCTCTCACCAACAATTCGGGCAGCACATTCCCTCCCGGGGAAATACCAGGCTTGCTGTTGGGAGCAGCTGACTCAGAGACCAGGCGTACAGACAACAGGCATGGCTCAGTTCAGGTCAAGGCACCTACTGAAATTCCACCTAAAAGGCATCCATCCAGCCCCCTTCAATACCTTTTTATGGAACATAGGAGCCAAAATTATCTGGATTCCTTTCTGGAAGACTGATCAGCATAAGCAGATTGGCCTCCAGGAAGGGGCAGACAGTGGGCAGCCATCAGGATTCCTGCCCTGGGTCATCCTAGAATTCCATCCACCTCCTAAAGGGCTCTCCAACGCAGGGCCTCCCAATACACAGTTTTGTGTATTACACAAAATATAAATGCGGGGTCAAGGACCATCCCTCATCAAGGAGAGTCTCTTATATTTAAAAACAAAAACAAAGAATAAAAAACAGATCCCAAAAGACAAACAAAAAGGAACTTGGAAATCACAAACTCAATGAGGAGAACAGGAGGACACTTACAAAAACTGTAACTGTTATCCTCAGCTTAAAGGAGACACTGCATATTTAATTAAAGAATGAGATGCTATAAAAAAGACAAGAAAAGAAAAGATAAAGAAAAGCTCATTAAAATGATAATACAAGACATTTTAAATATCAGTTGAAATGTTAGAAAATAAAGTGACGATATCTCTAAGAAAATTGAACCAGAACACAGAGATGAAAAAAACATGAAAGAAAAGATAAAATAATGGTAGAAGCAGCTGTGAAGTTTTAGCATCTGAATTATAATGGAAATGGGAGATCAAGGGTGAGTAGGAGGAGATTGAAGGAGGAGAAGGAGGGGGAGGAGGAATTTTCTTGGCACAGAGGACAGGCCTTTGAAGCACAAAAGAAACCATAGGTGCCCTCCATTGTGATTGAACAAAGATGCCCTTTAAGACACATAATCATATTTTAGACCACTGGTGTAAATAAAGTGGTCCAAAAGCTTTCAGATATGGGGCAAAAAGCTGGTCACATAAAAAATATCAGGAGTCTAAACTGCATCACATTATTGGCTGCAACACCAAAATCTTAAAATGGAAGCAATTCCTCACAAATCTGAGGGCAAATCATTTTCAGTCTAGATTCCAAGTCTGCCTTCCTAGTTTTCTATTGCTTCATAACCAATGACCACAACCAGGTGGCTTTAACCAGCGTCATGTTGCACAGGTCGGAAGCCTGTCATGTCTTTTCTGCTTTGGTTTCACCACGCTGAAGAGAAGGTGTCATCAGGGACTGTGATCCCATCTGGGGCTCGGGGCCCTTCCCAGTTCACCAGTTCTGGGACTGCGGTTCTTGGTCTCTGACTGTCAAGCACAGACTGTTCTCTCCTCCTGGAGGTCGCCCACTGCTCCCTGCCTGGTGACCTCAGGAGGGCAGGGCAGTTTCTCCTCCAAGGCCACTGGGAGGGTATCTCATCTCAAATCTCTCAGACTCTCTTCAGAGGCCACTGACATAGATCAGTTCCATACAGGTCAATATCCTTTTTGATTAACTCAAAACTAACTGATTAGAGACCTTAAAATATTTGTAAAACCCCTTCTTTCATACACTATAACCTAATCACAGGGTGATATCCTGGAATATTCACAAGCCTCACTCACATTCAAGGAGAGAATTTTACAGGGAGTGTCCACCTGAGATAGGAGTCTTCGGAGTCTTCTAAGAATTCTCCTGTTTCATTGGCCAATGTGTTAATCAAAGTGGAATTAAATAATTTGTAGATGTGCACATTAAAATTATCATATGAGGTGGGAAAATTATGTTTGCAAACTCATCCTAGAAAAGTGCTACATACCTCATTACTGAATATCACTATGGTCACCTTTGAAGTACTCCCCTTGGGAAGCTATGCACACTGAAACCAGCACCTAGTCCACCCTTCAAAGCAGTTTTGGAACTCTCTTTTAGGAATGGCCATCAGAGCTGTTGTTGGATTACCCTTGATGTCTTGAATGTCATCAAAATGTCTTCCTTTCAATATTTCCTTTATCTTCAGGTAAAGAAAAAAGTCAGGGGAGTGGAGGCCAGATCAGGGGAGTAGGGAGGGTATTCCAATACAGTTATTTGTTTACTGGCTAAAAACTCCCTCACAAACAGTTCCATGTGAGTTGGTACATTGTTGTGATGCAAGAGCCATGAATTGTCGATGAAAAGTTCAGATGGTTTTCATGTACCTTTCATGCAACCTTTTCAACACTTCCAAATAGTACACTTGGTTAACTGTTTGTCCAGTTGGTACAAATTCATAATGAATAATCCCTCTGATATCAAAAAAGATTAGCAACAACATTGCAAAAAATTTGTGATCTTAATTGTCATACCTTGTACATATACCCTTTCTTGAAAGCTGCTGAGAAGTGTATATGTAACTAATACAAAGGATTGTATGGAGGTCTAAAAAGAAGGCAACTCAGAGAATTCCAAGGGTGAGAGTGAAGGGAAATCCTAGGATGAAAGGTACAGACTGGGTCTGCAGTTCATACAAATAGCACTGAGGCAGAGAGGTAGAGGATCCAGGAAAGAGACCTTCATGACAAATGAAATCTGTGTATCTATTAACAGAGAAGAGAGTTACACTAAGAATTTGAGAGGGAACCAGTGACAAGTACACAGTGAACTAAGTAAACAAACAAAATAGATAATTCTAGGATTTTTTATTAAATACCAGATATGAAATATTCATATGGCTTACTGGTTTAAATATCACCTAATAAAGTCTGTGTGGACACTGACTATTGATTTAACTCAAAATTATAATTTAGCTCACCTGGGAGAGCTGGAGAAAGGGAATATGCTTGCCTTTGTTTGGGCTGCATGATGAAGAATGTTTGAACTTTTTCTCCCACTGTAGGAAATTAAAAGCAATTTCTACAAATGGTAAGTCAGTAAGTAGGAATTAAATGTACTGTTTTAAAATATGGAGATGGACTTCCAGTAGGAATGTGCCTATGTAAATCAACATCTGTCTCTCTTCCTACTCTTGCAAGTTATTCAAAATCCAAACTATCACCAGCCCACAATCAGAAAAGTGAGGCGACAGCATAACTCAGTCTTTGTGCTAGAGGTGAGGGCGCCCACAGAGCTGAAATCAGAAGTTGGCAGGGGGACAGAGCTGAGAGGCCTGGGAGAGAAATCTCTGGGCTGGACCAGCAGCGGCCATTTTCCTACACGTGGAAAATGAAGACCTTGCCATGAGGTACCCAAGATGCACTGGTGGTCTCTAACCTCAGGGTGAGACGTGGTGTGAGCCGAACTGGCACAAGATTCACACCCAGGACACACTGTGAATTTGAGATGCTGAGGGTGTGAGGCCAGAATAAAATTACCTGACAAATGTGTGTGAGTGCTCAAGATATCTTTAGTCTCTTAGAACAGGGGTTGGCAAACTTTTGAGCCAATCCTGTCCCTCACAACAATTTAGAAATTATTCGAGAGCCATAAAACAAAGGAAATCACCATAATGTGAATAATACCCTTTAAAATTTTTATAAATGAAAACTATGATAGTTTTATTTTCATTTTCACTTTTACTTCAGAGACACATGTACATATCCAAAGAGTCACATGTGACTTGCGAGCCATGTGTGCTGACCCCTGTCTTAGAAGAAAGAGAAATGGACTATCTTTGTGCTAAGACACCACTTAGTGGAAACGACCCTCGCTTTGATCCCTCATGCCCCTCGTCCAAAACTTGTAAAGAGGTAATTCAGGAAAGCCCTGATCAGGTCATGGGAAGGAAATAAAAATGATCTAGAACAACACAGATAGAAAAATAGTGTGAGGAATAAAGAAGAGAGTATTCAGTTACTAACAGGACACTAAACAGAAGAAATACTGCCCTTGAGCAAATGAAATTTACGGCCAGGTATGCTGCCACAATGAGGACACAGAAGCCCGAATAAAACAATCACACCTTAGAAGAAGTCCATGAAACAGAAATGCAAGAAGCAGAAAGTGGTCGTGTTACAATAATCGGAAATGGTATGTGAAGTGGAAACGCTTAGAAAACAGGAAAAATAAATCAAAGAAAGAAAGGAAGCAAGTGGCCTTTGGGAAGAGAAAGCAGAATTTGGGAGAGTAGACATTGCAGAGACCCCAGTAGGGAATACAGAAAAGGGAAATTCAACAATTGAACAAAACAACATGACATATGGGACATGTTAAAAATATTAGAAAGACTGTAATAGCTAAAAAGATAGGCAATAGACCAGATGCATCATTGTAATGTCTAAAAAGGGGGAAAGTAAATATACAGACTACCATTATTGATTTTCTTTTAATCTGGAAAGAATTCATGCCTGTTATGTAGATACTGAAATGGACCACTAAATGCCAAAGGGGAATGTGGCCTAAAATGATCACCACAGACATCTTCTAGTAACACCACAAGTCGTCAAGTATATAAGAATAATACTTCAGGCAGCTAGGCAAAAACATCAAGTCATATAACAGTGACAAGTATGAGAGTGGCCTCATTTTTAACAAAACTTTTGGTGATGCAACGATAAAGACAAAAGAAAATATCACCGTCCAAAATATTGTGTAGCAGAAAATAAGGAGAAGGTAGGGAAGAAAGGACGCAGGTTAATTTTATTATTGCTGTTAGAGGGAAAATAATAAATGTTGCCTAGAGACAGCATTTAGGGGAGGGTTAGGGTTAAGTTTCCGTCACAAAACTAACCCTAAATGAAAAGGCAAACCATCCAAAAGATCAGAAGAGGTAAACACAGGAGAAACCCATCACATCATAAAGGCTTCCAGTTAGAAAGATAAATAAATCACATGAAACGAAGGAAGAGCAAAATAGCAGTAATACCAATAAATATAAATGGTTTAAATTCATCTATTAAAGAGTTTTAGACTGGATCACAAAGCAAAAACCCAACTCTTTGTTATGCACAATAGATACATCTGAGACCAACTGAGTTTTAAAAGTTGAACTCAAAATCAGAGTGGGCAAATTCAATAGCAAAAGGAGAGGAAGAGAAAAAGGAGGAGGAGGAGGCAAAGAAGAAAAGAAAGAGAGAGAGAAAGGGAGGAAGAGTGAAATTAAAAGCAATAAAGGGAAAAAAAGAAATGGGTTACAATATCAGACATAGTAAACTTTAGGCTGTAATTAAGCAGATTCAAATTTTGTCTGAACACTAGTAGCCAGGACACTGTGAAAGAAATTCAAGACTTTTCCTTATCTTTTGCTTTTCTCCCTTGTTTATCTTCTGTTTCTTCTTTTTAAAAGAGTGCAGTAGGTTTTTGACTTTTAGAAGCCACATAATTAAATGTCATTGGCAAATATAGAATTGGCCATATTATATAAAATGGGTTCCCACGGTAAGTGGCAAGAGTCGGGGAGACAGTTAGAAGGCAATTCAGGATTTGACAAGAGTACAGGTTAACACAGGCGTTAACCAGTGATGTATCTATCAGTGGAAATGGAAAGTGCGTAGGTGACTGCTTCCTCTCTTGCCTTAAGAGCTCTGGGTGTCTGTACTTAGGAAGTCATATATATTTGAGTGTGTGTATTACATTTCCTTTTTTTTCCACAGAGAATTAGAAATCTAAAGTTATGGTAATTTTAAACTGTTTATGGTTATGCTTAGTTTTGCCTGTTTGTTTCTGTGATCTTTTTCCCCCTGGCCTTTTGATTACTGCTTCATTCTTATTTAATAGCAGAAGTTATTATTGAATATAGGAAAATATCAGAAAGAAAACACGTTATAACCAAATTAAGAAATCATAGTGCATTAAAAGTAATTAGACTATTAAAGATACCATAAACAAAAGCTAAAAATGAGACAGAACAACTGAGAAATCCAGTTGATAATGATTCAGTAGGATTCTACTCCCACAAAGAAATAAAATCGAAAGCCAGTACAATTCTTTAAGCAAGTAGAATTATAAAATATTAATTCCAGGCCTTCCAGACGCCGCCTCCTGGACTTTCCTATGTTCAGTCATGGTCAACCCCACCATGTTCTTCAACATCGCCGTTGACAGTGAGCCCTTGGACTGTCTCCTTCGAGCTGTTTGCAAAGTTCCAAAGACAGCAGAAAACTTTCGTGCCCTGAGCACTGAGGAGAAAGGATTTGGTTATAAGGTTTCCTGCTTTCACAGAATTATTCCAGGATTTATGTGCTAGGACGGTGAGTTTACATGCCATAACAGCACAGGTGGCAAGTCCATCTATGGGGAGAAGTTTGAAGATGAGAATTTCATCCTGAAGCATACAGGTCCTGGCATCCTGTCCATGGCAAATGTTGGACCCAACAAAAACGGTTCTCAGTTTTTCATCTGCACGGCCAAGACTGAGTGGTTGGATGACAAGTACGTGGTCTGTGGCAAGGTGAAAGATGGCATGAACATTGTGGAAACCATGGAGCACTTTGGGTCCAGGAATGGCAAGACGAGCAAGAAGATCACCATTGCTGACTGTGGACAACTCTGATGCATGTGACTGGTTTTATCTTGACCAGACCATTCCTTCTGTAGTCAGGAGAGTACCCCTGCCCCATCTGCTCAGAACACCCCATAATCTTCATGCTCTTGCTGAAGTTCATTGGGTTCCATATTTTCCTTGTCCCTTCCAAGTCTAGCTGGGTTGCAGAGTTAAGATTATGATTATGAAATAAAAGCTAAGGGCCGGCCGAGTGGCACGGTGGTTAAAGCACTGGTTTGGGATGCCAGCGGCCCCGGTTCGGGTCCCACATATGAGGGCCAGTGACACTGCCCTCAAAAAAAAAAAAAAAAAAGACCAAACCAAAAAAAGCTAAACAACAACAACAAAATAATAAAAAAATAAATAAAATAAAATATTAATTCCAAAGAACAATAAAGCTGGTAAATCAGTAAAATTATAAACTACTGAAAGACAGAAACCAGTGAGAACAATATAAACGTAAGAAAGAAGGTAAATTCA
Source organism: Aselliscus stoliczkanus (assembly GCA_033961575.1). NCBI lineage: Eukaryota > Metazoa > Chordata > Mammalia > Chiroptera > Hipposideridae > Aselliscus > Aselliscus stoliczkanus. Next base: position 71,211,348 of record CM066731.1, on the reverse strand, counting down.
GTTAAGAAATATTGTGAAACAGCTTTCACCACTGAGAATCAGGGGCTTAGACACACAGGAACTGAAACAGTGATGACGCTCAGAGCTAATGCCCAGAGCCCTGCGATGTGCGGTGTGAGGCCTCCCAGGAGCTGGGCAAGTAGAGGCTGTATCTGGTCGGTTGAGGACGAATGTGGTCTCCTTGTGCTCACAAATGATGACAAAGTGCACCAGAGTAAGTCATCAAATATGCAGCTCCATCCTCATCAGTCACAGACAAAATGAATAGATACATTTTACTAGATACACATCCCAGGTGAGTCAAACCTCTTATTTCCCTTCCTATTAAGTCACTATCAGACAAAATGTGTAGGATGTCAGGGAACCACACTGTTTATTTAGCTAACAGGTTATAAGGTGTTTCCTCTGTGACCTCTAATTACGTAGGAGGTGATGACTGCCTCCCTCATCTCTCATCAAATGCTCTGTCCTGAGCTCACACAAGTTCTAAGAACAGCTGGAACAAGTCAGTGGGCTACATGCTCAGCGACCCCCAGGACAGTCCAGCTCCAGCCATCGAACCCTGTTGCTGCTGGTTCATGTGTCACAGATGACCCCGCTACTTCCTCTGACTGTCACTTCCATGAGTGGAAGCAACAAAGGGCTTTGTTGTTGTATCCTTAATATCAAGCATAATTCCAAGTACACAGTAAGTACTTAAATGTATACAGGTTTTATCAATAAACAATTAGAAAATGTCACATTTAAAATGTTAGCATCTGTAGTTGATGGTTTATTTATTTATTTATTTAAATTTATTTTTAATTAGCTTCAGGTGTACAACAAATGTAGTTGATGTTGATCGAGTGCCAATAAACACCACCTAATGCTTTTGCTAGTGATGTTATACTTGTACAAAGTAGCATTACATTTTGTTTTAAAAATATTAGCTCCATATTATTCCCACAAAAACCTTGTATACTGAAGACTTTAGCTCTTAATGGTTTGTATGCCACTGTCTTTCTAATGCAATCGTGTGTTTGAAGTTTCTATTGTGATACGAGATGTTGGTTTGGAAAGAAGAATTCAAGATCTTTACTCTTAGAACTGAGGATCACTAACAGCACTGGTGATGGGGGCTGAGCCCGGGAAATAGGAAGTGCAGATGGAGGCTTAGCTGCAGTCTGTCCACAGGCCCAAGCTCTGCTGCCTAGTTCAGCATCTTTAAGCGTCAGACAGGCTCTCTGGGCTTCTGGGCTTCACGTTTCTCCTCTGTCTAAATGAAGGTTTATAAAATAGCATATTTGGGGCCGGCCGAGTGGTGCGCGGTGGTTAAGCACTGGTTTGGGAAGCCAGCGGCCCCGGTTCGGGTCCCACATATGAGGGCCAGTAACACTGCCCTAAAAAAATAAAATAAAATAAAATAAAATAGCATATTTGTCGAAGTACTGAGGTCTTATTTACATATTAAGAAGAATAAATGGGAGAACTGTCAATGTTAACAATAGTGAGTGTAAAGAGAGTCCACTGCTTGGCAGGCCAGGTTCCAAATTCAAATACCCAAACTTATCAACTCTATGGGGGAAAAGTGAGGACCTATAAAACCAGGTGTGAGAAAAAACAACTAGCTAATGAACTGTTAAACAAGTTTTATATATTATTTATAACAATCTGCTCTAAATGTTTTGATGTACATCATTAGGCTCTATCTTTCCTTCTCTTTATTTTTCTCACTTTCTGAATCTGACAATGTCCTGCAAAACTCTTCAGTTTCATCTTCCCCACTTGTTTAAGTATTTCAGTCTAAGTCCTGTTGTTCTCACACCCAAGAGGCCTAATGAAATGGTGTTTACTGTGGTATTATGTTAATATCAACTTGCTTTTCTTTTCTTTTCACCTACGAATGCTTTCGTTCTTGACAAGCACAAGTGTCAAACACTCATGTGTCTGCATATTATTTTATATTATTTGGATTTTTTTTTTTTTACTTTGCTGAAAAATATGTTCTACCAGACTCTTTAGAAAGGATTCTGGAGACCCACCATGATTTCCATCCTTGTGGGTTATGGAATATGGTGAGACTGGAGTCTCCATGTTTATGATCCTATTATTGAGCCTCTTTGGCCGTAAAACAGCAAGACTATGAGTGTGTGTGTGTGTGTGCGTGCACGCGCACATGTGCGTGTGTGTGTGTGTATGTAAGACAGAGTTATATTTTGAAAATACATTTTTTTTTTTTTTTTTGGTAAGAACATTTAAGTTCTACTCTTTTCTCAAATTTCCATTATACAATAGTGTTGTCAGCTCTGGTCACCATGTCACACGTCAGGCCCTCAGTCCTTACGCATCTTACAGCTGAAGGTCGGTGCCCTTTACCAGCCTCTCCCTATTTCCCCAGCTCCTTAGCTCCTGGCAACTACTCTTTTACTGTTTCGAGGGCTTTATTTATTTTTATTTTATTTTGTTTTAGAATCCACATAAAAGTGGTACCATGCAAAATTTGTCTGTTGCTATCTGGCTTATTTCACTTAGCATTATGCCTTCCAGATTCATCTATGTTGTCACAAATGACAGGATTTCCTTCTTTTTAAGGCTGAATAACATTCCATTGTGTATATATATTTTCTTGGTCCATTCAACCATTGACGGACATTTAGATGGTTTCTATTTCTTGGCTATTGGGAATAATGTTGCTATTAACATGGGGACACAAATATCTCTTTGAGATAAAAATTTCCTTTCCTTTGGAAAACACCCAGAAATGGGATTGCTGGGTCACGTGGTAGCTCTACTTTTAATACTTGGGGACCCTCCATACTCTTACTCACAGTGGCTGCACCGCTTTGCAATTCCCCCAGCAGCACCCGAGGATTCCCTTGTCTCTGCAGCCTCGCCTCATCTCTTATCATTTTTTACGACAGATACATCAGCCACTGCTCTGGGTTGGTCTTCTCTTGGACAGCCCTGTGAGCTTCCAGCGTCATTTCAATACTATTCTTTTATGGATAGAAATTCGTAACTTGTTGAAACTGAGTTAAATGTGAAAACCCATATTATCGTTGGTACATTTTTGTTCTATTGCAGATTTTCAAATGGTTTAAGCTAGCATATACATTCAAAATACACATTATATCTATAACAGTAACTAAAACTATGAGGGGCCATGCTGACCACTTCCTGAGTTCTTAGCGTGCATTCAGGGGCTGTGCTAGTTCCACCGTGAGGGTCTCCACTGTTTACACAAAATGCTCTCAGCACCTCAGTGCAATGCCATTAAATTAGTGCCACTTGGCTCTGATTCCAAGCAAACATTTAGAGATCAAAGCATGTGTTAGCTCTAAGCTACAATGTATGATTTATGATTTTAATTTCAAGTTCTTCAGTGTTGTGTAAAAAAAAGTGAAAAACTTGCTTACCCCAAGGTCTCAACCCAGGATACTGATCTTGCCTGGGTCATGACACATGACATATTATTTACATGCCGGGAAGGGTGTACACAGCTGGATTCTTAAGCTCACTGTTCCCTTCAGTTCAACCATGAGGCACTAGGAGCTTTCCCTTAATGGTGACTTTGCCCTCTTGTGGGAAAACTGAGTGTGTTTGGAGAGGAAGAATACAGAAAATTCAGCTGTTGGGTTTTGTAACTAGAAGTGGTCAACAGTATGAAAGGATGCATTTGGTTTCCATGTCATATCCCCACCACCAATGAAACAATAACAGTCAGTTTCCTCTGGTTCTATGTGACAAGTTGCTAACAGGCGTGATTACCTATAGGACCTTATTGTCAATATGCCTCTTAATACAATGGTCAGATTACAGTCTACAACCATGGCATATATCTTCAAAAGCAAACGGATCATGGACTTCTGGTAAAATGGCGGAATAGACAGACGCTGTGCTAACTACCTCCCAGGATCACACCAAAATTACAAACAATTTATAGAGCATTCAACCCTGGAGGTCCCCAGAATACTAGATGAACAGAACCACTAAATGAAGAACTTAAAGAGGAAGCCACATCGGGTCTGGTAGGATGGGCAGAGACTAGAGACAGCGAACCCTGTGAGGGAAGCCCCAGCTGTGGGGAGGCTTCTCCGGTTTGGGGAGAGACCCTCCGGCCACACACCAAACTCACCAGCCCAGAGTTCCTTTGCTGGGAAGAGAAGTTCCAAGATAGCTGGCAGTAAATTAGTGAGGACTCTCTTTGCTCAACTCGGAGAGGCTAAGAGCGGCTAGAGTATCAGTGGGGCTGGCGCACGGGCTTGTTCGCCAGTGAGCACTTACCTGGATCCTGGTGGAGGGAGTAGCTGTGTGAGCAGAGCCAGGAGCCTGCGGAAATGGACTGAACTTAGCAACTTCAGTGCAAAGGCTGGAGGTTTTTGGACTATTGATCCCCTGGTGTGGAGCCTGCACATGAGTGGTGCAAGGAGGGCACCATTATGTCATGGTTGGGCCCTCCCACAGAGGATCAGGTCCGGGACCTCATTGATCTGGTGGAATTGGTGCAGAAGTGCATGTGTGTGTGCGAGTGCGCATGCGGCCTTGGATTCCCACCCTCCGCCCGGCTTATACTGTGTTGCCAGGGAAACGCTGGGCAGGTGCCCTCCGGTTCCAACAGGCTGCTCACTGAGACGCGGGAGTGCACGAGCCAACTTGGGTCCTGGCTGTCAGCACTGCGCTTGCAGTGTTGCCAGGCTGGTGATTGGTTGTCGGGCTGCTCAGCCTGATCTGTGAGCGGCTGATTGGGACAGGCTGCAACTGGGAGTTTTCCTGGGAGTATTGGGCAGTGATCTGTGTGCCTGCATGATCCAGAAAGGGCTCTCCTGGTGATCTATTTAATACATCAAAGCAATCCCAGAGCGACAGCCAGAATGGGGAAACAAAGAAAAATGTCAGAAGTAAAACATCAGAAGAAACCTCTAGAAATGGAACCAAATGTAACAGAGAGATCCAACCTTTCAGAGACAGAGTTTAGAACACTGATGATAAGAATGTTTAACAAACTTAATGAGGACATAAGGAAGGATAGAGAAATCATAAGAAAACAACCAGTTAGAACTAAAGAATACAATAACTGAAATGAAGAACACACTGGAAGGAATCACCAGTAGAATAGATGAAGCAGAGGAGCGGATTAGCAATTTGGAAGACAAAATAGCAGAAATCACCCAGTTGGAACAACAAAAAGACCAAAGAATAAAAAACAATGAAAATAGTTTAAGAGCCCTACGGGACAAGATGAATCGTAACAACCGTATAATCATAGGAATACCAGAAGGAGAATAGAAGCAAGGGGTTGAGAATGTATTTGAAAATATAATAACTGAAAACTTCCCTACCCTGGTGAAGAAAATCAACATACATGCCCAGGAAGTGCAGAGGGTTCCAAACAAGCTGAACCCAAACAGGTCCACACCAAGAAACATCATAGTTAAAATGGCAAAGGTTAAAGACAGAGACAGAATCCTAGGGACTGCAAGAGAAAGACAGCAGGTTACATACAAAGGAACTCCTGTTAGACTAACAGCTGACTTGTCTACAGAAACTCTGCAGGCCAGAAGGGAGCGGCAGGAGATATTCAAAGTGACAAAAAATAAAGGTCTACAACCAAGATTGCTCTACCCAGCATGGCTATCACTTAAAATTGAAGGAGAAATAAAGAGCTTCTCAGAAAAGAATAAGCTTAAGGAATTCATTACCACCAAGCCAGCATTGCAAGAAATGTTGAAAGGGCTTTTTTAAACAAAAGAAAGGGGTAAACAAGCTAACACAGGGAGACCAGGAATACAAATAGCAAAATGGCAATACATATGCACCTATCAATAATCATTTTAAATGTGAATGGGCTAAATGCTCCAATCAAAAGACAGAGAGTGGCTGAGTGGATAAGAAAATAGGACACATGTATATGCTGTTTACAGATGGAATAAGATATTTCATGCAAATGGAAATGAGGAAAAAAAAAAGTTGGAGTACCAATACTTATTTTGGACAAAATAGACTTTAAAATGACTACAATGAAGGGCACTATAACCCTAATAAACATCTATGCAACATAGGAACTCCTCATTACATAGAACAGATTTTGACAGACATAAAGACAGAGATCAACAGTAACACTATCATACTAGGGGACTTCAACACCCCATTGTCACCAATGGACAGACCCTTCAGACAGAAAATCAACACAGAAAGAGAGGCCTTAAACGACAGTTTAGACCAGTTGGACTTCGTTGATATTTGTAGAGCATTTCACCCTGAAAAAACAGAATATACATTCTTCTCAAGTACACATGGGACATTTTCCAAGATAGACCACGTTAGGCCACAAAACAAGTCTCAATATATTTAAGAAGATTTAAGTCATATCAAGCAGATATAAAGGAAAAACTGATGGTTACTGGCTGGGAAGCAGTGGGGCTGAGGGAGAGGGGGAAGGTTTTGGACAGCGTAGGTGGGTGACTACAATGTTGCCGCAGGGATATGGGGGCAGTTCTGGGAATGTAATTGATAATGTTATGAAGAGACTATTATGTTAAGTGAAATAAGTTAGTCGGAGAAAGACAAGAACCATATGGTCTCACTTATATGTGGACTCTGAAAAACTGAATGAACGATCAAAGTAAACAGACTCATAGATATAGAGGAAAAACTGAGGGTTGCTAGTTGGGAGGGGGGTGGGGATAAGAGGGAAGGGGAAAGGATTAGACAGCATAAATAGACAACTACAATATTGCCACAGGGATATGAAACACAGTTCGGGGAATGTAATAATGTTGTAAAAATTTTGTGGTGTGTCAGATAGTCACATGTCGTGTTAAGGAGGCCACCTCATGGATGGAGTAGAGGCTTTATCACTGCACTGTACACCGGAAGCTGATGTTGTATAATATTGTATGCCAACTGTAATTGAATATATAGATAGTCACGGGATGTGGAGTATACTGTGGAAGGGAGTCGAAGGAATTGAAATAGATATGTATGATATGGCGGGGGAGTGGGGTGGTGAACTAGGGGAGGGGGGTTGTCACTTTGGGGGGTAAAGAGTATAACTATTGCATTGTGTTGTACACCTGAAACTAATTTAAAAAATTAAAAAGAAAAAGAAACCAAATGGATCACATAATTAAAATTTATTAAACTGTCCATTAAAAACCGAAATCCAGTTATAATTAGGGAAGCTGATTCTATGAATAAATGAATGTTATGGCAGTGGGGATGGGGAGATCTTACAAACAGTTTCCAAGGCTCTGAGTCATGAATTGTGGCACTGTTTCATTGGTATTAGAAAGTGAACTGGCAGTAAATGTTTTACGTAGGTGCTCGCTAGGATAAAGATTTCTTCTTAACAGTCAGAGAATATTCCATAGCCCTCACTGATTTTTTTTCAGTCATAAAATTAATTTTTTGAGAATATTATTAGGGCCAATATAAGAGAAGCAATTCCTATATTTCCAAGCCTGCAGTGAACACATTTTGGGGGGCTACTTGTCAATGATAATGAATTTACAGTTTAGCATTTCCTCCTGAATAGATGTGGATAGTAAGTATTGGTATTGTAGTACATATTTACTAGTATATTAGCCAACTCTACATTATTTTTCTCATGAAATACTGATTTTATCCAGGAAATACCAGGGCAGATATTAGATAATCAATGTGGAGAATGATCAACTCCTGTTTTCATGTTCTGTACGTATAAAAATATCTTTCAAAGTTCAAAAGGCAAATAATAATATTTTATGTGAATGATTTTAATCTGTGAGTGGCTGATTTTTAAGAATATGTTTTCTTGTTTTATGATCTTAATTTGTTATACTATGTTATAAATATTTTTAAAAAGTAAATCGTTCTATATGTACAAAAAAATAAATCATCTTGCTATATAAGGTGGCAGTATGTAGGTCTCCTGACTTATATTATAGAAGACTACTACTCTATGTGTCAATTCTGGCAACAATATGATTCAACAGAAATTCTAGTTACCTTGCTTGGTAATTTTACTACATTTACTTGTGAACAATTTACTGTTAAGGTCCTGTTTCCATGTAAAAAAAAAAAAGGATGGTCAGACATTACATATTCTGGGTTATCTGTATTGGTCTACCCTCTTATTTTCAAAATGAAGTGCAGTTGTAGTACATAGTAGGATATGAATTAATTTTTGCTAAATCATCAATCAGTGTCCAAATAATCAGTTAAGAAAACGTTTTCCTTTTCGAATAACCTGAATATTTTCTGTAGATCATATTTTGATGTTGTGAGAGGAGCCAAACGCAACCAAGAAACAAAACTGTCACTCAAAGTTGGCACATTCAAAGAGATATCTTAGTGAAGGAGCTTGCATTAGAAATTATTCTAGCAAAAACAATATGTATTGAGCTTTTACTATATGCTAGATATTGTTTTAAATACATATATGTTCTGATTAAATCCATTTAATATTATATATTTATGAATTAGGAATTATTTCTATAATTTCCATTTTAAAAATGAAGAAACTAATAAACAGAATTGAATGTGTCACCACCCCTTCTATAGTTAATAGCTAAAAACTCTGGACAAAATATAAAAACAGTTACTGAAAAGTTCCTAACTAATTTTCAACTGGGCAATAACTATAGGGAATTTACCCCTTTTTTTTTTTTTTTTGAAGGCAGTGTTACTGGCCCTCATATGTGGGACCGAACTGGGGCCGCTGGCTTCCCAAGCCAGCACTTAACTACCATGCCACTTGGCTGGCCCAAGGGAATTTACTCTTAAAAGAAAGGATTTCAATCTCAGTAAGTGATTTCATGTCCATCAAGATTTCATCCTGAGGACACTCTGCAGTGCTTTACAGTGTGAGGCGGCTTGGATGCCAAGTAGAGAGTTCCATTCTTATTGGGTTGGGATGTCAGAAGAGAGATTCAGGGCTACACAAGATAGAAGTTAAGGAAAAAAATACTATAAAAAGGGAGCTATGGGGGAAGAGCCTGATATTCTGTTCATAGAATCCCTTTAAATATTTGCCTGACTCCTGAAAAACACATGAACAGTCTCCAAGAAACCCAGCAGAAAAGAATAGCTTGAATGTTAATAGAACTAAGAATTTTTTAGTTTATTGTCACCACATGAAGAGACTGGAGTTGGAAGCCCTCCCAAGTAAGGTGGATCAGGAATATCTAAAGCTTCACCAGATATTTAAGAAAGCCTAAAACAAAGCCCCTAAGGTCAAGGTGATCATGTAGTATCTGACTGCCAGAACAAAATTTAATACAGAAACCAGCATCTCTACTATGTATCACTACTATGTCCAGTTTACAAACAAAAATTACTAGATATGTGTCAATTTGGTCTTTACTTCGGTTATAGAAAATGGGAAGAGAACAGCAAGCACTACATGCTAACACTGAAACAAATCCAGGTAATCTTCACAATCATATTTTTTGAGACTTTTAGAGACATTAGATGTCATATAAACTGAATTCTGAAGAATAACATGCCCCTCTAAAAAGCATCCATAAAAGTAGGTAAGAAAAAAAAACCCACAAATAAAATGTTAATGAATTCTTAAAGGTGAAATGTGGACTAGTGTGATGGCTCAGAATCCCTGGGGCTGCATGAACAGTGCTTTCTGATTCTATAGGTGTTACCCCCCCAGAAAGATGGAGGGAAGAGGAGCACACTAGTGACAGCACCCTTTAGGGGTGTCCAGGCATGGAAACCTTGCCCATCTCCTAGATCCTTTTTCACAGGAAGCAAAAGCCATCACCCAACTGGGGTGAGGTTTCACATTATATGTCTGCCTAGTTTCTTTTCACTGCACCCCCCCCCCCCCAAGACAGCTTCCATCTATGCATTCCAGGGGCGGCTGGGTCAAGAAAGTGAATAAGAGGAGCAATAACAATCCTATACCAATCCCACTGAAGTTCCCAGTGTAAAGTTTATTTCTGAAAAACCTTAGCTTGGCCACAGTTCAGCTGAAATATTGTTTGATTCAGTGGCGATTATAAAAACCCACAGATGGGGCAAAAATAGTGATTTTAATCTACAAATTCAAAATGGAATGAAAAATAATTGGATATCTCCTAATACTTTGTTCTGTGGATGATTCACACTTCATATGTTGATTGTGATGTATTACACAACTTTCCTTGAGACAATGAGGTTTATGAACCTTAGGTCATTTCATTCCTATGATCATTGAGAAAACAGAAACTTTTCTTCCTTTTTCTTAATGGAAAATTTAACCCTCATTTGATATGCATGTAACATGTATTTATCATCTTCAGTTTAAGCTTTTATGGGTTCTCTTTTCTTTTGTAAAGAAAAACGTGTGTCTCTGGAAGGGGAGTTGTAGAATGTATGCAATGGAATAGTCTAAAGTTTATGCTGTGGGACTTAGTTCTGTATAGAACCCGAAAAGAGAGTGAAAGGTCAGTGGGCTGCTTGTTTGAGGTCGTTCAGTCCCACATTCTGCCCGGCTTTGTCAGTGTCTCAGCGTTTACCATTCTGAACTGTAGTTACTTAGATGCTCCATTGCAGAGATTATAGGATAAATTTTCTTTGTAGTTTGAAAAAAGACTGAAAATCTTCCCATCCCTGTCTCCAAAAGGTTTTTCTCTTAAATCAATCATTTAAATTTATGTTTTGATATGCATACACAAAATATCTTGCAAGAAATCAATGTTGTACAGTGTAATATACATGAGAACAATAAAGATGAATTTTTCCTTAAGACCCAATTAGGATTATCAGCAGATAAAGTCCCTGACTGTAAAACATGGTATAATTTAGAGATGGTTTAAACAAATTTCCTAAAACTAATGAGATCAACCAAAGGCCAATGAGGAAAGTTGTGTTTTATTTGAGTAATACCTCAAAGTCTCCCATTTTCATTTAAAAAGTGCCCTGAAGGGGTTTTCGAATATGGATATACTGGAAAGATTTTATGAAATGATTTCTCTGGCATCTGCTTCCTGAGAACTCTTAGTCATCCTCAATGAAAGTTGTCTGTGTGGACAGCCTGGGACCAGAGAGTCACCAGGCTTTTGCCAGGAGTCTACAAACATGCCTGGAGATCCCCCAGTGTCCTGACTGCTCAAGCTGGAGAGACGGCTACCACAGACACAGCTTTGGGTCCTACACTCTCAGTGCATGTACTCAGGATCCAGGTTAGGTACAGGACAGGAAATACGAAAACACTGACTTGACAAAATTGCTTATGTAACGGAAAGCATCCATGTTAACAAAGTATTGGAAAAATGAGGAAAGACTGGAATACTTATGATCACCATCATTTTATACATCACAGATTCATTCTGTTGAAATTTCATTTTTTAGTATACTCAATAATATATTCTAGTAAACTGCAATGAAACAGTACTCCTTAAGAATTAAAAGAATTTATTTTAGGGCCGGCTGAATGGTGGTTGGGAGTTGGCTTGGGATGCCAGGGGCCCAGGTTCAGATCCCACATATGAGGGCCAGTGACACTGCCCTAAACAACAACAACAACAAAAATTATTTTTAAAAATCTATTTCTTTCTTTCTAGTTTTTTAGAGCAATTTTAGATTTACAACAAAACTCATTGGGAGATAAAGAGATTTCCCACATGTTCCCCACTCCCACACATGCATAGCCTCCCCCAGTCAGCATCACTCACCAGAATGACACTTTTTTTTACCAGGATGAACTTGTATTAAAACATCACCATCCCCCAGAGCCCACAGTGTACACTGGGGTCACTCATGATGTTGGACATTCTGTGGGTTTGGACAGATGTATGACGACATATATCCACCATTATGGCATCACACAGAGTCGTCTCACTGCCCTAAACATCCTCTGTACATAGTTGTGCATTTTCCAGAATTTCACAGAGTTGGAGTCATACTGTGTGCAGCCTTTTCAGGTTGGATTCTCTCACTTAGTCATATGCATCTAAGTTTCCTCCATGTCTTAGCTCATACCCTTTTAGTGGTGAATAATATTCCATTGTCTGGTTGTGTCATATTTTATTTTAGTTAAATACTTAGATATGTTGTGTGCATAGAGCAAAATATACATATTTCTCAGGACCTTTCACTTTATAGCTGGATGTTTGTTTCATGTTTTTTATGTTCGTTTTGGTATTGGTAGAATCAAGAAATGAATACAAAATATGGGCAGCTATTTAGAAATAAACAAACAACCAATAAGATTTCAAAGCCACCAATTAGAACTGGATACAAATTAATTACCCCTTCTCTTTCTTTTTTTTATCACACAAAAATCTCTTCCACAAGGACTTCCAGTAAAATGGCACAATAGACAGACGCTGTGCTAACTGTCTCCCAGGATCACACCAAAATTACAAGCAAATTATACAGCATTCAACCCTGGAGGTCCCTGGAACACAGGAGGAACAGAACCACTAAACGAAGAACTTAAAGCGGAGGCCACGTCGGGTCTGGTAGGACGGGCGGAGACGAGAGAGGGCAAACCCCGTGAGGGAGGTCCCAGCTGTGGAGAGGCTTCTCTGGTTGGGGAAGAGACCCTCCGGCCACACACCAGGCTCACCAGCCCAGAGTTCCTTTGCTGGGAAGAGGAGTTCTTAGATAGTCGGCAGTAAATTAGTGAGGACGCTCTTTGTTCAGCTCGGTGAGGCTAAGAGCGGCTGGAGAATCAGTGGAGGTGGCACCCAGGCTTGCTCGCCGGTGAGCACTTACCTGGATCCTGGTGGAGGGAGTGGCTGTGTGAGCCGGACCTGGGAGCCTGCGGGGATGGACTGAACTGAGCACCTTCAGTGCAAAGGCTGGAGGTTTTTGGACTGTTGTTCCCGTGGTGTGGAGCCTGCAAGCGAGTGGTGTAGGGAAGGTGCCGTGTTGTCGGGCTTGGGCCCTCCCATGGAGGATCAGGTCCGAGACCTCATTGGTCTCGTGGAATTGGCGCAGAAGTGCATGTGTGCGTGTGTGCGCATGCAGCCTTGGATCCCCACGCTCTGCCAGGCTTATACTGCATAGCCAGGGAAATGCTGGGCGGGTGCCCTCTGGCTCCAACAGACTGCTCACTGAGACACGGGAGTGCGCAAGCCACCTCGGGTCCTGGCTGTCCGCACTGCGCTTGCAGAGTTGCCAGGCTGGTGATTGGTTGTCGGGCTGCACGGCCTGATCTGCGAGCAGCTGATTGGGACAGGCTGAGACTGGGAGTTTTCCTGGGAGTGTTGGGCCGTGATCTGTGTGCCTGCATGATCCAGCTAGGGCTCTCCTGGTAATCTATCTAATACATCAAAGCAATCCCAGAGCGACAGCCAGAATGGGAAAACAAAGAAACATGTCACAAGTAAAAGATCAGACGAAACCTCTAGAAATGAAACTAAATGAAACAGAGAGATCCAACCTTTCAGAGACAGAGTTTAGAACACTGATGATAAGAATGTTTAAGGAACTTAGTGAGGACATAAAGAAGGATAGGGAAACCATAAAAAAAAAACCTGTTAGAGCTAAAGAAACAATAACTGAAATGAAGAACACACTCGAAGGAATCACCAGTAGAATAGATGAAGCAGAGGAGCAGATCAGCAATTTGGAAGATAAAATAGCAGAAATCACCCAGTTGGCACAGCAAAAAGACCAAAGAATAAAAAACAATGAAAGTAGTTTAAGAGCCCTATGGGATAAGATGAAGCGCAGCAACCTGAAAATCATAGGAATACCAGAAGGAGAAGTGAAGAAGGAAGGGATCGAGAATGTATTTGAAAAAATAATGACTGAAAACTTCCCTACCCTGGTGAAGAAAATCAACATACATGCCCAGGAAGTGCAGAGGGTTCCAAACAAGCTGAACCCAAACAGGTCCACACAAGACACATCATAGTTAAAATGGCAAAGGTTAAAGACAGAGACAGAATCCTAGAGGCAGCAAGAGAAAGACAGCAGGTTACATACAAAGGAACTCCTGTTAGACTAACAGCTGACTTGTCTACAGAAACTCTGCAGGCCAGAAGGGAGTGGCAGGAGATATTCAAAGTGACAAAACATAAAGGCCTACAACCAAGATTGCTCTACCCAGCATGGCTATCACTTAAAATTGAATGAGAAATAAAGAGCTTCTCAGAAAGAATAAGCTTAAGGAATTCATTACCACCAAGCCAGCATTGCAAGAAATGTTAAAAGGGTTTTTTTAAACAAAAGAAAGGGGTAAACAAGCTAACCCAGGGAGACCAGGAATACAAATAGCAAAATGGCAATACATATGCATCTATCAATAATCATTTTAAATGTGAATGGGCTAAATGCTCCAATCAAAAGACAGAGAGTGGCTGAGTGGATAAGAAAATAGGACACATACATATGCTGTTTACAGATGGAATAAGATATTCCATGCAAATGGAAATGAGGGGAAAAAAAAGCTGGAGTACCAATCCTTATTTTGGACAAAATAGACTTTAAAATGACTATAATAAAAGACAAAGAAGGGCACAATAACCCTAATAAACATCTATGCACCCAACATAGGAACTCCTAATTACATAGAACAGATTTTGACAGACATAAAGACAGAGATCAACAGTAACATCATCATAGTAGGGGACTCTAACACCATTGTCACCAATGGACAGACCCTTTAGACAGAAAATCAACACAGAAAGAGGGTCCTTAAATGATACTTCAGACCAGCTGGACTTCGTTGATATTTTTAAAGCATTTCATCCTGAAAAAACAGAATATACATTCTTCTCAAGTACACATGGGACATTTTCCAAGATAGACCATGTTAGGCAACAAAACTAGTCTCAGTAAATTTAAGAAGATTGAAGTCATATCAAGCAGATATAATGGGAAAACTGATGGTTGCTGGCTGGGAGGGAGTGGGGATGAGGGAGAGAAGGAAAGTTTTGGACTGTGTGGGTGGGACTACAATGTTGCCGCAGGGATATGGGAGCAGTTCTGGGAATGTAATTGATAATGTTGTGAAGAGACTATTATGTTGCGTGAAATAAGTCAGTCGGAGAAGGACAGGTACCATGTGATCTCACTTGTGTGTGGAGTCTGAAGGGTTGAGTGAACGATCAAAATAAACAGACTCGTAGATGTAGAGGAAAAACTGAGGGTTGCTAGTTGGGAGGCGGGTGGGGATGGGGGGAAGGGGAAAGGATTAGACACCATAGATAGACAACTACAATATTGCCACAGGGATATGAAACACAGTTTGGGGGAATATAATAATGTAAAAATTTTGTGTCGTGTCAGATAGTCACATGTCTTGTTAAGGAGACCACTTCATGGATGGAGTAGAGGCTTGATCACTGCACTGTACACCTGAAGCTGATGTTGTATAGTATTTTATGCCAAGTGTAACTGAATATGTGGATGGTCACGGGATGTAGAGTATACTGTGGAGGGGAGTCAGGGGAGTTGTGATAGATATGTATGATATGGGGGGGAGTGGGGTGATGAACTGGGGGAGAGGGTTTGTCACTTTGGGGGGTAAAGAGTATAACTATTGCATTGTGTTGTATACCTGAAACTAAGAAAAAAAAAATGAAGTTCAAGAAACCCAGCTTGGCTCTCTGAAACTCATTTTATCCGTTTCAAATGAAAAACAATATTGATCACTTTTCTTTCCTTACAGAACATTCTAAATAATTCAATATTTTGTTTCTGAACTTCAAGCTGCTGTACCTTGTTTGCAAACCCATCAGAAACAAACTTATTGGATTTCTAAGTAGTCGGAGAATCACTACTACTTAATCTTCTGATATACCTCTCGTTATCTTTCTGTTCAGAATATGCCATGCTAATAAATAGCCAGCCATTTACCTGGAAATCAGTCTCTGATTACTAGCATAGGCTTATGCTGGGCCAATAATTCACTTCGGAGCTTTCGCTGCAGCACACAGCTTCGTGTCCAGGCAGGAAAAGGAATCCATCCACACCCTTTGGTTGCTGGAGTTCCCAGTCCTCGGTGATGTCGGCTGAGTGGACTAGGTGTATGTGAAAAATGCTCACATAACATGTCAGGTTCACATTAAAGCAATTCCAGTGACTGAAAGCAAATCTTTACCTCACCACAATATTAGCAGTTAAACAAATAAAATCAAAGAAATAATCCAGTGATGTTGCATGTTCTATAATCTAGACAGCTTTTACATATGAGCTCTTCAAAATGTACACTGATGTTGAAGTGGGGGATTGAAGCTATTATGGTTACACTAATTCTGGACCATAACCCAAAATGAAATAAAAGTTTGGCTTCCAAAGGTAGATAACTCAGAAAAGCATGTCTTTAGATGGAGCAGGCTGTTAATAGGCATGGCCCTTAATCCAGAGTCAGAGAGGCCAGCATTTAGATCCAGGAGACACACACACACACATATACAACTACAGATACACACACACATACACACACACATCACACACACATATACATACACACACATCACACACAGAAACACACCATAAACACAGACACACATACACACATGCATGCATGCACACACACACACAAACATACACACACACATACACACACACACTCCCCGAACAATGGAAGGCCAGCAACTTAATTGTTTAAAAATTCCCATCTAAATAAGAGGAGTAAGAGGATGATAGTGGGTCATAAAGGGTTGTTGTATAAAAAGTGACATAACCACTGTTCTAATTGAGATATACTTATTATTTAAATGCTTTAACAATCCTGTTTTTCTCTATAGGTCGTGTCATGTAAAATCTGCTGTAGAATTAAAACTAGAACGATTTGGGGGGAAATACTACATCTATTCAGGCTTTACGGCTGCAGCTACAGTAGATGATAAACCCAGGTTCATAAATACTGTCAGATCTGCTATGTCCAGAAGTTCAGCATTCTTATCAGCCACACATCAGCTAAGCCCCAAAGATACACCACACCCAGAACCAGCTGAGGCCTCAGAATCACGTTTTACTGCATTACAGAGATGCGAGTCAACAGCTGGGTCTCTGCCTGGTCACACCCAGAGAAAGTGCTCCTCAAAATCTGGCCAGTGTGGTATTTAGTCAGAACTATGAGGTTATCATGATTTCTATTAAAAATGCTCTCTGGGCTGGGGCAGATAGTCAGAATTAAGAGGTTCCCTGGTGAGTTTTGTGGACACTAAGGTTACACAATCTCTGAGAAATGTAAAAAGCACTGGCGGCACATATAGATCAACGGACCGATTAAGTTACAAATAAACAGGTTCAGCGGGCCACACTTGGTTTGGACATGCTGTAGACCTACTCTGCCCCTGACTGTAGCGACTAGGCCAGAAGACTCTGGTATCTACCCAGGGGCTGGTATGAGCGCCCTGGCCCTCAATGTACTTTTCTGTAGTGCTTCAAGCAACCATCTTCCCACGTCTGCAGACCTCTCCAAAGATCACGCACTGGTCTCAATCTCTCTCAGAACTGAAATACCTGTCATCTTAGACTCCAAAGCTCCGATGCCCAGCTCTGCCTGGGCTCCCTGACCCTGTGTCTCCCATGGTGCTCACAGTCTCCCGGGGAACTCTGCACATTTGTCTCCTCCTGCTGTGTATGGCTCACCCCTCTCTCTGGCCACAGGGCCCACAGTGCAGGACCCTGGCTGTGCCGTTTCCTCACCCTGACAATTCCTTTGCTCCCTGAGATCTGCACTCCATTTGATTAGAACACTGCTAATGCAGGACAGCCCCAAATGCTGTTAATGACCTGATTTCCTCTTTATCAGCATATTTAAAGATAATTCTCTGTGTACCAGGCACTACAGCATGCATTTTTTATAATCTGTACCACTACTCTGTAAGGTAGATTTTATTTATTTAATTTCATAGCTGAGGGAATTAAGCCTGTGTGAGATTAAATAATTCTCTGAGACTGCATGGTAGATGGTGTATCCTTCCAATCATAGGCACTATTGTCTGGCATCCTCTTCTAGCACCATCCTCATGTCCAATTCCAGCACTGACGAGGCCAGCAAAATGGTTGACACTTGTCAACCCTTCTACATTTAGTAATTGTTATGCTCCTATAAAGAGAAACTTGCCCTCTTCTTACTCAGTAGTATGGTTCAGATTCCATAGAAAGGCAAGGTGAGTGACTACTTGAGTCTTTCCCTCCATTTACCAGTTTTCAAACCAAGTGCTAGTTCACTAGCATCTGAAAACGTTGTTCTTATCCCCAGACTGAACTTCAAGTGAATGTGAATTTCTCCTAACTGTTTTGCATTCCCCATCAAGTTTGTACAGTGACTAAACAGAGTTTTAACACAAGATTTGCCCTTTAGGATTTAAGTAAATGGCAGACACTGGGAGAGGAAGTCCAGTGACTCAAAGGCTCTCAGGGAATAGCCGAGGGTAAATGCTGTGCTGATACTGTGATTGATGATACACACCTGGTTATATAAACACACCCATTTATAAAGGTACGTGAGTGTGTGGTGTGCAGAGGTGGTGTTAATTACACAGTCAACTAACTCCAGGCACCTTATGCTCTGGTCCAAGCACAGAACCCTGGCTGGGAGGGCAGAAAAGGAAGCGTTCAACCAGCATGACTCTCACCACTCCTGCACAAAGATGGCTTTGGCCAATGATCACCTGACGTGCTGCATGCCTCTCAAATACCACTGAAGGAAACTTCCTTATTTATGTTTGCAGAACACATTGGGGTTTCACGTTGGCTAAACTTGCAGTACAGGAAACTAACTTCCATGTCATCTCCTTATTTATTTTCAGGTACAAAGGAACAAATGAACAGAAAGAAAAACAAGAAACAAATCCCTCAGCCCCAGCTGCTATTGAACCATCCCTGCACATTCTCCATGCCTATCTCATTATGGCAGCTCGCATCTACAAGGGGAACACAGGTCAACACATGGAGAAGTAGGGCTCAAAATGCCCCAAGTTTGAACCACAGCACTTCCCATGTGCTATAGAAAGTGTCCTTGATATCTGATGAGGCTTCATAGCATCACCAGCAAGAGGGGATGGGAGAGATCTGTGATGTTTTTACAACACGTGAGCTACAAGCTGTGCAAATGCTTTCATCCTCTCTTACTGGATGGATGAGTGGCATCTGAGTTTCTGACTCCTCTAAAGGACATCTCTTAGGAGTCATGCAGAAGACACCAGTGTCCTGTAACCCCAATGAAATATTCCCTTACCCCACATACATGGTCCTGGAGAGTCTTCTGATCACATAAGGCCTTGTGGAGACTGCAGATGCCCAGCATTAACCAGGAGCCAACCTGGGCAGATGGCTGATTGTAAGATGTACTGAGACTGAAAAAGAAGGATGAAGGAGGCTTTCCATCAGACAATCTGTAGCATCAGGGGGGCTCTTCGGTCCTCTCCCTGCAGTTCACATGGGGCTGGGTTAGCACTGCTCATTCAGGTTTGTAGAACACCTGCTGCTGATGCTGAACTCCATGGTGATGGTCTGTCCCCAAACCACCACTCAGACTCCCCGGGTCATTTGTAAGACAGTCCATGCCCACTGTAGACAAATGAGTCAGAATCTCAGAGGGTCAGGCTTGTAATTGCTATTTTAAAACCCCAGAAATTCTAACGTGCAATCAAAGTTGGAAAGTATGGCCTTCAGGGGAAAAAAAACAACCTAGAAATAAGTATAATCCATGAAAGTACCATGACATGTGGCAGCTCTAGAACTTTTTGGTTCCTTCTTTAATGATATTTTGTTCTATTCTGTTCTGTTTTTAGCCTACTTGTGGATAGTTTCTTCTTTCTATAGTAAAAATGTAACTTGCTTCTCAATGTCTTTCAGCATTCCAGTTTTAAACAGCCCCAATACCTTAAAGTGAAGCATTATGACATCAAAAAGAGTGGCTGATGTTCAAAGTGATGCAGCGACATATAAATGACCATGTGGCTTTTCCCATTATAGCTGCACACTGGCAAATTTACGGAACACTCTCATCTCATAGGTGATAAAAGCTCTTTGCAACGATGGCCTTTCTTGTTGGAAAGTCATCTGGCACACATGGTGCAGCCTCAGGTGAGCCGGGAGTCCAGCGCAGGTCTCAGAGTTGGTGCCTGCCTCACCTTACCGGTGGCACTGATGCAGAACCCCAAACTAAATGTCTCATTGTTTACACTTCTTCTTATAAGTGGCACGGTGGTTAAGAGCTGGCTTGGGATGCCAGCGGTCCCGGTTCGGGTCCCACCTATGAGGGCCAGTGATGTTGCCCTCAAAAACAAACAAACAAACAAAAAAAACCCCACTCATATTCTTGCTATACGGTGAAGGTACAAAACAAGTCACCCCAAGATGTGCCTCTGTGAGATGTGCATGATTTCTCAGCTGAAGGAACTGAGACCCTGAGGGCTCAAGAGAATCTTCTGACACCCTGAACTGCCTAGGAGAATTTAACTTGGGGCCCTGCCCATAACGAGTGATCACCAGAAATAACCTTTTATAGCCAGTCTGCAGGGCAGGGCAGATACTAACTGCTGAGCATCTGCTCGTCCCAATGTCCTGATGACCTTCCTCCTGTCTAAAGCCCCAGGAGTCTCAACTCATCCTCAGCTCAGAATGTCACACTGACCTGAACTCTCCTTTGTGTCTCTGAACCACTCATGTATGTGGGGCTTCTGACTCTCCCATATATGTGAGGTTCCCCTATGTATGTATGTAATTAAATTCAGTCATTTTCTCTTGTTAATCTGTCTCATGTAGATTGAATTATTAGACCAGACAAAAGAACCTTGAGGGTAGAGGAAAGTTTCTCCCTCCCCACAACAAAAACTATAGATAGATAGATCCTTTTCCTGAAGACTTCCTGAAAATTCATTTTCATTTGATAATAACATCTCGATACAACATATCAATCCAATAAATTATTGAAATAATTTTCTCCATAGTCTTCTTCAGTACGCAGGTGTGTAGTAAGGAGATATTACCAGCACTGCGTTGTCATGCTTCTAAGTGTCCACAGGAAACAAAGCTGCATCATACTTGAATCGCCGACTGCAGCTGACAGCAGGTAACCAATGTTGTCACTGTGAACTGCTGTGGCTCCAGGGTGCTTCTCTCCCCTGAATAATCCTCATGATTACTTTCTCTTCCTTGGCCTTCGATAACCAGACACCTCACATTTTACTATCCAGGATACCACAAAAGTTCTACAGGCTGGTGTGATTCTACCCTTGTCTTGGTTATCATAACAACAGATATTACTCATTTAATATTTTCATCATCTTTGAGAAAATAAAACAGTCTATGGTTTAAAATGAAAATCCCGATTCCTTTTCACCCTTCACTGTGGAAATGATGCTTTGCCAAAGAAAGAGCCCATATGGTGTGCTTAATGATCTCTCCACTTACACAGCTAATGTTGAAAGGCTGTTAACTGTACCATCAAAATGTTTAAATCATTTCCAGTGTGATCATAGTTAAAGACTTTATTGCTTCCTCCAGTAGCCTCTTTCACACACTAATAACCTACCAGTTAAAGAGAGTTTTCCTAACTTCCCAAGACTGCCTCTTTGTTTAGTTTATAGCAAGATTTTTATATTTCATCACCCAATTTTGTGGCATTCATTTTCTGGGACTTTCAAATACTTTCATCAGCTCTTTTTTTTTAAGGCAAGAGACGTTCACCTCAGCTTTGAGGAGCGGCTGTAATCTTTTAGTAGTTTAGAGGCTCTTACAAGATTTGATTTAAAGAAATATGCAAGCAATATGTAGAGTGACAAGTGTCTATACCTTTTCATCTCATTTTATCACATCTCTCAGTTGTAAAATGTTGCCCAGTGTCACACGGATTAACATTTAAGCACGATGTAATGAAGACTATTGTTAAACACCAGAACAGTTCACTGAAGGACATAAAAATTTCACTCTCGAGTCTTTGTTTTTATGTCTGAGCTAAGCTCAATTTCGTAAGCCTAGTCCCTGGAAGCAGGAAGGAGTAACCCGGTTTGCAGCTTCTCCATAGGGCAGGTGCTTCTCATCCCCGGGACACATCCCTGAGGTCACTTTCCCGGCCTTCCTGCCTGCCACACTCTTCCTCCCTCCAATTCCACTTCGGACTTGTCTTCCTTCAAAAGTGTCCTGATTAGTTCTTTTCCTGGCAAGGGGCACTTTGCCATCTGCATTCCCCTGGGTGTACCTTACCCCAGCAGTCTTCCCTCATGGTGCACTGGAGCGGACCTGGACTCCTCCCATTTCTGTGTCAATCACATGGTGTCATGTGCTCCTGATGGGCTAAGCCATCAATGAAAAGCTTCTCTCTTTTCACTGGTGACTGTTTCCCCTTCAGGGAAAGACTGGCGGAAGATACTGTGGGGCTTTGAAATTGGGAACTTGAAATTCTTGTCTTTTAAATATTTTTTTAATTTTAGTTTCTAATAAATGGTAATAGATGCAACTAGTGCAGTGCTGTAGTTAAAACAGACTATTCAAACCAATTTTGCGCTCATTTCAAACTTTGATTTGTAGTGTTTTCTGATTTCCCGTTATGTGGATATTCTTTTGATGGACAATTTGAAACCACCGAGCCAATGCCCCTGAACACAGCGTATGGGATATTACACACCATCAGCTCTGGTGACCCCTTGAAATCTGGCTTCAGGGCATCACTGGATACAACTCAAATAAACATAAGCTCTCTGGAGTCAATCATTTAAAAGTGTGAAGGGCTCCTGAGGTCCAGCAGCCAGTTGTGTTTGTGATTTTGTTTTCTCCTTTGCATTGTGATCTTTCATAAAACCCACAAATTTAATTTAAAGGACTAACAATTTTTAGAATCAAATATATCGATTTTTCTATATGAAGTATCTAATGACACTGATATAAAATTTGTATCATCTAAATGTTTATGTTATTTTTGCTGCTAATGAAGTGATCATATTAATAACATCTGCTTCTAAGTTTTTATATGCAAAAATAAATGAATAAAATTAATTTCAAAAACTATCATTTGAGCTACATGAGAATCCTACTTTACAGAGTATTATTAAACATGAATTCTATAGCTATTCTTATTCTCACCTTTAGAAATACTCTTCTTCAAATATTTACTACCTTTTCAATTAGTGCTAATGCTTCATTAGTAAGTTTGTCTTCATGTGATTGGTAATAACTCTCTGCTCCCCTCCCACTTTATTGTATGTTAAGTGTGTGAAACGATGACAAGCAATTTAGGCGAATTACATGCTCATTACCAATTTTCTTTAGAAATAAAAATTCTGTAGTTTTTAAAACAAAACATGTACTTGTTTAGGCTCATAGGTGCATAAAAAGTTGATTGAGAAATAAGAGTATTAATAAAAACAGTAAACTTTTAGCCATGGAATAAGTGACAAAACATCTGTAGCAAGATCCACAGTCTAGCTTGTCTTACACAGTGTGGGGCAGGACCTCTTGGAACACATTTCAGTACCCCTGGCCCCACAGGCAAGGGGAATGGCAGTGTTGTGCCCATCTCGGGATTGGCATGAGCCACAGTACAGCTGGCTGTCACATCAAGAGGCAGAAGGCGCAGCAGCTTTGAACACTTTTCGAATCCCCTAAGGCCGTAAGGTCTTAGCTATTTTGGCTCTTTAAGTAAAGTGGTCCCGTCACCTCTGTGGGTCTTCCCATTAATTCTGGGTTCCACTGAGATGTCACACACTTCACACATTATAGACAAGACCACTGCAGGACCTGGACATAAGGAGTGGAGGCTCCTCGGAGGCATCTGGGAAATAAATGGTTAGCACAAAGTTCTGCATAGGGGAGGCATCTGTAAGACGGAAAGAAGTTTACCCTGTTAGCTGTCCTTGCAAACACTGGGCAATACAATAATGGTTTTTGCTGGAGAGTCTTTATCTGTGGAATGCTTTCAGCAGATGTGCCCATCTATCTAGGACCCATGGTAAACCAACCTGGAATCTCCAGGTTTATGCCCCTGGGTCCCCTGTCAGGGAAGATATATACTTATATAAGGATGGATGGAGAGTCTCCTGCCCAGAATGACTCCTCAGTTTCAGACCATATTTGGTGCAAGGGTGCTTCCTGCTCTGGCAGGAGAGGGTAGGCAGCTGCCCTGGAGACCTTTCCTGTTGCGCCAGTTCCTGCAATTGCTCAGACCCTCAAAATTATTACCAAATCTTTATAGGAAGTAAAACCTTGGATCTACGTAAGTTTCATTGTAAAAACCAGTTGCATGTGTTATCATACCATCTGAGAACATTCTACTGCCTCTTAATTATAACACTTCCTTACAATACAAATACAGAACCAGGGCTGAACTGGAGGAACTCTGGGACAACAGGCATGAGCCGGAGCCGCCTCCCACTTACACCAAGAAGAGCACAGCTTCTGAGGGAGCCTGGCCTCCAGGAGAGCCACTGACATGCTGCTGCTTTGCGTGTTTCGGATGAGCCGTTTCTCTTTCTGGGCCCCAGCTGCCCATCTGCAGAGGGTAAAACGATGGCTGCTGCTTAGCAATGACTGTGGAACAATTGTTTGGTGTCAGTCTCACATGTACTGCCTATTTTAACCCATGAATAGGTCAGGAATCCAATTTGGAGAGTATCAATAAGCATTTTATTTTAAATAAAATAGAATAGAATGGAGTAAACAGATAGAACAGAATAAAACAGAAAAGAAATTATCAGGGCACACTTGCCTGTGTCAGTGTAGGTGTTTCAATATAACTTCGTTTGGTTATTTGTGTGTGTGTGTGTGTGTGTGTGTGTGTGTGTGTGAGAGAGAGAGAGAGAGAGAGAGAACGAGAGAGAGAGAGAGAGAGAGAGAGAACATGACATGTTATGAAATGTATTCATGAGTGAAGGTCATGGTGAAAAAAAAAAGGAATACCATGATTATATTATAACATAACATACTTGAATCTTAAGCAGCCCCTGTTAAGTGTACATTTTTTGATAATTAAGACCCACAATCTTGCTTTGTGTGGCATCTGCTTGGATATTACATAGTAGAAATGTTTCATGTAAACAGACACTGAACAAGTTTGCAAAGTTGGCATCAAACCGGGAGACTTGAAATTCAAATCTGACATTGATCCTTAAAGGTTCAGCTTCATTTCCGACTACCAAAAAGACAACTGATTTTTTTTAAGTTACCCTAAAATTATAGAGAGTTTTACCAAATGATGATTTGAATACAAATGAGTCATTCACACTTGAAATAAATTTCCTACAGCATACATGTGGAGTTTTAATTAAAAGTACTTATAAATGCCGATGTGTGTTTTGTGGAACCTCAAGTGTTTGGGGAAAAAACAATTTGATTTGCTTGGATGATGCAAGACACAAAAAGGCTTGCTTACCCCTCAGTGTGCACCATGACACAAGGGAGAATAGAACCATTAATGGATACAGTACGAAAGAAGTGAAATTATCCACCTGAAGTTTGACTCTGCCCAAAAGCTCTAACCTGTATGGCTTCTACTGGCTACAATCCCATTATTATGTCAACTCAACAAAACCAGTTACTGAAACATTGAGTGGCAATGTGGCCAACATACGAAAATCAGTGACATGTAAAATGTAAGACATTTTGTCCATCAACCTCTGAAGACAAGGCTGTCCCCAAAGCAGGAATTCGGGGAGTCTTCACATCTGGGCCTCAAAACACTCAGCCTTCTGCCGTGTGGATGCATGAGCAGAATCTGTGCACACACACTCACTTCCCTAAATGAGACTCGTTGGAACACTGAAGCTGAGGACTGGCATCTACAGGACACCTGCCCTGTCCCTGGACTCTGTTGAGCTCTGCACAGGTTCTCTCACTGAATGCACAAGAACACCTTCTCAGGGGGCTACATTCAGTGTCCTCCTCATCGGGAAACCAGGAGAAATGCAGCTTCCTCTACCTTGGCTACAGAAAACACCAGAACTGCCAGAACCCATTCAGGCAAATATGGATCAAAACTGTAGGCTTTCCTCTGCATCACCTCCCTCCCTCCCTTCCTTCCTCCCTGCTTTGCTCTCTCCCTCCCTCTTTCCCTCTGTTCCTTCATCCCTCCCCTTTCCTTTCCTTCTTTGTCATTCTTTGATTCTTTCTACCTGAAGTGGGAAACTCCTGATATCTTACTCAGGTCACTGACCTGTCACTTGTCCCTAACCCCTCCACACCCAGAGCCATCAGCAGCTACCCTGGGCCTCTGTCTTGTCTGCCCAATAACAACTGCCAGGTCCTCCAAGTCAACTCAGCAGAATAGCATTTTAAATCACAGACTTTTACAATGCCTGAGATTACCTTCAAGTGTGTTTTGCTGAACTAATCATCTAACACTTAAATATTAGTTAGCCAAATGCTAAACCATCCTGAGACCGAAATCTTCCAGTAACAGGCAGCTTACTTCTAACTTTCAACAAGCCAATTAAAGCAAGACTTCATGTTACAGTGAAGTGTCACCTCATGGCTTTATTCATTTGTTAAATATTTATTGAGTGTGTAGCCCTGCTAAGGATACATCAGGGACTAAAAACCAAGATCCTGGAATCTGTGGAGCTTGTTTGAGATGCTTTCTTATGCAAACATGCTAACTAATTTTTCATTTTGTTTTTTAATGAACAGCCATGGTCATTGATTACACATTGCTTTCATGCTACAATGGAATAGTTGACACTATTAAGGAGGGCAGAGCTCACAGTGGCCCATGCGGGGATCAAACCAGCAACCTTGGTGTTATCAGCACCATGCTGTAAAAATCTGAGCTAACTGGTCACCCCCGCAAACATGCCAACTTTTAAGGACTGATGAATGTGCTGGGACACGAGTTATCACATGTCTTTTTAATGTACACTTCTATAAAATGTGAAGTTTTCATACAAGTAGATCCTGAATGGAAGTTACTCACAACGCGTCCCTAATCCTCCGTCCTCCTTCCGAGAAGCCTTGTCCCCAGAGCTCCCGACTGTCTTCCTGTCTCAGTTGGCCCTGTCGCTAAACCTGCACACACTCTCACATCTGCTGTGAGGACAGACAAGCACGGGGTGCGGTCCAGGCTCACTGTCAGTGTCCCTCAGAGAGAGGCTTCATGCCCACCTGATGGGGGGGAGAGACATCACCTCTGAGGAACAACCCCCGCCCCAGAGCACCCGCTGTGGGGGACACTGCCAGTAACTTCTGTCCCTGCACCTTTAAGGGCTGGCAGGAGGGCTCCAAATGTCAGAGGTGCCTGTGCTCATCACACAGAGAGGAAGGCACCTGGATGAGAACTCCAGGGTGTGCTTGTGGCCAGAAACAGATATATGTTTGAACAAGGGTTTTTAGAAAAGTTCTAAGCTCATGGCATTCTAAATATATACAAAAAGTGATGGTGAAGATTTAATTTTTCCATCTCCTTATTTCTGGAATCACCAGAATCCACCCAGACCCTGTGATTAAATCCTGCTAATGACAATGCACTCTCTTGCTGGTCCCTCAGTGAATACTGGGAAATGTCATTAACTGCTGTCAACCTTCTCTCATGAATCTTCTAGGAATACAGACTTTCAGAAAAATGCAGGTAAGTGACCCTCGGTCACATTCTCGCAGGTTGCCATTTCATTTAGGAAAATTCACCAACATCTCAATGGCACAATATTGAAAAATAACATGATGGTCTCCATCTGTAAATCTGGAGACTATTAATGTTAAATTTTAAAATAGGAGCCAAAATGTTTGTAAAATTTATCTATTCCTACCCTTTCTCCTACCATGATTATTTTTCTCTTTGCTTAGTGACTTGGATAAACATCTTTAAAAAACATCCTGTACTAAAAAAAAATGCCCCTTATGGATGAATCCTGAGTAAGCCCCAAGAAACATCTGGGATACCCCAGCTTCTCTGAGGTACAGTAGGAAGACAGTCTCCCCAGAGAGGCCATGGCCCGCTCACACCTTGAACAGTTAGTGCAGCCTCCAGGGCTGGGAGAGGATGTGTCCGTTGAGCTAAGATGCCAAGCTTGTGAGAGTTTTTTCTAGGAGAAGGACACATGAGCCTATAAACCTGCACCTCACCTCCTTTATCTTCACTATGGGCCATCCCACACTGAGCTTGTTCTCTCTCATGCAGGACCACAACCCCTGCCCACCTTTACCTGCTGTTCACTTTCCCCAAGCTAATGCCAACAGTTCCTCCAGACACTCGCCATGTGGCACAATGACACCCTGGTGCGTGCACCTTAAAGTCCTGTAGTGTGTCAGCCCCATAAAAACATCACAGCCAAGACTACACACATCCCCAATGTGGGATCTCCAAGGTAAAGTAAAATGTGTCAGAATTTCATCTCTGAACAGAACAATTCTAGTATTTCTATGTAACAATTATGTGAGCCTCAGTGTCAATACAGTGTTAGAACCTACTCAGTTTGTAATCTACCCAAACTTCCTAATCTTTTTCATGTGAACATTATTAAATTCCAGTCTAATTCAGCATACGTATGAGCCGGGGGTTCAGTGGCCCAACGTGCAGATCGTTATAGTTCCTGTAAAAGTGACCTCGGTTTGAGGCCATACTTCTACCTATGCTACTGATTTCTAATTTGGATTTGGGGATACCGTGCCTAAGATCAGTCCTCTCATTCTGCAATTCTCAAGAATTTGATAAGCCTGCTGTCAATATTTTCATCAAAGTTGCTGATAGAAATGCCAAGCAGGCTAGGATAAATTTCATTAAAATAAGATCAAAGATGTCAATATAATACTTTGTCCAGCCAAGCATCAACAAATGAATCCATATTTTTAGGAAGCTATTCAGTCAGAAAGGAACCCATAGAATAATAGTAGTATCAGCCAATAGTCTATCATATAGTCTACCAAAGAACATACATTACACAGTGCAGCTTATTTATGTTCAGTAAAAAAATCATCAATGTTTTCAATACTTTATTAATTTGTCAATCAAATAACAATGAAAAAAATAAAATCAGGTTATTTTGGCATGATTAGTTTTTGGAGAAATTTCATTGTTTTAAGTATTTATCAAATGTTTGCAAACCTGCTACTTAATATGATTTCCAGATTCTTCTCTTAGGAATTCAGATTCACTTACATGTTGTAATTTCCGAAATCAACCTTGTCTCATCTTAAAAATTTACCTGCCTTAGGTCTTGATTCATGAGCAATTTAATTTTGTAAAAGTAATTAGCAGTTTTAGTACGTCCCTGCCTGACAGGGTTGTTCCGGTTTCTGTTCATGGTGTTTTTTCTAAGCTTCCCGGTGTGATGACCCGTCTCCTAAGGATAAGGCTGAAGCACAGAGTATACTGGTCACATTTTCTGGATGTGTTAACACGGCTCGTTTCCCTTGAGCAAGAACCCATCCCGTCCTCCTTCATTTTGCTATAAATGTCGCAGGCAGGCAGGCAGGCAGGCAGAACCCTTGTTTCCAAGGCTTCAAAGAGACCATGTCCTTAAGAATCATGAGTGACATTTGTCTTCATGGCACTTACATCCCCAGCATTTAAGTCAATATCTTCTGTGAAGACTATTTTCAAAAGTCTCCTGAGAAATGCAGATTGTGTGTTTCTTTGTGATATGTGTGCTATAATAAGCAAACTTCCTAAACTGTGCAGTGTGGGTCATTAGTGTTCTGAAAGGCATTAAATAAGTTATTATAGTGAATAAAATTAAAGTTTCTATATGTAAATGTTTGGGAAATATCAACTCTGTTAACTTTCTCCTTGGTGTCCCATTGTAGAGCAGATAGTGTATTATTGAGAAGGCTGATAAAACCCCACAGTAAAAACACCTTGAACTCTGGAACTCTGTGTGACACGGAGTTTCATAGTATTATTGGGCACAAACATTTTCCCTCCAGGACACCTCTTAACATCTACTCAAAGAATATATCTCAGAAAGCATTGAATGAAGCCACTAGCCCTCAAGACTTCCGCGGGGATTACTTCATCATATGAGTCCAAATAACAGAGAAGCTCTCGCTAGATCCCCTTTCAAAAAAGACTTCTGTCCAGCAGGGGGCAGTGTGGCCACCACGCCACCTCAGCTGGCAGTGTGCTCGTTTCCATGGGAGGCTGCATGTGGCCACTGTGGCAGAGCAGGTCACTTAGGTCCAGGGCGGCACAGCCCTGAGGGGCCTTGTTGGCTCCAGAGAACCCCAATGGTCAGCCAAGTCTTTGTGGGACCTTCATTTCAATTCCTCTTCTGTTTCTACGTAATGCTACTTCCTCCCTTTCTTAAGGGCTAATCCCACATCTTACACCCCAACTCCATTCAGCATCTGCTTCTTGACAATTTCAGTGATAGTTGGAAAGCAAAAATTAAATTAAAAAAAAATGCTTTGAGCCAACTTTTTTTGTACAAATGCTTTTAGTGAAAGGTGGAGGAGAAGGAGAGGTCAGGCAGAATTGGTGTGTGGGCACAGCAGCCTGGGGAGATGCCCTCCAGTGTGGACTTGACAAGTTAACAGGGAGACCACGAAGTAGAGACATGTCAAGGCAGAAAAGTAAGGAGAAGTAGGGAAAATGGATGATTCCAAGGACAAATATAGCTGTAATGTAATTACATTTTTTTGGTTGATCTAATGATAGGTCTAAATGGGCAGTTCCTCTGGTCTCAGGGCCAA
Source organism: Aselliscus stoliczkanus (assembly GCA_033961575.1). NCBI lineage: Eukaryota > Metazoa > Chordata > Mammalia > Chiroptera > Hipposideridae > Aselliscus > Aselliscus stoliczkanus. Next base: position 71,180,868 of record CM066731.1, on the reverse strand, counting down.
GGGCAAAGGAACCTTAATTTCAGACAAGACTATAAATTAGGGTCAGGGCCAAACTGTGAGTCCATTTCATTATCTTGCCTAATTTCAAACGTCGGCTGAAATTAGCTTCATGGCTGGCTGCAGGAAGTGGTGATGCTGGTTAGGCAGAGATATTTTTGGACTGAGACTTACATGAAGACAAATCAAGGAGTCAATCCAGGGGAAAATAAAATAGACTTAAACCAGTTGTTGCCATAAATTGAATCAATTCATGAGGTCATTTAAGCCAGAAAGCAATTCTAAAATCTGGCTAAATTGAGCAAGTATTCTATTCATCAAAATAAATACACACAAAACTCCATCGAGAATAGATAGGAGATGCTACTTTGGTATTACACATGAATTAATTCCTAAATTCCATTCTCCAATACATCATACCCTGTAGACCAGTTTTTTCATTACATCCAACAGAGAGTCTTCTCAGCCCCTTTGCAGGAGGCTCTCTTAAGGAGGCATGCGCCATTTTGACACATTTGAGAATACTTTCCAATTGGACCTGTATCGTAGGAGAAGGGAGTGTTTTATTTCTTCTTTGGTGGAGACACCTACACACTGAATGTACTTTATAAACCCAGAAAATAAATATATACACCTACCTCAAAAACTAGGGCTATGATTTGAGAAAGAGCAGTCTCATTCCGATTTTTAAAGTGAAGTTTATTTCCTTACAGTAAATAGACATGAATCAACTCAGACATTGTTGGAAATGAAAAGAGTTTAGTTACTCGTCTATGCACAAATATGAAAGCTTACTATATTATCAAGGAAAAATAAAACTAGTAAAACTTAATAATGGTCTTTCTCAGAAAGCTGAACAAATTCACACTTCTAATCTACTGTCCCTCCCATATTCTACTCTCCAAAGATTTCAATGAATACAGAGTATGAGAAGGGACTTATGAAGACTTAAGAAAATGTAAGATACCATAATGCATTGTAATTATCTGTTCTTGAAGTCAAACACAGGTTCAGCTCTGGGAAAAACCCTTTCTTTCCTTTGACAGTAGAATTTATAAGTACTATGTTAGTGCTTTAACTGCTCTTCTAGGAGATATTTTGATGCCAGGAACTCCAAGGAGATACTGACCCTTCAGGAACTGACATGACCTCTGTACAGAGACAGTCATCCCTATGAAGGGGTCATTCAATTAGAAATGATGCTCTGAAGTGTGTCTGACTTTAGCTGAGGTAACACCACCGTGGTCTGAAAGCCACCTGCATCAGTTTCAACTCACTGTCCTGGATTTTTTATGGATGTAAAATTATCCTGGGCATTCCTGCTAGCTGAAGCAGAGTTGGTGGAATTCCTGATACATACTTCTGTGCTTGGGTTACTGCCTCAGAGAAAATGAAAAGGACATTATAGGACACTATAAGAACTTAAGGAGAAGGCCCCGGGATATTTAAGATAGACCCAGATGTGTTGTGGCATTTGTTCAGCTGGCTGAGTACTGGCTCTAGGGTCTGTTGCTTGGAGTCCTACTGACAAAATTCTTAATGAAATGTGTGATATGAAGAAGATTAAACAGTTTGGTTTCAAGTTAATTGTAGTGGCTGCTGGAATAGGAAAGTTCACCAGGAGCTAGAAGAGCACAGAGATGGATGCAGGTGAAAGGCGGGTACCGTGGGGAGCCACGGGACCTTCTGGAAGGCTCTTCCCATTTCCGCTCATATGGTGAGCACCTGGAGGTGGTTATGCAGAAATAAAAATAAGGCACTAAAACACAGAAGTGACACCCATTGCAGAGTGCCATGAGGTAAGAGTCAGTGAGACACAATGAAGGTTAACAGCTGGTCTCCAACCACCAGGGACACAAGTCCTAATCGCAAATACTGGCAGCAATAGTCCCATTAATCATACCTGTTCACCGTTATCCTCAATACTGAGAGAGAAGGAACTGGAACTGAGAACCACTGAAAAACAGATTGGGTTGTATATAGTTTTGCTTATGTTATGTACCAGGAAATGGATGTAGTTTTCACCACAGAAGGCAGAGTCAGCCATTATTGGCAAGCTGGCTTGTTTTCATCACAGAGATAAGAACTAAAGGCCCTCCAGTTACTGCCATGCACAGGCATCTCATGCCTAGAGTGGGACCAACCAGACAAGCAAAGCGGTGTCACACCAACTCACAGATAAACTCACATGATTGCGGGACATCAACCAACTCAAGTATGTGGTGTGAAGAATAACAGAATGCCAGACAGTCACCAACATCGAGTCCACTGCTATAGTCAGCCGAGGTGGGAGAAGCCTCTGTGAGGAGGTGGCATTTGGGCTGAGACCTGAGGTGGCCACGTGAAAAAGAAACACATTTGGAGCAGCCCAGAAAGCCTGGCCTCTGTGTCTGCTGCACTTTCCTTGTTTGATGGTGATGATGGGAAGCTTGGACCATGTAGGGGACCCATTATTGACTGCGATATTTAATCAGCACATTGTTTTCCTAAAGCAACATTTTTGTAATATCTTGCTCATACTATCAATCTAAATATATTAATTTATAAGTTCAAATTTGTTTGGGGTCCAGATGCTTAAATTACATTTGTATATTTCAGTGAATTTTGCTATATTTGCTATTGATAAATTTGAAGTCAAATTTCACAGTTTTGTTCCCCCACATAAAAATACTGAAAATTTAGGGGCCGGCCGAGTGGCGCAGTGGTTAAGACCTAGCTTGGGACGCCAGCAGCCCCAGTTCGGATCCCACATGATGGCCAGTGAAACTGCCCTCTAAAAAAAAAAAAATACTGAAAATTTTGGGCTTATCGTTTTCCTCCATTTGTATATATATATATATATATATATATATATATATATATATATATATTTGTCATGGCATGGAAAGAGCTCTAGACTGGGAGTGAAAAAAGTGTGTTACCTGCCACTTACCAGTTGCCAATTTGAAAATCACAGGGTTATTGTAGAGATCAAGTTAGATAATGTATGTGAAAGCATCCGGAGCATATAAAGTGTTTAAAAATATAAGGGAAAATTATGATGAATAACAAGGATAACAGATCTCTTTCTGGCTCTTAGCTAATTTGAGGACAAATTTTAAAAAGTTACTTAATCTTCCCTTGACTGTAGGATGCTTTCCTGAAATGAATTTTATAAAGATTATTTTTACCTGTTGTTTTCTGCATTATTACATCAGTTTGAACAGTGTAACTACTACTTTTTGTCATAAAACTGTGCTTTCTCAGATTTTTTAGAAAAAGAAATCACTTAAGGCTTATATGAATAATACTTGTAGTTACACACTTCCACATTATAAAACAAAAATGAAGAATCTGCAATTGGATCTATTACCTTCAAAGATACTGCCATCTATCCTAATAGTCACAAGTTCAGAATTAATTTAATATATGAATACTTTGCAATCATGTTCCAAGAAATGTTTTAATGCATTTACAATTCAAAATAGAACAAGGCATTCATCAAAATATAAAAAATAATTTAAGTTTTCATTTTCCACATTTAAAATGAAATACAACTATAGAATTCCTATACATAATTTGTGATGACTCCAGAAATAGCTTCGGTGAACTAAGCTTTGTGTTTTGCAAGCGTGCTGTATAAATCATTGCAAGTTAAACATATGGATTTAAATTACCTTGATTGATTTTCTTCAGGCAACTTAGTATTGATCACTTGGTTTTCTTGTGTAGTGGGACCACTGGTGAAGCTGCAATGATTGCAAAATCCAGAGAAAATGTCTTTGGTGGATAAAAAAGAAAGAAAAATCTTCATTTATAGTAATAATAATTAACAATAATAAGTTATAAAGAAATAAATCCAAGTAGAAAATATATTTTAAAACAGTTGTATACAAAAGTGGTTCTGTCCTAAATTATTTATTTTGTGGATTGCAAACATTTGGCATTTTCTTATTCTCCATATGAGTTGGTCTGTTTTCCCCCAGCTCTAGTATCATGAAGGCAGAAATGTGTCACCATCTTGTCACCATCAATGTCCCACAGCAGAAACAGTAGCAAACGCTATGACTAGGAACCCTACAGTCACCTCAACAGCTAACATTTTTATTATTTTGTTGTAATAACTTTGTCAGATGGATATTTCCTCATTTAATAGAAATAAACTCAGGTCAGGACTCATTTGCCATCACTCCGCTAAAACCTCATATATTGCCAACCCAGAAGTCCAAGAAAACTTCCACTCACCCTTCCTTCCGCTGCACCATTACTCACATTACACTAGATAGTCTAGGATGGAGAGTCATTTTTTTCCCCAGGCCTGATCAGGTACTTGATGAAATTTAAATTCTCACTGCAGCTTGCAGCCTGAAAGCATATCATTAACTGCACCAGGGCCATGAGCACAGGATGGGGTGGATGGCTTGTGCAGTGCTCTGGCTACTGAGAGCACAACTCAGTTAGTTATGAAAAAGAGCAGCCAAACATGGGTGGCATCAAATAGATTATAGAGAGGTCCCACAACCCCAACTTTTCCTTGTCCTTATTTTAGTTATCAGTTACAGTCATGTGCCACACAGTGATGCTTTGGTCCATGACAGGTCAGATATGTGTGGTGGCCCCATAAGGCTATAATGGAACTGCACTTCCTGGAAGTGCAGCAACTTAGTGTTGGGAATACAGATGACACCCCCATCGGTAAGTCCCTGGCCTGTCTCAGCACAGAGGAGCCTGAGCCTGGTGCTCCAAAACCCTCCCAGCCCTAGCCCGACAATCTTCAGAGGACATGGCTGTAAATTCTCTGTTGAGGACACAGGACCATGGGAGCCTCATAAGCACGTGTTAAGTGACACTGTCACTTTTGTCAAAGCTCCACGTGGCAGGGGGAGGCAACCTGGTGCTGTGCTTGGGAAGTATTTTCAGGTTGTAGTGAAGTAAAGTATAGGTATGTTTTATTTCTTCCATCAAGCCAATGCCACAGAGAGCTCTGTGTGCCAGAAAGCGTCGATAGAACCCAAATCAAAACAAATTCCTAAAGTCAAATAGAATCCTCACCCTCTCCACATTAAACATGGCTTTTCTATGAATCTCACGAAGTCCCTCAAGCCTACCATGGCTCCAAATGCAGGAGCCAAATCACCCTGCCAGAACAGTCCCCTATGGGCCTTTATCTGTCCATCCTGACCTCTTCCTCCTACTGGTCCCCATACCGCTCTCCACTCCCTCCTGATAGTCCCTGCTGTGGTGACCTATGCCTCACTCAGCCAATTTCTCTCAATATTTCCAATCTGTCGCCCCACATCCCTGTTCAGGGAGCACACACAGCTTCCACATCTTAGGACTGACTCTGTTGGAGGAGGCATGGTGAGGGACTGTGGGGCATGTCCTTGGCCATGACAGTCACTCACCACTCATTCACTCACTCACTCACCCAGGCCAGCTTCCAGGCTTGCAGGCTCCATCCATGCTCAGTGCCCTGCACATATTAACTTTTTAAAAATCTTTTATACCATTCTTTTACTGTACCTTCACTATATTTAGGTATGTTTAGATACACAAATACTTATAATACTATTGTGATACAGTTGCCTACAGTACTTGGTACAGTTACACGCTGCATTTGTTTGTAACGTAGCAGCAGCAGGCTACACCATACAGCCCAGGTGTGCAGTGGGCTGTACCATACGGCCTAGGTGTGTAGTAGGTCACACCATACAGCCCAGGTGGTGCAGTGGGCTGTACCATACAGCCTAGGTGCGCAGTAGGTCACACCATACAGCCCAGGTGTGCAGTGGGGTGTACTATATAATCTAGGTGTGCAGTAGGCTACACCATACAACCCAGGTGTACAGTAGGCTATACCATACAGCCCAGGTGTGCAGTGGGGTGTACTATACAGCCCAGGTGTGTAGTAGGCTACATCTTATAGCCCAGGTGTGCAGGGCCGTACCAACGATGTGATGTTTGCACAGAGACAAAATGGCCTCACAATGCATTTTTGAGAGCGTATCCCCATCTTTAAGTGAGGAGTAACTGTATCTATTTGTGACTGCCATTCATCAATAGTTTACTCTCTCAATAGAAATGACACTACAATCAAATTTTACCAGTTATTCAGTAATTAGTTCATTCATTAGACACACACTATTCTTGGTTCTGGAGAAGTAATGGTGGACAGTGGACCTTGGGAAGGAAACAGGTATGAACTGTTGAAGTGCATTGTGCTGTGAGAGCATCTAAGAACATGTAACTGGGTAAGAGAACTACGTAGGTGTATCATATATGACCTTGAAGTGTGACTGAAAGTCCAGGTGAGCTTGTGCAGGTGGTGGCAGCGAAGGAAACTTTCCAGGAGGAGGACACAGCTCATGTCAGGACCCTGAGGCAGGAAGAACAGGTGGTCAGTACCTCCGGCCCATGTGACAGGCCCCAGGGAGCACACAGGAGCTGGGTGTAGGGGAGGCGGTGAGCATGCTGAGCTCCATGTCTGCGCAATCCTGAACTTTCCACCTGTTCTGAATATGATAAGAGTGCAGGGAGCAGGAGAATTTCAGGTTTGCTCTTCAAAAGGATCACTCCAGTTGGAATGTGAGGGCTGACAGGGAGACACTGAGAAACCAGGCAGAGATGCTTATAATACCTGAAACAGAAACATCTGCTTGGTGTTTGCTGAGAAGGAGTCTGTCTTTCCAACTATATCTTGCTAAGTTCAGTTTTCCAAAGGTCTTTATTTGCATCCTCAGAGTATAGACAGAGTATAAATCTGCACTTAATTTATCAAGTTTACTGAGAAAATAATCCCCTAGGAATAAACAACAGTTACAATATGTTAGATACACCAGTATTTTTATATTCCTACTTAATCTTATCTTCGGTGGTATAATTGTAGAAAATACTTTGAACCAATAATTGATAAGAGATAGAGTAAAGGGAGTAGTATTTTCAGTAGTAGGGCTGTGAATAATGTAAGTCACAGTGTCAGTGGGAAAAGTGACAGGTGTGTGGACACCACATTTAGGTTTTGAAGAATAGACACCAAGAAGAGTACATCTGGCTGAGGAAAGAGCTTGCCATCCACCGGGAAGCCCATGGATGAAACTGTTATCACAAGGACACTAAAATCATAGGAGAAAATATATATTCAGTGGTTCTGTTCTACAAGAATGGGGACAAGAAACAAATTTGACTGGATTACTCATGTCCTATGTCGTATGGACACAGACTCTGGAACTTTAAAAAATTAGCAAATTAGAATGAGTCAGAAAGTAGAAGGCACCAAAGCACATGAGAAGCAGTTAGAATAGATGGTAATGACAACAGAGCACCTCAAGAGCGCCCCGGAGAGAAGACGGCTTTGTCTGCATGACCAGCCTGGTACAGAACTATTCTGCTGGTAGGCACACAGTGCAGCATACAGAAGACAGATTACAGAACTGTACACTTGAAATGATATAATTTTACTAACCAATGTTACCCCAATACCTTCAATTTTAAAAGTTTACATTAAAAAAAATCTACTCTTTGGAAGAACTATGTGATCTGTCAACAAATTTACACTGATGAGTGAGAACGGCTAGTTTCCATTGATCTGTCAGTTATAATCCCTAAAAGTTTAATTAGGAGTAATGATGAAGAATTGAACTTATTGTTTAAAAGTCCACTTTGCAAAATGTACCACTGTATTCACCCCATTTTTTAGATTCTGAAGTCAGGGATAGGGTGTCCTGACTTCACTCATTGTGGGTCAGCTGTGGGAGCCTCCCAAGCAGTGATATTTACATCTCCCTGCATTAAGGTTACATATATACAGCATGTGAGGGGGACACATTAGCAGGATTTCTGGAATCTATATGTCTCTTGGGAGGAAACCCCATTTTGTCTTGTCTGTGTCAGGAGACCTCAATGAGCTAAAATCTTGGCTGTTGCTCAGCCCCTCCCTCCATCCTCCCCTGTTGAATCCCAGTGGCATCTCTGAGATGTGCAGGTCAGACTCCTGCCCTCTTCCCTAACTCTCCGGAGCCCCTGCCCGGACAGAACCGGGGGTTCTGATCAACCCACGTGGAAAGGTTTACAGAAGTGCCTCAACATGGGAAGCCTGGATTTTCCCACTGTGACCTCAACTGTGTTTATTATTCTGGCAAATTCTGGGGTTTACAATCGGTAGATGGATTATGGCCACACACTTAAGCGGCAGCTGCTAGTGTAAATATGAGCTTTATTATTAACACAGGTGAGCCTTTCATCTTCATTTACCTAACTGCTGGTATACCTTTTCTTTTCATTTTACTGATGGACTCAAATTTTTTAGAACAGTTTCAGATTTACAAAACAAAACAAAAACAAAACACTTGAGCAGATTTTACAAAGAATTCCCATACACCTCTACATACAGTTTAACCTATTAATATCCTACATTAGTATGAAGCAATACTGATATATTTCTATTAAATGAAGTCTGAATTTACTCTGGTTTTTACCTGATGTCCTTTTTCTATTCCCAGATCCCATCCAGGATAACATTATATTTAGTTGTTATTTCTCTTCTGCTGCCTCCTGACTATGGCTGTCTCTCTGAGTTTCCTTGTTTTGGATGAACATGTGGTTTGAGGAGCATAGTTTCTCATGACTAGGCTGGGCTTATGGATTTGGGGGAGGTAGGTCACAGAGGGAAAGTGTCGTTTTCATTACATCGTGTCAAGGTTACATACTATCAACGTAAGTTATGATCCCCGATGCTGACATCAATCACCTGGCTGAAGGAAGGTTTGTCATGATTCTTTACTCCCCCACCATTTAAGGGAGAATTTTGAATATTACTATCTTTTTTGAATGGGGACTATCTTAACATATTTTTAGGATGATGGGAAGAAGTGGTGAGGGTAAGGAAGGGAACGGGTTATAAGGCTGTAAGTCTGAGAGGACACGGAGGGGTTTCTGGGAAGTGACACAAGGGGACAGGGTTACAGTTACTTGTGATGGGGCACATCTTCCTGAGACAAGAAGAAATTGTGAACCAACACTAAGGTTTGGGCACATCTCATGTGTTCATTTTTTATGGGATACTTTATGTTGTTTGTTTGGTTTTGCTCGGCTGAGTGAAAGAAGTGGCTGAGACTAGCCACATTGGAAAATAGAAATTTGAACCATCTAGAAATTAGTGAAAAGACCACCAAGTAGCAGTTGAGGGCCTATCTGAGGTTGGAAACTATCAGTTTTTCCAAATGATATAATTTTATACAGATCATGCAAAGAGACCATTGGTTTGAACCACAGCTGGGAACTGGCAAGATCAAGTGCAGGGGAAGGTCATGGGGATACAAGGTTCTGGTGAGAATATTGCTAAACTCTTGAAAAAAAAATAACTGGAAGAGTTCAGGAGCTGGAAGACCATGGAACTTAAAATAAGGTACTGAATGGATGGGTTTCCTGGGTTTGAACTCAGTGGAGTGATTGAAATGTCAAGGTTCAGTATGTGGGAGAGAGTGAGGGTCTTCATTCATGTGGGAGTATGCCAAGCAGAGAGACCACACAGAATAATGCTGTATGACAGGACCTGACCACCTGGCCATCAGGATGGGGACAGTGGCACATATTGGCATGGTGATAATGGCAGGTAGAGAAGAAAGTGAGTCAGGTCAGGTAAAATAATCTTTTTAAAATATCAAGGTGTGACTCTAAAGTTAACAGATAATTGTGAGCAAGATAAGAAATGGGAGGTGTGCTGAGGTTTTCTGGGAGGAACAACAATGGCAGGAAGTAGAGGAATGTGAAAATATTCCAGACTTTCTTTATGGTGATGGAGATAATGGGGAAAGAAGTGGCCTCCTTTTAAGAGGAAAGAAAGAGGAGCAAAAAGGTAGGTTTTAACCAATGAGGCAATGTGGTGCATTAGAGGGAGGCAGGTTTTTCTTTAATACAAATCAAAATCATAAAAATTCACAGGGAATGTGTTAATTTATGTAGTTGGGTCTAATGTCTCTTTAGATTTAGTAGATTGGAAGACAATTTCCTCCTCCTATACACGGAGTAATAAAGATTATAAAAACTGGTAGGGAGAGTTGTGAGGGCACAGACTCATACATGGGGCGGGGAGATGGTAACATACATACAAGCAGAAGAAGCAGAGGAAGGCAGTGTTGGGAGCTGAGGCCCAACTTCCAGTAATCTCTTGTCATCAGTGGCTGCAATGAAGAGATTGGAAAGAGACTCCCAGCTCCATGTTTGAGCTCGGCCCCCAGGAAGCAGGCCCTGAGCCCAGCAGGCACCAAGGCTGCTAGTATTTCCTGAGATGAAACCCATTCCAGCTAGCATCCTGCAGTGTAGATGCTGTCTAGTCTGTCTGTCTGTCAGAGGAGGTGTCTGATATTAATGAATTTGATTTTTGTAACAAGGACAATGAGTTACATTAATTTTATATTTCTTAACTCCTACCCAGCCTACTAGAAATCCATTTGGAAACCTTGTGTGTCAATAATTTCTCTCCACAAAGTAAAACAAAAGTACTCTCTATTCTCTGTCAGAGGGATGATAGAGAATTAGCATACAGTATTTCTGGCATTCTTTATTTAATATTCCCATGAATTTAAAAATTTCCAGATCACCTGAGATATCATGGTTTTACCTGGGCCCTCAAAGTGTTTCAAAACAGTCCCAGCTGTCTCTGTTCCCCCTCCCCTCTGCCTGCACAGAACCAGGAATTGTCCCCGTGAGCACAGGGGCTTCACCTGTGTCACAGGTGTGCATCCCTGTGGCTGGAAGGATGCTGCTTCATCATGTCAGGAGCCAGTCACATCACCCTCCTGAAATCTGCCTCTGCTGATTATCTAGACGAGCTCAGAAAGAGTCCAGAAGATCTTCAGAGAGAAAGTCTGTCCACATCACCCCCGGGGTTAGGGCTGGGCACTCCACAGATGACCAATGTTTAAAGCTCAAAATGTTAAATACAATTTACCCCCGTGTCTCAACGCTGACTTCCCGCGCTGGAGTCCCCGTGGGGTGCTCACTTACACACAGGTGGGTGGAAGGGTGGCTGTCCCCTGTCACTCACTGCATGCTCCTGCTGCCGACACATGGCTGGGCCCAGGCCCAAGCTGCCTGGCTGGTGGGCAGGTGAAGGCACTCTGCACGTGCTCCCAAACCAGGGTCCAACAACAACAAACCTGTGCCAGGTCTCTTGTTCCTCTAAGCATGTTATCGTTAAAAAACAACATGGGACATATTTTTGGTGAAGTGTATTATTAAAAAATGGGTTCTCTAATTCAGCAAACTAGGACAGACTTCTTCTGTTCAAGACAATAATACAAGCTCCATTTCCATTACTTTCATACTAAACCAACAAAGGCCATCGCCAAGAGAGTCCACACATATGGTCTTTATAAGATGAGTTTAGTTTACTTCATATGATTCTATTTTACTCTGGACTTCCTGCAACTCAGAGAGTCTTTCTTTTCAATTACTGAAGATAATCTAATAATGCTGGTTTTCTTAGACAAAGAACTATATTCATTGTTTAAAATCAAAGAGTGGCTTTGGGAAACTTCAAGGATGAGTGAAGTCTCATGTTAGCTCTTAGAAATATGTTGGCCATGTTTTAGGACACCAGGCCTTAGCTGACAGAGTTGCCCTCTCTTTAGTTTTTGAGGCTGACTGGGAGAGACCCAACATCATTTAAAAAAATTAAATGTTGCATTCTATTTAAAAATTCCACTGATACAATTTAAAAGGAAAAACTCTGAGGTCCTTTATCCTTTCCTAAAAATTCAGGACTATGACCATGTGTAAAAGAGCTAGATGGAGCATCCTGGCTGTGAGGTCAGGCAGAGACTTCCCAGAAGAATTGCAGTAGTTGTGTACTCTGGGAATTACTATACTATTTTATGCGCCATTTCTACAGAAGAGCTATAACTCGTCCCACAATCTCTGTGCAGAAATAGATTTCTCCAGACTCTGAAGACTGGGAAACGATAGCAGAAAGAAAAGTCTGTCTAGACCAGAAGAGCAATACTGGCAGATACCATCTAGAACAAAACTGTGTGCAGGGTGCTTTGTGTGATTGTGATGTGGTTCAAAAGGATTACGCACACCTCTTAGGTAACAAATGTGGGACACATATGGGCCATCTTTCTTTCAAGAATAAAGAAAGAGGAAATTATTTAGAAGACAACCACAACAAAAAGTAAATTACCGACCTTAACTTGCAGAAGAAGTTATAAATATGTAAAGGATTTCTACAAAAAACAACAATGTTTTAAATACATATACTGTGTATTCAATAAAATAAAAACTTTATTACATATGAGAAAAAAATTGAGATGAAAATGGAACTGGCTTTTTGAGATGCAGAGTAAAGTTAATAGGAGTTTATACTAATAATGAGGAAAGGGCAACTAAAAATGCAGCAGCAAATTAGAGATGTTGAGAGAGAAAGTATATCATCATATCACAGAAAATCTCATCAGTGATGTTGAGGAATAATTAGAGAAGTTGTTTCAGAGAAAAAGAGAAAGAACAAAGAGAAGAAAATGATAAAAAAATGATATACTGGAGGGAAGGGAAACGATCTGGTTTATATAGATTATCAGAATTCTGAGAAGGAAGCAGAACTAATGGCTGCCAGAGGAGTAAACAAACCTGCAGGACAAACTGAGTAATATCCAAATATAGAGCAATCACCAACTTTGATTAGTGTAATGGCAAGGAAAAGCTCTGTCTGTCTGTCTATCTATTATCTATCTATCTATCTATCTATCTATCTATCTATCTATCTATCTATCATCTATCTATCATCTATCTATCTATCATCATCTATCTATCTACCTACCTACCTACCTATCATCTATACATCTATCTCCTTTACAAAAAACTACAAAATGATATAGATAGATACAAGATGATATAAGATATATACCTACATATCTATATCCCCTTGTACAATTCTTGTATTATCTATGTGTGTGTGTGTGCACGTGCATGTGTGTGTGTGTGTGTATGTTTGTGTGTGTGTGTGTATGTATCCTATAGTCTTACTGCATGTAGGATGCATTAACTAAAAAGTCACAAATTATATTAAATTGCATACTACTGACTAGATATTATGTGCTGTTGAGTTGGTTTCTTCTGGGAATGCAAGGGTGGTTTAACTCCCGGGAAGCCATCAAAGTGCTCTGTAGCATCCTAGATCAATGGGAGCAAACCATATGACAAGGACAACACCCTGCATGGCTCTCTGACCCCAGGCCACGTGGACCTCCTCTCTTTGCAGTTCAAGTGTCTCCTGGGATCCTGCCAGGCCCTCAGGGCAGTGCTTAGCACAAGGCTTGGGTTTCTTGCCTTCACCAGGATGTAGAAGTAAAGGGGCCCAAGGTCAGCCTGTTGCCTGCTCAGGACGACACAAGGTGAGGCACTTCCGCAGGCTGGGAAAGGCAGTTGTCATAGTGTAGTTGCTGACTTAAGAGGGAAGAGCCATGTTGAACTGGCTGAGCCATGTTCACTGAACTTACTTAGAAGCAAATACTTTCCACCAGTCTGGGCTGAATTTTGTTTCTAAATAAGACTGGAGTCAGTAGCAACTTCAAATTCCTTCATGTCTCATCATCAAATTGTTACTGAGTCTCATTATAATTATCATTCAATACACAAAGGCAGTTTAATTACATTTCCCAATATAGCAACATTATCATTTCATATAGCTGTCATCTTGTCCGAAAACAACCACAGTCTGTTTCCTGTGAATGTTAACATATAATCAACAATAACTCCCATAAAGTGGCCTTTTTTTGACCCAAAACTGAAAAGAAATGGTGTTATATAGTTTCATGTTCAAAAGGCTCTTTGGAAAATTAGCCAACTGTTTACAATAAAAGTTTTTGTTAGTGGCCATTGTCACAAGTCTCACTGTGCCTTGTCCAAAAATATCGTCATACATATGGTAGACCCATAAGATTAAAAATATGGGTTTGTTCCTTTATTTTTACTTAGGACACAAATGATTTAGAATCCGAATAGTTAGATAGCATTAGGAAACCTGAGGGGTTATGAACCTGGGCTCCAACCCCATCTATATTTCCTGTGGTGATTATTTCCCTGAATACCTGAACACAATTTACCCATAGACTCTCTCACACTGCAGTTCCTAGCTCATCATGCAAGCTGATATATTTTGCATGAGTGACTCACTAGGATTTGCTTGTTTTTTTTACTTCCACTTTAATAAACATATTTAGAAAAGGAAAATCTACTACAAGGGAATCTTGCCAAAGAAAGCTATGTTTAAATACCAGTCTACCTTGTATGGTATTACAAAGAAATATTTTTCTTTCCCTTGGTGCTTTGTGATTATACAAGAAAAAAAGGAATGTTTCAAGTACAGAAATATTTTTTCTTAGCTTTTAATAATGTGGTGAGGTAATTCAATAAAGATACTGAACATAAAATTACAGGGACTAATAAGTTAATTTATTTTTGTGCTCTAGATACTAGAATAAAAATTTGGGTCAAGTAAGGGTGTGTTTTTGGGTGTGTGTTTGTGGTTCTTTATTGTCTTGTTTGGTTTTGTTTTAATGAGTTATTTTTCCTATTATTTCCAGGAGCCTAAAAATCCAAAGTTTTAATGATGGTCACACTTGGAAAATTTTTAACTCTTCTGGGTACTCTTGCTTTCCCAATATCTTATTCCATTATCTCATTTCTCTTTGGCCTCACTTGTAGTCTGTTAAGTTAATCATACACTCCAGCTCATACCCCATTATCATATTTATCTATGCCAAGAATTCCTTTTTTTCCCCATTTTCTGTTCTTTGATTCTCCCACTGCTTTCTCTTTTGAAGGTAATGCTCTATTGTATTTGATATATGTCTTTAAATACACATACATCTTGGCATAAAGTATATATATTTTAATTTCCATGAATGTTATTGGTGTATGTATCTAAATGTTTTCTCTTCCACATACAATATTACGTTTTTGTGATCTGTGTTGCTATACATACATCTAGTTTTTGCTGTAACTGTTACATAACATTCTATAATTTAGCCCATTATATTTTAATTATTTGTTTCTCTCAAAATGGACATCTTGTACTACAAACAAATGAGAAGCAGTTATGGAATTGAGTGGGAATATATACCCACAATGGGATTTCTAGGTCCAAACTTATCCCTGTAGTTATTCTTACTGAGACCTGCAAGCGCACTTTCCCTACCACTTGGAACTACTTAAACTACCCACAGGAGTACATGAAACCTTCAATATTTCCTCATTCTCAGGAACGCTTAGGATTAGCCACTGTCTCTATTTTCAGAATTCTCATTTTTTAAATTCACAATGACAAGCTTCCTCATGGATTAGAACATCCAACACTAATTAGTCGCTTGGTGATTCTCTGTTTTGAATTATATGTTCTTGTCCTTTGTTCCCTGGTTATTATTAGATTTCCTGCATCTTTCTTGTTGGCTTATAGGAGTTTGTTTTATATTCTAGTTATTTATTCTTTTTGGTTTCAGACATGAGTTGATCTTCTCCTAGCCTTCGGTTATGGTGAGTGTCTGTTGTTAAAACAGTCTGGACAGTCTCCTACGAGTCTCCCAGAACAAGGGTCTTAGGGACCAAAAACATTTCCATCTGTTGGTTCTGCCATTTCAATCATGGCCTCTACTCATGCAGAGGGAGTGACAACACAGAGTATGGTTTAACCAGAACCTTTCCTAAGTTTCTTTGACCAGAATTAACACTGATCTCTTTGCATACAGCCCACTGACCAAAACCAGTCATGGTTCCCCAATCTACTAACTACGTGAGAGGCTAAGAAAATTTTTAAATTTTATTGTATGTAGATAAAATGCAAAAAAAAAGAATCCTTAAATTTGACATAATTTAACCCATCAAATTTTTACCTCATGATTTGTGTTTTCAAAATTTTTGGTATGAAGTATTTCTCCATCATAAAGGTATTCTGCCATAGTTTTTTCTATTAGATAATAATTTTAGCTTTTGCATTCAGATTTTTAATCTATTAGGAGTCCATATTTGTGTGGTTATAAATAGGAGTAGTCTTTCTATATTTATTAATCCAAATATCCCAACATTATTGTATTTAATAGTTTCTTCTTTCCTCATTGCTTTCAGCCACCCACTTTTCTATGAAGTTGTTATATCAAAGACTTAATTCTAAGGTCATTTTTTTCTACATTTCATTAATCCTGTATTAATTTCATTCTTAATACTAAAGTCAACGTTCCCTTTTTAATGTCAAAATAGCTCCTATCCCTTGATTTTTAAAACCTGCTTAAAATTTGTTAGTTAACTAGTTTACTCATTTAACAAACATTAAATGAAAATTTCCATATTCCAAGATCTAGACAAACATAGGGGGATGTAACTGACCCTTTTTTGCATATAAAAAGTATTGATTGGTGACTGTGGGGAAGCCATTTTGCCCTTCTTGTCTCAGCTTTCTGGGAGAAGGAAACATCCTAACAGAATGCTCCTCAGTGCTTTCTACCTAGGAAGTCCACACTGAGTGTTTGTATTATTATATTATCATTGCTCCTATTGTTCAATGACCCCAAATCTCTACTTTCAGAGGTTTTACATTCTTTTCATATGCCTATTTAATCCTTGCTCTTCTAGTTACTGAAAAGTTAAAATAAATATAAAATACTCAAAGAAAAGAAACAAAAATTGACCACCAAGAAATACGGCATCCAAGAGCTAGTCCTGTTTTTGCCTGAGCTGTGAAGATGCCAAACAGCAGGAGAGACCCAGTTCGGCAGAGCACATGGGGCAGGAAAGCACATGGCCCCACAGCCTCGAAGGAAGAGGCGCAGAGAATCCCCACATCCTCCTTTCACTCCTTCAGGAAAGTTCCACACATGCCCACCCCATAAGAGAGAGAGAGTAAGCACCTGCACTGCTATGAGAAGCACAGGGAAGTGAAA
Source organism: Aselliscus stoliczkanus (assembly GCA_033961575.1). Classification (NCBI taxonomy): domain Eukaryota; kingdom Metazoa; phylum Chordata; class Mammalia; order Chiroptera; family Hipposideridae; genus Aselliscus; species Aselliscus stoliczkanus. The sequence continues at coordinate 71,163,961 of CM066731.1, read as the reverse complement.
CTCTGGTAGACACAGCTCTGTCCATGTCTTTTACTACTTCATCCTCATCAGAAGAAAGGGTCATATGACAGGTTATATTTTCCCTCCAGGAGCTCTTATTAACCATCTTTTCCTCCAAATTGCTGTTGTGACATTATGTTAGCGTAGTGTTTTAAGCTCTGTGCAGCGTCACATTTTCTGCCATAAATACTAGGTTTTAAAATGTATGTGGGCCTCGAAAATGTATCCAAACCTATAGTAACTGAAAACCATCATTTGAAGCTGAATGTTTATCAAACTTTGCCTGCTGACATCATGATTTATTTATTTGTTTTGTTCAGTTTCCTACTGTTAAGCAATATAATTTACAAATACACAACACTTTTTCTGGATCAAAGATGAAAGTGCGTACAAACACATCATTTAAAAAGTGTTCACAAATATAGTACTCTTGTTAATTATAATAGCCTTTGTTTTCCTTATGACTGTCAATCTGCATATAAATCAATTTTTAAAAAACGTATATAATGTACTTGAGCTAGAAGTTGGCTACTGCCACTTGCTTCCTGATGGGTGTGTCAGGCAATAAGATTAGATTATATTGGCGCCAGATATTTTTCATCTGAGGGTAATCTAGCATTTGTTTGAATTAGTAATATGACTTGTTTTCTCTTTCCAAATTATGAACCAATCATATATAAACTGAAATGCACCTGGTCCTGATAAAGAAGAGGATCCTCAATTACAGTGATGTGCAGTCCCAGAAATGCTACAAAGACTGCAGCATCCAGAACAAAACAGATTATGAAAGTGTCACTGACTTATTGACTGGGGTGTGAGCCATGTCTGAAACAAACAAAAATGAACCTGTTTTTTTCCCCCTCCCTGATTTCATTAGCTGATTTCATCACCACTAGGTTACAATGCTCACATGTGCAGTGGAGCTGGAAATTTTAAGAGGGAGAGAGTCATTAGAAAGAACTCAGGGTGATGACACGCCTAACAAAGGGATCTGTGCTTTTTGTTACCAGACCAGCACATTTTCTGTTCATCCCAGGGGAACAAGTGCCCCATTATTCTGAATTCTTTCATGATTCTCTCTATTTTTAGAATTAAATATATAAACATAAGGGCAGGACAGAATAAAAGACTTTTTACATGTTCCTGTTTGAGGAGACTCTCACCTTGAGGGATGCCTTCCTGGTGCTTTCACAGGGACTAAATTAACTCAGTAAAACAAAAGGTAACACACGGGGCACCTACAACCTTGTGGCAGAAGACATATGGAAAGTACTTCCAATATGGTGTAAACTTTGAAAATCGTTCTAGGCTAGTTCAGAAGACTTTCATTGGTTTCACTTCACTCAGTGTGAGCAATTTTCCAAATGTTTCACAATCTATATTTCCCATTTAAATACTTTTTTATTCCTTGTTGGGTGCAGTTTGGTTTTGCAGCCAAGGAAAATAGAACCCCTCTCAGCTGCATCCTTTTGGAACAGGAGTGACATCTAATGACCAGTTAACTCGAGGGTATTTATTGGGTTTTTGGAAAAGCCATGATGTATTTTTGCTATAGTTTTCATTGCAAAAATGCATCATGACTTTTCCAACAACCCAGTATTCTTTAGGGATCATAGTTCCAGCTCTCCCCTAGAGGAAACCCTATATGAAAATGGAATTAAATTTTTGTGTACTGTAAAGTGGATTTTCTAAAACCACATCTTGGAGCAGCTGGGACCCTGACTTCCATTTCAGGGTAGAGTTTGAACCTTCCCAACAAATACAGCAAGTCCATTTCAATAGCAACCAAATATGATCACCAGTCCCCAGCAAACTCGACGGCCCCTCCGTGGGTTACAATACATTCAAAGAATCTAAGTCAAGGCTGCGTTCCCACCTCTGCCTTCCGGAAATATATTCACTGTCACTGGAATGGGACATGATCTTAATGAAAGATAGTATCATTTTCAGTGTGCATAAAAAAGTCCTCATACAGAAAGAAGAGATTCCAGGAAATTTCTTTGATCTATGTCTAAGTTTTCTTTTTCCCTTTTCAGTCATGAGGTTAAAAAAGAAATTCAAAAATAAAATCAAAATATACTATGAATTATAAAATTTGAGCCATAATTTCCTACCTTACAAAGTGAATCTATGAGTCTTAAAAATTTAATTTTTACCATTTTTGTATTTTCATGGTTTATCCCATGTACTCAATGCTGGTCACTACCACTTTACTCCCCTCCTCATCCCCAACTAAAACGGAAGCCCCATAAATGCAGGTGTTTTTGTGGTTTGTGCTCTGCTGTAGTTTGAGTGCTTACAATGGTGCCAGTCTCTTGACAGGCACTCAGTGAAAATGTGTTATTTACATAGTTAATATAAAGGTCATACATGTACTCTATAAGTTTGAAAAGAAATAGAATAAAATGCAATCCAATCTTACAAAGGTACACAAATACAATTGGGGGAGAAACACTTAATTTCTATTTCTAACTACTACTTTGAAATTTCATTTGTGCAAAATATTATTTTTATGAAAATTGTGTTATAAGGTATTTTAATTCAAAAATATTGGAGAGAATCCGGTACTACTTTATACTATTTTGGTACAATACAAGGAATATTTTTCTACAATTTTGCAAAAGGTCATGAAGATTGGCACTTAATTACGTTCCACAAGCAGTTAGATGGAATTAATATCATCTTTTAATGCACAAAGGTTCTCATTTTCATCTATTTATATACATGCCAATATCATCAAGATAATTCCTAACCTGTAAAATCCCAAAGAATTATGAAACCACTGAAATGCTGGGTGTGCTTTTGTCCAAGCACCACTCTACCCAGAAGAAGGCCCTAACATCCGCTAGAAGCACAGGCTCGGCATTTGGGGTGCCTGCTGGGCGGTGGTGGACACGGTCACGCACGTGCCGTGTGAACGCACGCTTGTTCCCAGCGCCGTGTGCACGTACGGCAAAGTCTCTGCTTATTGTTGAGAAAGGCCTCACTGTTCCCAGGGCTTCGAATCATCATTTTTACCCAGCATATTTGGTAATAAAAAGAAAACAGAACTTGCTGCTCTCCCTTTTCCCAGAGAAATTCTCTGACTTCCTTAAGGATGGTTTTTGAAGTATTTTGAGTGAACCGTGAATGACACACCACACACACACACACACACCCGTCAATCCCCACCTCTACGCTGCTTTTCCTGTCGTCATTATTATTAAGAGAAAATGCAAGAGGGAAGTTGCCATTCACGGTTTGATTTGCTGCACCATTTTCAGTGACAAGAATGAGGTATTAATATATCTACATGAAATACTCCCCCCCACACACACACAAGATAAACTGTAAATCTCTGATTTATAGGTCGACCCTGCTGCAATATTAATGAACAAAGATGAGACAGAGCAGGATTTTCAGAGCTCAAGGAAACAATTCCTCATGAAGATGGTGAGAATAACAAAGTCTGGTCAATTTTCCTGCACAGAACATTGACATATCACCTAAAATTCTTTTAAGTGTTATTGGTCAGGAAAATTTAAAAACCATTAATTGTTTGCTTACTGACATCAGTGACATACAACTTGACAAAGGGAACTGCTGTGACTTGAGGGCTGAGATAACAAATCCTTCAAACTCACAACTTCGGAGAATGCTAACATCCCATGAAGGGGCAGGCAAAGTAATCTAGGAGACCCCCAATTTGTTTTGCATTGATTACCAACAAAATCAGGTTTCATACTGATTGAAATTAAGCGATGGTTTGTGGAGGGACATAAAAGACCATTCCTCAGGCCACTTTCTTCCGCCAATAGTGAGTCTTCCTTCTCCTCACATTTATTTTTACACATTCTGCTTCCTTTTATCTTTGCTTTGAAGCTTTCTTCTCCAGTTTCTGTAGTCACAGCTTTCCTGTATGTCACAGCCCCATAGAGAACTCAGTGGACAGCAGCCCACCTGTGCTCCCTGTGACTGTCTGTCCCATTATCCTGTATCGTTTCATAAATTGTATCCTACCTGCCAGGAGGTATCCTACCTCCTCGGGAGCCCCGAAAGAGAGATCCTCTTTCCAAGCAGCCCCAGAAAGAGTGCAGGAAGCATGTCTTTGATGAGTTTGGATCTCATGTGCAATATTTAGCCATCCATGACACAATGTGAGAAAGCTGATGACTATGGCCAGGCTTGGGTTACATGTCTCACCTGAAGACAAGGAGTGTCCCCTGAAAGACAGTGAGGGCACCGAGGGTGATGCGGATAGTATGGAGAGCAGCAATACCAGCCAGTCACCACACACACACACACACACACACACACACACACACACACCACACACACTTCACATTACAACACCCTCCATACCCAATGCCAAAGTCACTCCAGCCATTTTAGATGTTAGCAAACGACTGAAAAACATACCTCAAAGCGTAGTATCTTCATGAGTTTTAAGAGATTTTTATGGACGCATACTAACTCCATAAGAGGAATAATAACTTCATGTTTATTTTGTATGAAACTTTTGTGAAAAATAATATTTAAAGGTAGCAATAGCTTGCCTATTAGATTTTATTTCAGAATTTCTGGATCTAAATTTAAAGTCTAATAGCAGCAACTTAACTCTATTATGAAAAAATAATTGTGATTTCCTTATTACCTAAAGAATAAAGAGTAAAGTTACATATTGAAGTGCCAATGAATGCAGTGCCAGCTGGCCTTTCTGTACTAATTTTATGGCTCACATGTTGAAAATATGTCTTAACACTTGTCCATACCATAGCTTTTATTTCTTTTCAGAATTTTTTGACCTAGCAATTTGACTAACATCCTGACCTAAAAAAATGTTTACTGAAATAAATATCAATTTAGTAATTCACTAAGAGTGACTGTAATTCTGATACATTGTATGGAAATCCTTTGAATGACACGTATGCTGTTTGCCTCAGCTAAGTGTCTGTAAGTTTCATGTTATGATACTTTCCAGGACAATGGCTAACTAATTCCAGTTGTTTAGTTAAAGGGAATTATTTTATATTCTTAATCTACCTCCAAAATATACCTATTCTGTGTCCTTGTGATTACTTGTGACAGATTTTAGTTTTCCCAAGGTTGGCTTTAGAATTGGCAAATACAACTGAAAACAGGATATCTTGTTAAAACCCACATGGCCTTATTTCTGAGGGTAAATGAAGATGTTATTTTCCCTCCCAAAGGGAGGGAGAGAATTCTCTCCTTCCAAGTATGACATCCTAGGTGCATTTTTTTTTTTTTTTTTTTTTAGGGCAGTATCACTGGCCCTCATATGCGGGACCCGAACTGGGGCTGCTGGCATCCCAAGCCAGCTCTTAACCACCACGCCACTCTGCCGGCTCCCTAGGTGCATTTTTGAGAGCGTTTAGTATCATTTAGCAAAAATCAAGAGCAGTGAAATGCTAAACACCCTCATTCAAGGTCAGAGTAGCTAAGGATTTCTCGGGACTCTTACATGATTTTATATATAAGTTTAGCAAGACTTTGATGTTGTGTTCCCTTCTCTAATAACACCGTCTCTGTTGAAAAATTACTAGGCAACCTGTGAACATGTATAAAAGAGTCACTAGGCAGACACTGAGGTTTTGTCCCAGTGAGACCCAAATTCCAGGTGTACTCAAACATGCAACCTTTGATGCAATATTTGTGCCTATTTGACAGGCAAAATGTGATTACTGATGGCTTGAAATGTGTTTGATGTTAAGTTTTCAGTAGCTTTTTCTTTTACGAATCTTGATGTGTCACTATGCAGATGGAACCAAAGCAGAAATTTAGTGAAGTTCATTACAGATCAGGGCGTTTTCAAACCCACTTGCACTACAGAGAACTAAGGGAGCATCAGTTCCCTTTGTTTGCAATTTAGGCTTCAGGCTTTGAGGGAAACCCTGTCCAGGAAAGCCCTGGGGGCCTTGCCCACAGAAGGGACCACTGCTATGTTGGCAGATTCTTTACAGGTCACCTTGTCAGGAGTGGGGAGCAGGTTCAACCTCTGGCCCACCTCTCCTTTGGAAGTGAGAGAGAAATTTGCCTATGTTTGTTTGCCTTTAATTATTGTATTTGCTAGAAGAGCTTATTCCTTTAATATTTATCCTGCGTATTGAATTAGGAATCTCAATTAAGTGCCTGTAAACCTATCAGAAAAGAAGAGACTGCGTTCATGATAAATACAGTATGTGGATGGTTTAAAATACTGAAAAGAAACCATTTTCAACATTGGATTTCTTATGAGGGAATGATAGTTTAGAAATCGCAGTACTGAGATGTGGATAGTGTAACTATCATTTTCTTTAGAGCAATTCAAACAAAAACACTGATCCCCCACAAAACCGTGGCTCTGCCTCCAACATAAATGAGAAGTGGTGGTAATCAGGTCCCAGGAATGGTTTAATAATCATGGTTATTTGTTTTGAATATGCACAACAGTGACTGCCTATCACAGTCATATTGTTTATATAATTTTAGTGGTTAACTGTTTAGATATTTTCTTGCCTCATATATTCACAGACTGAGTTAGAGCACCATCTTCACACTGCCAAAATAGAAGAAGGAAGTCACACCTATTCCTGGATATTTGCGATGACTTGGTGAATTTGAAAGGTAAATGATCTGAGGAAAATAGTGTCAACCCTAAAGAAAGCTGTTTCCTTGTTCCTGGGGCCTTTCACAGTGAGTGTGGCCTTGGCATGCTGACTGAATCCCTGCACCTTTGTGCAGAATAATTGCCTCACACATGGACACTTACAATTTCAACCCCAAGCTCCAGTTTACTAGGAATGCTGGGGTAAGCAGGTCTAAACCCTGCTTTAACCCACAAAAGAATGAAAACTTAACATTTAAATGGCTCTGATATGGATCCAAGGTGATTTTACAGACTTGTCTACTGACGTTACTTGCAGATGAAGATTTCCACAATTTCAAAGAAAATTGAAATTCTTATTTCAAAGAAAAATAAGAGAGCACATGTCTTGCTAAATATTAGACACACTACAAGCCTTTTGTAACATTAAGAAATATGGGAACTGTTTGAAAGTTTCCAAATTATCACAAAATGATCAAGGAAGCATCCAACAGCCAGGCTCATCACTGAAAAAAGAAAAAACCTCCTTCAGTGCAGATCCACTTTAAGATCGTTTTTGTCTCTATCCAAGTAAAAACATGACTATGTCTTGTGGGCATATTGGTGGGTACTCAGATGAGTGTTTTTCAAGGTAAACTCCCCTGAGACACTGTCCCTCCCCTCCCCACCCAGCGCCACAGTTTCCTCTTCCACCCACACTGAAGCAACCAGCAGTTGAGAAACACTGGAACAAGAAGAGATGATGAAACTAGAAGACAATGATTTAAAATTGTTACCAGAAGAAATATATTCAAAACTCTGAAAGTAGCATTAACAAAATAATTACCAAAAAGAGAGCTATAAGGAAGAACCTATAGGAAAGTTAGTGAAGAAAATAAAATATTTGAAACAAGAAGAAATTCACAGAGGCTTCTCTGCACCCTGCATGTGGGGCAGGTGATGTGGGGGGCAGGTGATGTGGGGGCAAGTGATGGGGAGGAAGTGACTGGGGATCAGGTGACATGGCGGTCAGGTGATGTGGGGGCAGGTGATGTGGAGGCAGGTGACACAGGGGACTGATAATATGGGGGGCAGGCGATGTGGGGGGCAGGTGAATGGGGCAGTAGGTAGAATGAAGGCTGGAGTCCCCACTCCTCCTCCCCCCAGTCTGTGTGGTTGCCCTCCTTCCTGTCACCTGGGATGGAGAGCAGCAATGAGCCTTCCGTCATGGTCAGTCAGTGGGACCAGTAACCAGCGCCTACTCCACAGATGCAGGTTGGGGGCTCAGAGCTTTGCTACGGACCAGCTTTGTCAGGCAATCGCTGGCATCCTGCAGCCACTGCACACAGAGACATAGCTGGTGTGTCACGTGCAGTCGATTACACTTCACTTCAAACCTGTCTGGGGACAAGAAGTGAGACCCAGAAGGCATTTCGATAAACTCAATCACCTAGATGCGGCCTTGCTGGGCCATGTGGTGAGAGATGGGACCCTGTCTGAGTTGATTACGTTTTCCTACATACATTTCACCAATTTCTGTAAAGAGCCCAACAGGATCTGACCAAAGGCTTCTGGCTTTTTGCCGACAGTAGTTGACAGCACATATTGTTAAATGCTTGGCTTGCTACTTAAAATTATGATTTTACACGTTTTATATATGTTGATCACACTTTTTACACATAAAGTATCATTTTGAAAACTTTTCATGAGATAAGAAAGACACTGGTTCTGATTATTCTCTCATTTAGTTCATCGCATAGATAGCTTTATCAGCGAAATGAGGAGAGATGGAAAAAACATATTCAAACAGGTTCACAAGGGTCAGCCATGATTTCACTTCTCTTTGTAAAAGTTGTTGAATGATAATTTTACAAATAGAAGAGTAGGTAAAATCAGATCTTAGCCATTTAATGGAAAAGTTCAATTAGTTCCACTATAAACTGCTTTTTTAGATCAGTTTACTCTGGGCATTTTCAGTGGAACATCTTTGAAGGAGGCCAATGGCAGAGCCCTCCCTGTGAAGTGGCAGCTAAACCGCACGTGTGGCCAAAGCTACTCATTCCACACACATATGCAGACATGAGACAGCTAGGAAGGTGTGCTACATACGGGTAGGTGAGAGCTGAGTTCTCTAAAATGTAATGAATATGTATTCCTGTAATTTATGCAGGACACACATGCATGCCATGTTATATTTTATTGTAAAATATGGCTCGGAAGAAGCTATGTCATGTATACAGACTTCCAGGTTGAATCACATATAAACAAAATATGGAACATATGCTCAGAAACTTTAAATAATCCACCAACATCCATAAAACTTTTTAGGTGTTAACGGTGTAACCACCATTGCCATTGGGCATTCTGGGAAAGACTTCTTCAAGGACATCACTTGACCACTCTTCCTTTTGAAGAAAGGCTGTCTCGCCGGGGGTTTGGGGTGCGGTTTCAGTGGGTAGATGCCCAAAGTAAAGAAGGCACCTGGAGCCCACATGAGGATGAATCCGTGTCTTTAATTCATAATAGCAACCATTATATAGAGGTTTTGGGGGAGGAGAATGTACTGAGTGCGCATGCTCCTTCCCGCAGGTGCAAAGCATGTTTACCAAAAAGAGGGCTTATGTATCAGAGCCTGGGGCCTGCGCAACAGGCTCCGAAGTCAAGGCCAGAGGCGAGCTCCATGCGTCAGCACAGACGATGCTGGACATTCCCAGGCTTGTTCCAGGACCTCTGTGGCAGGCGCCTCAAGGTTCCCCTGGCAGGGGTCAGCATCCAGAGCAACGGCCTGCACACAGCTGGACATTTTAGGGCTGATCCCAGAACCTTCACGCTGTGCGCTGGAATGTGCCCGGGCTCTGTCAAAGGCCAGAGAGGCAGCTTCCGCATCCTTCCCTGCCCTGTGGAGCCCGCGGCAGGGGTCCAGCGAGACTTTTCCTAAGCGGTCAGATCAGGCTGCCCGGCACAAAAGGGAATGGACATGGTAACGTTGTGAGTCCTCCTTCTCCCCCTCAGAAGAATGCCAAGTGGACCGGAGCACTTTTTAACTCCGTGTAGAAAGGAAGCAAAGTCACTCTAAAGTAAAAGCGTGTCCATAGGCACAGGATTTCCCTCTGAGGCATGGTTTTCATGTATGTCTGATGGCCCCATAGTGCACCGGTCTGCCCTGCTGAGCATAACGGCACCTTGGAGAAGAACACCTGCCTGGTACCGACTGCTTTGGAGATGTCCTGATTAGTAAATCATGTGGCTGCCTGCTCGGGGGGCAAAGGGTCAGTTCTAGAGGCTTGGCATTCTCTTGATGGGATGATGTGAGATGCTAGCATTCATTCTCCTCTTTCCTCTCTAAATCTCTGAATATGGATACTTTTCTCCTCCCAAGAGCCAAGATGCAGTAGGTTACAGAAAAGGAATAGGAATGTTTTTGTCTCTATAATGTAAACAGATAAACAATTTAAGAGAAAAAAAAACCACACTGACAACAAAACAAAGCCAAAAAAGTCCAAAAACAAAACGAACAAAAAACCACGCAAATTATTTTGAAGAAATGTGTCAAATGCAACTCATTATGAAATCCTCTGAGCAGAAGCACGAGAAGTGCCAGGACTGTGTCTGGTGTCACCCAGGAAGCCTGTTTGTGAGAACTGCCAGCTGGGGCTGCGTCTGAAGACATAGCGTTTCTCTGATTTGGCATTTTCTCATCTCTGGAAGTAAGACATTGCTCAACTTTCCACCAAATCTTTTGTAAGCTTTTGTTGCAAAGGCAATTTTAGTCCAACTCAAATCAACCAAAATGTTGTGATTGTGCATGTAAGTGCTCAGCAAAGTTCTGCTTTCTAAAAGTTAACAAAATGTTAGTTTTCTTAGCTGTAGTGACTTTTTCCCACTGTGGTCAACTGGAAAAGAAAATAGACAAGTGCTGGGGCGGAATTCAGGAGTCATCCAGAATTTCCTGGAATTCCTGGGCTCATGGAAGTTGGGTGAACAAGTCCCTCTAACAGGTGACTGTGTTTCACAAACAGCAGTGTTTACAGTGGGCATCACACTGTGGGCAACCAAGTCAGTAACAGTGGGATGGATGGAAAGGACTGTGAGTCACAAAGCACACAGGATCTGCCGACAGGGCAGTTGCTGCTTGGCTCCTGGAGATGGCAGCTGTGGAGGCAAGGCAAAGGCTTCAGTATCCTACTGCCACGACCCATGAATGTCTGATCACACAGCAAGGGGCATGATGGCGCTAGATGGAAAGGAGGCCAGGAACGAGCTCAACTTAAAACAGGGAGGTTATCCTGGATTATCCCGGGCAGGCCTACTGCAGTCAAGGGATCACACGGAATGTGGAAGAGGGGAGCTGCGAAGTCACGTCACAGTGATCTGTGAGAGCAAGACTCCACTGACCATGCCTCCCCTTCAGACCAAAAAGAAAAGGGCAAGGCATGGAAGCAGCAAACAAAAGAGCTGGGAATGGACCTCCTCTAGGGCCTACATAGAGGAATGCTGCTGCCGCACCTGACTTCAGCCTGGTGAGACCCACTGCAGAGCCTGACCCACAGAATGGTAAGTTAATGCATTTCTTTCTATCTTTTCTTTAACAGTAATTTTATTTATTTATTTATTCTAAATGGGGGAATTGGGGGAGGGGAACAGTGTTAGGGAATTGGGAAAGGGGACCAGCCAAGTTGTTGTTCATCAGTCTTCGTTGTGGAGGGCACCAGTCTCCATCTGGCTTCCCTTCGGCAGCTCATGGCCTCTCAGATCAAGGTGCTGTGTTCAATCTTAGTTGCAGGTGGGCGTAGCCACTATCCCACCTGGGAGTCGAACCTGGCAGCCTTGTTGTTAAGAGCGTGTGCCCTATCCACTGAGTCATCCAGGCGGCAGCTCAGCTCAAGGTGCTGAGTTCAGTCTCAGTTGCAGGCAGGTGTAGTCCACCGTGGAACAGGCAATCTTGTTGTTATACCAGCTGAGCCATCCTGCCACCTGTTGGCAGCTCAGCAACAGCTCAGCTAGAGCGCAGCATCACTGGCTCATGTGGGAATTGAACCAGTGGCCCTGTTGCTCAGAGTATACGCTCTAAGCCAACTCTTAACCAACTGAGCCACTCGGCCAGCCAGCACATTTCTGTTCTGAGCAACTGCGTTTGTGGTGACTGTTACAACAGGGACAGGAAATTAATGCAGTGTCCATGTGCACCCGTGTCAGTCTTAAGATTTTTCAGTTTTTAAAAAGAAGCTTGAGATAACAATTCTCATATGAAAGCTTGTGTTTATTAAACCTTGACAATATAACCACTGTCATTAGTTTTTAAGCTGTGTAGGCTACATGAGAGATGCTGTACTCTGTTAGTTTATAATTTCTGTTATGTATAATTTTATATCTCTCAGTAGTAGTTGTGTGAGTGTGTGTGTGTATACACATATATACACACACATATACATATATACATACATACATACATACATGTATATGTATGTCTGTACAACACAACCTTAAATAATTATATTTGTATTTATTTTCCCTCTCCCAAAATTATCTCTCAAATCATAGGAACTCACCACAGTACATACACCATGGTCTGCTACATGACAAACAGCAGAGAACAGAGCTGAAGACAGCCACACATTTTCAATGCCCACCAGGCACCTGCCTGGAGTCAAAGTGGGGCAGTTTACTCACTGCATGAGGGAGATTGCAAACAATGGGGGCACACAGGGTCTTGTTCAGAGAGAGTTAGGGGGAGTCTGTTAAAGGAACTGGGCTTATGGTAGGTGAATTTGGAGAGAGGTGTGTGATGTCAAACAGTTGGGTCATTTGGTGATAATGACCATGTCAAAATAGAATAGGGAACAATGTTTGATACTCAGTGAATACTGGTTAAGTACTTATAAATTATGATTAAACACATTTGAATATCAGTTAGTTTTGCATTATCTTATGATTACTTTTGTTATACAAAGTTCAAAAATTAAGAATATATATATATATACATATATATCTTTTAAGATTTTACTGGGTAATTGGGGGAGGGGAAAACGTTGGGGAATTGGGGAAGGGGAACAGATAAGTTGCTGTCCTTTTGTTCTTCAGTCTAGTTGTGGAGGACGCCACTTCACTGGCCCATGTTGGTATTATCATTGTGCTCTTCCCAGGTGAGGCAGTCACTCGCTGACCATTGGATGGCTGCTCACGGCAGCTCACAGCAGCTCATGATGACTGCCACCTGCTCACGCTGACTGCGGGTCACTCACAGTAGCTTACAGTAGCCCACTGCCACCTAACTTCAGCTTATGCTGTCGTTGGCGGCTCATAGCAGCCCATGGCAGCCCAAATCCAGGTCGAGATATTGTTCACCATCTTATCTATAGAGGGCGCAGCATCACTGACCCTCAAGTGGGATCCAAACTGGGGCCCTGCTGCTCAGAGCTGGCGTCCCAAGCCAACTCTTATCCAGCGTGCTACTTGGCCAGCCCCAAGAATATTTTTACAAAAGTCAGTTTTCTTAGAAAAAACTATAAGACCTAACATTTTATTTGAATTGATCATAAAACATCTTAGTTGTGACAAAATGTGCATAAGTCTCCATGTTAAGAGTGTACTGTGCCTTGTGTAAGTGGTTACAGGAACTGAACTTAAGACACCCATGGCAATGATGAAAGCCATTGATTCTATTTTTAATTCACTTCTAATAACTGTATTCATTGATCAAACCCTATGTACTGAATACCATGTTAGCTGTGGAGGACACAAATTGTGATGAAATGCAGACCAACAAGATTTAAGCAAAGGGGAGACAAAAACAGACCACCATGTTCTGTTTCCTTTATATAACTTATTATTTTAAGCAATTACTTTACTTGTTCACTTGACCAGTGTCCTTGCAAGCCAACACAAAGTAAGTCGCTTGTGAACTGAGAGCTTATCTGAACCTTTATATTGAAAGCATACAGAACAATGAATGGCACATAGTAAATCCTTAATAAATATCTGAAGACTGAATGAGTAAATTATAAATACAGTTGTCCAGTCTCAAATATAGCCAGATTTCAGTAAATTCAAGCCTTGATTTATGTATGTATTTTGGTTTGGCAGAGAGTATTTATTAAGACAGAAGCATCCTTCTAAGCCCATGGCTTATTTAAAAATTGTACTATACTGGCATTCATTGACATTTGAAAACTCCTTTTCAATTTCCTCAAATTCGCATAACCCTGAAACAGAAAGCCCAATGTATTTGAGTTATGACCCCAAGAATCCTTTCTTATTCACTGACACGTTTCTCTCGTACGTGGCTTTTTTTCTGAATATGATAGTTCAAGAGATGTAGAAGGTATTTTGGAAAATCATAGTAAGCACTGGTGGATAGTGAAAGCACATCCACTGATGTTACCAATCAATGAGAGTAGGAAGCAGGGCATGAGTGCAGAGTTTTAGCACTGATATTCAGTTTTCATCTTTCTAACTGGTGATTTCCTCCAGTTTCAGTACACAAGGACTCATATTAAGACTGATATATTTGGAATATTTTGAAGGCAGTTCTTTCCTTAAAGCATTTTAGGCAACAGAATGAAAATAAAATAATTATCATTTGTATTACAAAAGAACCAATATTCATACATTATTAAACCTGTAATTAAAATTATGAGCACTAATTTGATTATACACTTAAGATTCAACTTATGGAATCTCCCAGAATACAGACAGATAAGGGGACAGAAAGAGCTGTCATGCAGCATAGCGAAGTTTAGGGAACAATGAGCATTTGGGTCATTAGATGTCTTTTCTAATTTTCACTGCAATTTGAAATCTGAGTGCCACCTGGTGGCCATTCTGGCCCCATAAGGGTTGAAGAGGCAGATACAGAGGGTTCTAGAAAACCCCAATTTTCACTTTTATGGGTGTATGGAACTATGTGTGCATCCATATGTGCATCTATGTATGCAGCACATATGTGTTTGTATGTTTGTATGTTTAAAAATGATGGCATGCACATTCTTGCTCATTGTGTAAATACCACCTATAAAACACAAATAAAGCCACAGAATGATTGGAATAGAAAAAGAAGCCGTTGTAAAACAATGTCTTCGTTATATCACGTCCTCAGTTTTGCTATCCATCCTAACACGTTTTAGTCATTTCCACAGAAATACTAATGCTAACACCCCCAAGAAGATCTACGTGCAAGCCCCCTCCTGCAGTATTTCCCAAGGACTGGACCACAACTGTGTGCCGAAACGGTCAGGTTCTAAGGCGTGTGGTTCTGGAAAGGGCAATGCCGCACCTCTGGGCCTGAAGCACACGCAGTTTCGAGAAGGCAGGAAGCTAGCGGAGAGCCCACGCAGCACTTACAGCCCCGCCCCCTCCAAGCTCTGCCCATATCTTGGCACTAATCCTGCCTGCGCCTAAGGTGTGGGCACCTGAATGAGCCTGTCCAGCAGGGGAGGAACCTTCCCTGCCGTCCCAGCACAGGCCACTCCTCTTGGCTGCATCCGTTGTACTTTCAATTACTTCCTTGGCACCTACATTTCCTGCTAGACTGAGGGCTGTTCCGGCCTTTACTTGGGCTGCCCTTGTGCCGGGTATAGTGCCCCTGACGGTACCCAGAGACGAGTAAACGAGTGCATGAGGTGACAGAGACACTGGGAAAGTCTTACTTCACTGAGGTTTGCTTTCTGCTTCCAATCAGTACTTCTTTTCATCAATTGTTCTCACAAGTGGGGTCAAATGTAGGCTTCACTTATGCCGTCTCTCAAGATGGGTTTTAATTTTTTGCCCCTTTTGCTACTAAAATATCATTTATACAAAATGGTATATCATGGCTCATAGTATGCAGTGGTTTCTCTTATGTTATAAAAAGATCATTGTCTTAAAATAAAGGAATAATGGAATTTCAGGAATGACCAGCAAAAGGGATTGGTTAGCCAGAGACCACTGGCCAAATGTAGCCAGGAAGCTGATTTTGTAAATAAAGTTTTTTTGGAACAGTCACGCCCATTTGCTTGCTTATGGTTGCTGTGGCTGCTTTCATACTCGCAAAGCATAGTTGGGATGCAAAAAGCATACACTTTTTGCAGTATAGTTGCAAAACCCAAAATATTTACTATCTGGCTGTTTACAGAAAAGAGTTTGCTGATACGTGACAGAAGTTAATGAGGCTGGTTTGTTTGACCAGCCTTTTAAAAATCCCTGTACTCACACCATTTGTATGATTCATACCCTCCCTTCAGAAAAGCCTGGCTCTGAGTGATGTAAAATATTGAGCACTTGCTACTCAGCTTTCAGGGGGTGAGTGAAAGTAGCCTCCCCTGGGAGGGCCAAACTAGGGTGCCGCAGTCTTCCCCACAGCTCAAGGCTGGTGGGCATACACATGCTATGAGGGAACTAAATGGAAATGCTGAAAATGAAAGAGGATTTTCAGGCTGGCTGCAAACAGTGCCAGTCAGTACCAGAAGGGGCTCCATTGTGTGGGGTAGAATGAGGCATGTGTGCCCTCAAGGGGCTTGCCAAAATAGCCTCCATTCTTTCCTTCACTCACAATGTAAGTAAGGCCTGTCGTAAAGAACACCCAACAGAGGACAAGCTGGTCATGCGGCTGGACGACTTATTGTCACCGAGAAGTGATCAGGGAGCCTTGTCATTCTTCCTGAACCCACGTCCCATGGGGAGAGTCAGGGAGGGCATGACAGGGCCACATGCTCCTCAGTCCATGTTTAAAAGTTGTTCCACATGCCACCAGTTTTCAGACAGATCAGACTCCAAGCTGTTTAAAGGAGACTCTAGCATCTTTCCTGTCTGCTGCTCTGTACTGCAGTGTAAGTACGGCTCTTTATCATTCCCGGGGGCCACACTGCCTGGTAAACCATCACAGGCTACTCACTTTGTGTCCCTTTGACTATATTTGCCTCCTTTTAATAAGTTGAAAATCTTTTACACACTGGACCTATTTGTTCATTACACTGGAGTACAACTAAGATGCTGTTTGCCATACAACCTGGGTCTCCTGGGTTAGCTATCTTTGAATATAAAAGAAGTCTTCGGCGTGTAGGTGTGCTAACTTTGCAATCTGTTCTTTAAGTGTAATAACTTCTTTAGGAGAATATTTAAAAATAAATGTGACTATAATCTGTAGCTCATGGAGCGCTCACCCTGCCCCAGTCCTTAGGCCCCTCTCTGGCCCCCAGCTGCAGGATAAACTCCAGGATAACTGCCTCGGGTTGTGCCATGTGTTTGCTTCTCTGAGCGTACTGGGTGGGTCTGGTGGTCAGCACATACCATGGTGTGCCCCCCAAAAATGAAAACCAGTAACAACTCATATGCTAATGGATCACTACTTGTACTTAAATGGAAAACGCCACTCAAAAAAGAATCACTACAGACTGAAAAAGAAAAAAAAAAAAGACAAGGAAAAGTGATGACTGGAAAGAAGACAATTGGTTTAAGACAAAAAAACAAAGTAGACAATAAGTTATTTTATACCTATGGGGAAAATTATATCCATGAGAAAGTGAGTATAAATCAGTGAAACGGTAAAATTCAGGAATGCAGAATATCAGGTGATTTTCAACTTTTCTTACCCAATTCAGGGATAGATGTTAGTGAGATAGTAAGGGGAGAGGAGGTGACAGTGATAAAAAGGAGAAAAATGTACACAGAAGACGAGGCTCCTTGTAGTGTTGGAAAGTCTCTGTCAATATTTAGACATTAAACTATTATATTACCTATCTGAGGACAGATCAGACAAGAAAATCTGATACCACATCACCACAGGCATTTCTCAGGATTCCTTTGTGAAAGTAATTAGGAAGACTGCATTGTAATTGAAGGTTCATTGTTCACATCATTCAGGGAATTAAGAAGAGAATAAATTTATCAACTAATACAGCCTGTGTGGCTGAGACCAAAAGTCCAACTGTGTTAACTGTGCATGGAGTTTACTTTTCTCCATTCTTATTATACAAGAGATCCTGTTCATTGCAGTAGCATTAGAATATACAGAGGGCACCAAAAATGTATACACATTTTAAGAAAGGAAAGCTGTTTTAAAATTGTAATAATATATACCCATAACAAAAGATGAATACAACTCACATTTGACTTCTGCAATTACAAGAGGTACTCAAAGTGGTTATTATCAGTGTTATTCTAATACAGTTTTTTTTTTCCTGTCTTAAAATGTGTACACATTTTTTTTGGCATCCTCTACATGTATCAACTGATTAAAAACAATCATTTTTTTAAATTCTGAGTTTGTTTCTGACAGAGTAGCAGTCATATTGTAAACATGACCTGCTTCAATAGCTAAGGTACATGATGAGGTGACACTTTTAAGGTAACATTTTATCAATGTATTACATGCATCCAAAACATGCATGAATTATACATATGTAAATCAGTTAATTTTCACAAAAATGACCACATCTGTAGAACGACCATCCCGATCACCAGTGCTCCAAAGCTCCCATGCCCCCTCACACTAAGTACGCCCTGGTCCAAAGACACCCACTCTCCTGAGGCCACCCCAGTAGATAGTGTGCTAGCTTCTGAAATGCCTGTCAGTGAAATCTCCAAGTTGGCGTCTTTGCTTTCCTTCACGTAACAATATTCATGATGTATTATCACATGCATGCATATTTAAGACAATTTCATTGTTTCAAAGTATGCTGTATATGTTATATAATGTAACCTAACTTATTTACCGCTTCTATTGTTGATAAACATTTAGGGGTTTCCATTTTGGGGTGAGGACCAGTGTTGCAGCAGACATCCTTGTTCATGTGCTTTGGTGCGGGTATGGATATGTGTATTTTGGAATAGCATTATCGACTGTATGGAATGTACATATTCTCCCTTGCTAGAAGCTGTCATTTTCCCAATGGTTGTCTGGATTTCTACTTCAACCAGTGTAAGGGAATTCCAGCTCTTCCAACTCCTCAATAAAACCTGTCAGTTTTTTTAAAAAGCGTATTTCTGATAAGAACACAGAAGTATGTTATTGTAATTTTAATCATCCTATTCCTTATGACTATTGACTTATGATCACTAATTTGAGCACCTTTTCTATGTTTATTGGAAATTTTATGTTGTTCTTTGTGAAGCAACTATTACAGTCTGTGACAGTTTTTCATAAGTTGTTTTCTCACTGACTTGTAGTAGGTCTTTATTATTTATGTAAGTCCTTTGTGCATATCTATTTGTGCAGATAAAATACTGATATATTAATAATATCTCCCCTTAATATGTAGGTTGCCTTTTCATTCTTTTCTTCCAATAGTATCTATTGATAAACAAAATTCTTAATTTAAATGAAGTCTAATTTTTCTATATTTTTCTCTATAGTTTGTGCTTTTTGTTTCCTGTTCAATAATTAGCTTACACAAAGGTCACAAAGATAGTCTCTGTTAATTCCAAAAACTTACATAAATGTGACCTTTCACATTTGGATCTGCACTTTCCTTGGAATTGTTTTTGAATGTGAAATGTAGAATACATCAACAGTCATGTTTTCTCTAAGCATCTCTGTATGACCTGGCACAATTTACTGAAATGATCACACTTGTTGCATAGCAGCATCACATTTGTCATAAGTCAAGTGGTAATATACAGTTGGGTCTGTTTTTGGACTCTCTTAGGCAACTCAGTAGGCAAACTGTCCTCAGGCCAGAGAGCAAATGTTTTAGAGTGTGGACCATATGGTATCTGCCACAACTACACAATGCAACCTTGTGCAAAAGTAGCCACAGACAATCTGTAAGTGATGAGCAAACAGCTGATTCTGGGGTCATGGTCCGCCAGCTACATCCGGGTCATGACTTTGGTTCAATTGTTTATCCTCGTACAACACAACCTTTCATCATCCATTGGCATATACATCATGTTGCAGATGATGAATTAGCTCAGTTTTTATTTGCTTGAAAATATCTTCCTTTAGCCTTTTTTAAGAAGGATGAAAGATATTTTTGATGGATCAGATTTTTTGTGTTTTTTTTTCATTTAGCTCTATAAATTGTGTTAGTTCATTTTCTTCTGGCTGTAGTCATTCTGATTTAAAATTCAACTGTCAGTGTTGTTGCTTTTCTGAAGGTAAATATATCCTCCCTTTCCTTTATTATCCTTCCCTTTGTTCCTTCCTATTTTTTTTTATTTTTTATAAGTTTTTTTATTATATGTTTATGCATGATTTATATTTTATTTATCCTTCTAGGTAAATCATAGAGCTTCTACAATCTGTGGCTTAATGTTTTTCATCAGTTTGGAAAAGTCTTGATCAATATCTTTTTTTTTTTTAATTTAAAGATTTTATTGGGAATCGGAGGGGGTGACCAGACAAGTTGCTGTCCTTTTTTGTTGTTGTTGTTGTTGTTCAGTCTAGTTGTGGAGGACGTCGCTTCACTGGCCTATGTTGGTATTCTCATTGCCCTCTTCCCAGGTTAGGACGGCCGCTCACGGAGGCTCACGGCAGTTCACGAAAGTGCACAACAGTTGCTGGCCAGCCTCACTGCAGCCTACGCCGTCGCCAGCGACTCACAGCAGCCCAGCTCCAGGTTGGGCTGTTGTTCACCATCTTAGCTGTAGAGGGCGCAGCATCACTGGCCCTCTATGTGGGATCTGAACCAGGGTCCTGTTGCTCAGAGATGGCGTCCCAAGCCAACTCACCACTTGGCCAGCCCTCAATATCTTTTCAAATATTTTTTCTATCTTCTGAACTCCAGTTACACATATGGTAGACGTTTTTATCATGTCTTATTTGGCTCAGATAGTCATTTTTGTATTTGTGTTCTTTTTGCTCTCCCTGATTTAATGTGGGTATTTGTTGCTGATCTACTAATTAGAATGATGTATAACATTCTACTGATTTCTTAGTTTCACATATTTTTTAGTTCTAGTGTATCCTTTGAATTCTTCTTTATGGATTCTATTTTTTCAGGTACAATTTCCACCTTTCCATCTTGTATTTTTAAAATACATTAATCATAGTTTTCACTGTACATTTTTCATATGGCCTTGAATACATTAGTATCAGATTAGCAGTGTCTAATACCCCAGTATCTGAATAACCTATTCTATCTTCTATTTCTTTCCACATTGATTTTCAGCTGCTTGATCTTATCTCTTGGCAAATCTTGTGAGTTTATAATTAAATTCCAGACATTGTGCATAAAAACTATTCAGCCTTTAAAAGATGCCAAATTTCCTTAGGGGGATCTATGTTTCTTTTGGAAAGCAGTTGAATTAGTAGGAAATAACTTTAATCCAGTCAGCGACAGAGATGATTAAAAACTGTTTCAGGTTTTTTTAAGGCTTCTCTGTGTTGGTTTGCTCTCATTCCTGGGGTGTTTCCCTGACCGTCTCAACCGAATGTCTAGGTTTCAGTACCAGAGCCCATTTTCTTTGGAAGGCTGTGAACTCCAATTTTGGTTTCCTCATTCATGTGGGACTACTGAAGTCCCTGATTAATTTTTAGCCTCTCATATGTCAATTTCTGCTTAAGTTTTCAGCATCTTGTGCACAATTTAGAAATTGGCAGAATGCCTCAAGAGAACAAATAGCCCAAATTTCCAGACTCGCTTTTCTACACATGACAGTTTTTGAATCTTGCTCTTAATGTGATGGCTGGCTTGGTAGCCCTAAACTTTCAATGTTACCCACCCAGCCTCACAAGACTGCAGAAAATGTTGAGCTGAAGCTTTCTGCCCAGATGACAAATGCCTGGATGGGAAAAATATCAGACAATCTGGGGCTCATCCCTATGTGCTCCCCTTCTTCCTGGGGTCTTGGTCCCTCAGGTCCGGCTGCTTTGTTTCCTTCCAATGCCTTCAAACAACTTTTTGTTTGTTTGTTTGTTTGTTGTTGTTGTGGTGGTGGTGGTAAAGTGTGTGCCTCTGTGAGCTAGATTTCTTTGTTTTTCTTGGTGGGAACATTGATCATATATAATAAGTTAATGTAATAAACTAACCTTTTATAGCTGGGGCTATTCAAACAAAATAGATCCAAGACTCCACCCTACCTATCACAGAATGCATTCCTAATTTTCAGGGTTCCTCCCTCGTATGACAACCTTAGGGATTTTATGGGCTATCCAAATTCATGAACTTAATTACTCTAATTTCAAAGGAAGAAGGAAGTCCTATGGAAAGCTATGAGAATGACTTGTTGCTGTCATGTTCACATGATTTCACCTAAGGTCCTGAATTCAATGCTATCTTTGAGATCAGGATACCAATAAGATCTATTCTTTATCATAGATACTACCAC
Organism: Aselliscus stoliczkanus; assembly: GCA_033961575.1. Lineage (NCBI taxonomy): Eukaryota > Metazoa > Chordata > Mammalia > Chiroptera > Hipposideridae > Aselliscus > Aselliscus stoliczkanus. The sequence continues at coordinate 71,142,156 of CM066731.1, read as the reverse complement.
CAGTAGCAGTAAAAATGTATTCTTGCTTTTATTAGCTAAAATACAGTGTGCAGAATTCTACTCCTAATATACTGGCTAAAAGAATGTAATATCGCAAAAATATGAGAAATAGAATACCAAGAAATCAAAGCAAAGGATACCATATATGAAAGTTCCATTCAGGATCCACTCATATATGGCACCTTTTTGTTTGATTTCTTGGTATTTCACCAGAGGAGTGCTGGTTGGGAAGGATTCGAGGACACCTGTGGATGGGACCTAAGTCTTTCTTGGAAATATCCTTGGGAAAAAAATTCTTAGTCTGTGCAGGTACAATTTGTGGCAGACCATTCACTTCCAACAGATGTAATCTATTCTACCTCCAGAAAGCTCTAGTTATTACAAAGATATTGACTTTATATTGAACCAAAACCTCCCTCTCTGGTCTGAGAACTGTCCCTTGAGATGACATGGCCCGGGTTTAATGTCCTTTCACCTGATGCACTTCAGAGAGCTAGAGACAGCTGTCACACTTCCTAAATTTATCTCCACAAGACACAGTTCTGTTTCTGAACTGGCATAGAGTCAGGCTTCTCACTTGGGTTTACTCTCTTCAGGGCATCTTCCAGCTAAAACAGGGCCTTCTTCCTATTGTGTCCAGAATGTAGGTGTGGTCTGAATAGCCCGGGATATAACACCCCCTTTAAAAATAGTGTCTGTATAATGCTATTCATTCATCTTAGGATGTAATCAGCATTTGGCGATTACACAATTAACATATCCTACCAGCTAAAGGAGATTAAATAAATGTGTCTGCTAAAATCGTATATCCTTATTCTGTACTTTTGTATGTTTTCAATCACAAGTTATCCTTAATAAATTTTACCTTTTAAGAATTAGTTTATTATTTTTGTCAAATAAGATTTTTTGGAGCTTTACCCTCTCATTGACCTTTCAAAATGCATTGCTATGTCCATATAGCCAGGAAATCCCATTACCTTTAAAAATCCTCTGGAAAACCACATTTTTGTGATTTTGATCATAGCAAGTGACTGTCTCCAGTGCAGTTTGTTGCTGTGTGATGTGAATACAAACAGTTGGAAAGTAAATTTTGCTTTTGTCCATTTTGCTCCTCTTTAGAACACAAATTTGGTTTGTTCTAATTTAATAAACAATGACTGGTTATGACTCAATATACATAGAATTAACCTATTTTAGAAATTCATGATGGCGTCTAAATGAAAACAAACTCATCTTAATAATATCTGTAGTCCATGTGACTCACTGACATTACTGATGCTAACATTTGTAACATAAAGATACTTGTTAGTCATTCCATTAGGACATTCATGTAAAAGAATAATAATACATTTTACTTTATTTAAATCACTATTGTTTTGAATCTATTACTCACAACTAAACCTCATCAGTAGGCAGACTAATGACTGCCCCCAGAACCTATGAGGATGCTACCTTACGTGGAAAAGGAAGTAAGATACAAGTGCAGTGTTTCTAACGAGATGGGTAGATTCTCCTGGGTTATCCAGGTGGGCCCAATTTGATCACATGGGTCCTTAGAGAGGAAGAAGAAGAGGACAGATGTGGGTTCAGAGAGAAGTGACACAAAGACTCAGCCCTCAATTGTTGGCTTAGAAGATGGAGGAAGGGGCCATGAGCCAAGAAGTAAGGGCAGATCCTAGAGAAAGCCAGGGAACAATTCTCCCTGTTTGTCTCCAGAAGAAACCCAGATACAGCTGACCTCCAGGCCTGTAAGACAAAGAGTGTGTGAGTGTGTGTGTGTGAATGTATGTACATGTGTCTGTATATATGTGTTTCTGTGTGTGTGCATGTGTGTTCTCAGCCACTTAGTTTGTGGTAATCTGTCATGATAGCAAATAGAAAATGAGCACAAAATGAATACAATCTCACACAAAACCGCACAAGATGCAGTGTCTTCTCTTTTATCTGACAGTGAGATGAGAATTCACTCTGAAATCTGCACTCCAGGCAGGAAGAAACCCAGTAGGCAAAAAAGTTTCTGGATACCACCCTTAAAGTGTCAATAAGATGTAATTCACTGTGAGCCGTGAATGACCTTGGCTGTCTCCGCTATTTCTCAAAAACACTGGTTCCGTCAGTGCTTTATATGCGACCTGCCCATTGCTTCATGGCTTGGGCCCCTTGAAACCTGCACTGAAGCCTGATCTATCCAAATACAATCTAAATTAAAATGACAGAAATCTTATACAGTAATGTGTGCCTCCTGCGGGGTTTTCATTTACTTGATATTTTTGCAGATACAGTTGCAGTGGTTCCCGACTATGTTACAACACTGCCCTCCATTCTGTCCCTCTCTGTTCTCGCCAGCTGCTCGGGCCCAGACCTCTGGAGGGAGCCTGCCTCCAGCTCTTACTGACTGTCGCCTGTTCTCATTCAGGTGTCCCCCAGAGACAGCATACGCTTCAGCGGGAGACAGTGATGATGTAAGCTGCCACTTCTGTCTGTGGAAGTCGCTTGCTGGGGACACCTTAGGCTGCTGCTAGAACTGCCAAGGCCAGCTGTGTAGCTGTCCCCGAGCAGGCACAAGTCACTTTGGGTCCAGTCATCACCCAGACTGTCAGCTGCGTTCCAGCTGCAGAACCTACCACCCCTGACATGAATGAGAAAGAACGTGGCATGGATCTTAGAACTCGGGTTCCGTGTACCTCCTGACTCTGAGAAAAGGCAACTTAAGTATTTGATTTTTAAACTTGAGAAATGTCACTGACAGGTTGACTGTATATGATTTTACTTTCCAGCAAACACGTTTTAATCATTTTTATGGCATAGGAAGATAGCGTCTTTTACAATTATTTAAGGGCCATTGAATTTCTACAAACCCGAGGACAATTTTCATTTTTGCTACAGAAAACTGCCACAGATTCCTACGTTATTGCCAATAGCTAGTTAAAATTAACTGGTTTTTACATATCTCCAGGAATTATTCATTTAAAAGGAAGCAGGAAACAAGGATGCTACTAATAGCCATCTCAAATTCTGTGCATCTCTGCAACACATGCTCATTTATCAGAAAGCAGTTTTGACCCCTCGGGCAAGTGACCATTTGGACTTCCATTGAGATGAATGTCTGAACAGTCTTCTGATCTAGCACAGGCTCTGCTTCCAAGCTTGAGAGGAGAGAGTGAGACAGCATATGCAACCCTGGCATTCATCTCTATAAAAGCCAGTATTCCTCATATCTGCACATGGTATCGGCACACTATGCCTCGCTATTCAGTGTCTCTGCAACCACATCTCAGATCGGTAGTCTCGCTTTAAAGAAAACGTGGACATCTTCACAGATGGCTTACTGGTTGACAGACCATGAACTATAAATGAGCAGTAACATGGCCAGCTTCCTTCCATCCTTTGATGCATACTTCCTAGTAAATGCCCACCAGTCAGCAGCTGTCACTAAAGTGTCTGATGCAAAGCTGGCTCCAAGAGTGTCACCCTTTTAAAGAGTTCATAAAACATAGCGGCCACATTGGGATTCAGCTACTTTTACTTCTCAAATAAATTGTATGCACATTTAATATATGCTCATTATTGAAAAAACAAAAAATGTAAAAGAGCAGTAGAAGGAAGACTTGTACAATCATTCTTGGTGTTGAATCTGTAACTCTCAACTGGGTACTGAGAGTTTACAGAATACAATATGTGATATTGCTTTTCAGTCATTTAGGATTCACAGCATATTTTATAATGAGACATTTTGAACATTTACTGAAAATGTCTTAACATGTTACCCCAAAATATTCTTCTAGGTTGGTCTTAATACCTAGAAAATCATCTGATGGAAAATACATGGATTCCCAACCTGGGTGTCACCGATGAAAATTACTGGATGTAGGGCCGGCTGAGTGGCGTGTTGGTTAAGAGCTGGCTTGGGACGCCAGCTCTGAGCAGCAGGTTTGGATCCCACATATGAGGGCCAGTGACACTGCCCTCTACAGCTAAGATGGTGAACAACAGCTCCACCTGCAGCTGGACTGCTGTGAGTCACCGGCAACAGCATAGCTGCAGTCCCTGCTGCAGTGGGCTGCCATAAGCTATTGTGAGTGGCCGGCAGCCAGTGTGAGCTGCCAAGAGCCGCTGTGAACGGCCATCCAGAGACCGGCGACCAATCTGCCTTACCTGGGAAGAGCGCCATGACGATAACAACATGGGCCAATGAAACAATGTCCTCCACAACTAGACTGAAGAACAAAAGAACAGCAACTTGTCTGTTCCCCTTCCCTGCTTCCCCAACACCGTTCCCCTTCCCCAATTCCCCAATAAATCTTTAAAAAAAGAAAAAAGAAAATTACTGGATATATATTAAATAAGACAATTCTAATAAAATAATGAGTATGGTCAAGGGTTAGCACAAATTTTGGAATACTGCACACCCTAAACATCTTAGTTCCTTACTTAGGTTTTGATTTACAGATGTAGCAGGATATTAAAATGGAACTTCTGCCGTCTCAGAACTTCAGCTGGGTCCACAAAGACTCACAATCCCTCTTTCTCTGCCATTGCCAGTCTGCAGTGTGGACGGCAGAGCCACTCCCAGGCAGGGCAAGCACTGAGGCACAGCCACACAGGCTAAAAGGGCTGCACTGCAGCAGGGCAGGGACGGTGACCCGGCACCACAGAACTGGGTCCACATGAGGATAGTGACTGCAGAGCCGGGTCTGCACAAGACAGTGATCAGGCACCGCAGAGCCAGGTCTGCACAATGGAGCACATAGCAAGACTGGGACCGGCAGAGGCGGTCAATTTTTTCCCCTAGAAACGTTTATGAGCGGTGTAAATTCTGCCTTGGGGACTTTATCTGTATTGTATCAGGAGCCAAGCATGTTGAGTCACCCCTGTAGTTTTCTTTCAGAGCTATTAAACATACAGTTATACAAAAGAGACTTTCTGTACTAGAAGACTTTTAACCTTTAAAACTGCTTTTCATTAGAAAAGCTCCCTTTCAAATAATAGAATTTTATCTGACACTTACAAACCAGTGGGAGTTAACTCAGGCCTTTCTTTCTAATTCTTGTCTACATGATAAAAATGAGTAAGCCAATGCACCATTCAAAGTTAAATATTGTAAAATACTCACTGACATAATTTTTAAACAATTATTTCTGTAACTATTTTAAATCATCTATTTGGTATCTGCATATTCAAAATGTGAACACATTGAGGAAGCATATTAATATTCAATCATGATTTATTAATTTCTATTAGGTGTTGGGCACACTCCATCTGCAGGGAACAAGCTAGGACCCGGATTCCTGCCCTCTAGTGGTGGAGGCAGAAATAAACAGTAAGCAAATAATTTCCCAGTCACATAACAATACGCAATTACGAACTGCGAACGTGCTGTAAAACAAAAATGGGTTGCATCTTGGAAGGTGAAGTACTTGGATGGATTTTTGTTCCTTTATAAACCTTCTCTCTTTTGGATTCTCCCACATGCCAGGTTAAAATAACAGAGTGGGGCACATCCTCCTAAACTCGTGGCTCACAGCTAACGCCAGGAAACTGGGCAGTGTGAAAAGTCAGGCTGCCTAGAGCCCAGCTCTCCCCAACAGACGGAATGGCTGACAAGGAAAAGCAGCAACAACACCCGATTCTGTGGGAGGCAGAGGTTCGCTCACCCACACACCCCTGGGAGGCAGGCACAGTGGCATGGCCATCGGCAAAACATGTCTGTTTCTTAAAATAACTAACCATGCTACGAGCACATGACTCAAAAAGTTACACTCTCGGGGTTGCTCTATTATTTTTTATAACAACGTGTGAATTTACATTTATCCGAAAAGGTTTGTTTTTAAATGACAGCAGCTTTTTTTTTTAATTCTTTTATTGTGAAATAAAAATTTTTTTAAAAAAAATTAGTTTCAGGTGTACAATGCAGTGCAATAGTTATACTTTTTACCCCTCAAAGTGACAGACAAGCCCCTTCCCCTAATTTGCCACCCCATTCCCCCCCCAATATCATACATATCTATCACAATTCCCTTCACTCCCTTCCACAGTATACTCCACATCCCGTGACTATCTATATATTCAATTACAGTTGGCATACAATATTATACAACATCAGCTTCAGGTGTACAGTGCAGTGATCAAGACTCTATTCCATCCATGAAATGGTCTCCCTAATAATACATGTGACCATCTGACACCCCACAAAATATTTACAACATTATTAATTATATTCCCCGAACTGTCTTTCATATCCCTGTGGCAATATTATAGTACCCTATTTATACTGTCTAATCCCTTCCCCTTCTCCTTCATCCCCACCCCACTCCCAACTAGCAACCATCAGTTTTTCCTCTATATGTATGAGACTGTTTCTGCTTACCTTGTTCATTCATTTAGTTTTTCAGATTCCACATATAAGTGAGATCATATGATATTTGTCTTTCTCCAACTGACTTATTTCACTTAACATAATAGTCTCTAGGTCCATCACGTCGTTGCAAATGGTATGATTTCATTCTTTAAAGCGGAGTAATACTCCATTGTATAAATATACCACGGTTTCTTAATCCAGTTGTCTACTGATGGGCATTTTGGTTGTTTCTAAGTCTTGGCTGTTATAAACAGCGCTGCAATAAACACAGGGGTGCATATATTTTTTTGAATTAGCATCTTGGATTCCTCTGGGTACCCAAGAGTGGAATTTCTGGGTCATACAGTAATTCCATTTCCAGGTTTTGAGATACCTCCATACTGATTTCCATAATTGCTGAACCAATCTGCAGTCCCACCAACAGTGCACACAGTTCCGTTTTCTCCACAACCTCGCCAGCACTTGTTTGTTGATTTATTGATTCATTCTGACCAGAGCGAGGTGGTATCTCCTTGTGGTTTTTATTTGCATTTCTCTAATGATTAGTGAGGTTGAACATTTTTTCATATGCCTGTTGGCCATCTGTATGTCGTCTTTAGAGAAATGTCTCTTCATATCCTCTGCCCATTTTTTAATTGGGTTGTGTGTTTCTTTGGTGTTGAGTTTCATGAGTGTTTTATAAATTTTGGATATTAACCCCTTATTTGATATATCATTGGCAAATATCGTCTCCCATTCAGTAGGCTGCCGTTTTGTTTTATTGATGATTTCCTTTGCTGCGAAAAAACTTTTAAGTTTGATGTAATCCCATATGTTCATTTTTCTTTTATTTCCCTTGCCCTAGGGGATGTATCAGTAAAAATATTACTCAAGGTAATGTCCGCAAATTTACTCCCTATGTTTTCTTCTAGTAGTTTTATGGTTTCAGGTCTTACATTTAAGTCTTTAATCCATTTTGAGTTTGTTCTTGTATATGGTATAAGTAGGTGGTCCATTTTCATTTTTTTTGCATGTGTCAGTCCAATTTTCCCAGAACCATTTATTAAATAGACTATCTTTACTCCAATGTAAATTTTTGCTTCCACTGTCATAGGTTAAATGACCGTATATGGATGGGTTTATTCTTAGGCTCTATATTCTATTCCATGGGTCTATGTGTCTGTTTTTATGCCAGTACCATACTGTTTTGATTACTGTAGCCTTGTAGTGTGTTTTGATGTCAGGTAGCGTGATACTTCCCAGTTTGTTTTTATTTCTCAAGATTGACATGTGTATTTGGCATTTTTTTATGGTTCCATATAAATTTTAGGATTCTATGTTCTATTTCTGAGAAAAATGTCCTTGGTAGTTTGATTGGAATTGCACTGAATCTATATATTGCCTTAGGTAGAATTGACATTTTAACTGTATTAATTCTTCCTATCCATGAACATGGTATGTATTTGCATTTATTTGTATCTTCTTTGATTTCTCTCTTCAGTGTCTCATAATTTTCTGAGTACAGGTCTTTTATTCTTTATTTTATTATTATTTTTTAAATATTTTTTTAAATTGGGGAATTGGGGGAGGGGAACAGTGTTGGGGAACCGGGGAAGGGGAACAGCCACGGTGCTGTCCTTTTTGTTCTTCAGTCTAGTTATGGAGGACATTGTTTCACTGGCCCATGTTAGTATCATCATTGCACTCTTCTTGGGTGAGGCAGATCAGTCTCCAGCCTCTGGAAGGCTGCTCACAGTGGCTTTTGGCAACTCACACTAGTTGCCGGCCACTCACGCTGGCTGCCGGCCACTCAGTGTAGCCTATGGCAGCCCACTGCAGCAGGGGCTGCAGCTATGCTGTCCCGGGGACTCACAGCAACCCAGCTCCAAGTGGAGCTGTTGTTCACCATGTTAGCTGTAGAGGGCAGTGTCATTGGCCCTCATATGTGGGATCCGAACTGGGGCCGCTCGCATCACAAGCCAGCTCTTAACCAACGCACCACTTGGCTGGCCCTACTTCTTTAGTTAAATATATTCTTAGTTATTTTATTGTTTTTGAAGCAATTGTAAACTATTGATTTCCTGATTTCTTCTTCTGATAGTTTATTATTGGTGTATACAAATGCAACTGATTTCTGAATATTGATTTTGTATCCTGCTACCTTACCAAATTCGTTTATCAGGTTTAACAGTTTTTTGATGGAGCCTTTGGGATTCTCTCTATCTAGTATAATGTCATCTGCATTTAATGACAATTTTACTTCCTCCTTTCCAATTTGGATGCCTTTTATTTTATTTCCTTATCTGATTGCTGCGGCTAGGGCTTCCAGAACTATGTTAAATAGTGTTAAATGAAAGTGGTGAAAAAGGGAAGCCTTTTCTTGTTCCTGATCTTAAGGAGAAAGCTTTTAGCCTTTTCTCACTGAGTACGGTGTTTGCTGTGGGCTTATCATATATGGCCTTTATTATGTTGAGATATGATCCCACTATTCCCATTTTGCTAAGAGTTTTTATCATAAATGGTTGCTGTATTTTGTCAAATTCTTTTTCTGCATCTATTGATATGATCATATAATTTTTATTTTTCATTTTGTTAATGTGATGTATTATGTTAATTGATTTGCGAATATTGAATCAAACTTGCATACCAGGAATGAATCCCACTTGATCGTGGTGTATGATCTTTTTAATGTGATGCTGAACTCGGTTTGCTAGTATTTTGCTGAGGATTTTTGCATCTATTTTCATTAGGGATATCGGCCTGTAGTTTTCCTTTTTTGTAATATCTTTGTGTGATTTTGGGATCAGAGTAATAGTGGCCTCATAAACTTGGGAGCCTTCCCTCCTTCTGTATTTTTGTAATCGTTTGGGGAGAATAGTTATTAATTCTTTTTCGAATGTTTTGTAAAATTCACCTGTAAAGCCATCTGGTCCAGGACTTTTGTTTGTTGGAAGTTTGTTGATTACTGACTCAATTTCTTTGGTAGTAATCAGTCTGTTCAGAGTTTCTGTTTCTTTTTGGTTCAGACTTAGTAGAGTGTATGTTTCCAGAAATTTATCCATTTTTTCCAGATTGTCGAATTTGTTGGCATATAGTTGCTCGTAGTATTTTCTTAAAATGTTCTGTATTTCTGTGGTATCTGTTGTGACTTCTCTTCTTTCATTTCTGATTTTATTAATTTGAATCCTCTCTCTCTTTTTCTTGGTGAGTCTGGCTAAAGGTATGTCGATTTTGTTTATCTTTTCAAAAAACCAACTCTTGGTTTCATTGATCTTTTGTGTTGGTTTTTTTTTTTGTCTCTATTTCATTTATTTCTGCTCTGGTCTTTATTATTTCCTTCCTTTTACTCCCTTTGGGCTTGTTTTGTTGTTCTTTTTGAGTTCTCTTAGGTGTAAAGATAGTCTGTTGATTTGAGATTTTTCTTCCTTCTTTAGGTAGGCCTGCACTGCTATGAACTTCCCTCTTAGGACTGCTTTCACTGCATCCCAGGGATTTTGGATGGTGGTGTTTTCATTTTCGTTTGTCTCGAGGTATCTTTTGATTACCTCCCTGATCTCATTTTGACCTACTATTTAGTAGCATGTTATTTAGCCTCCATGTATTTGTAAGCTTTCCAGATTTCCTCTTATAATTGATTTCTAGTTTCATAGCATTGTGGTCAGAGAAGACACTTGATATGATTTCAATCCTCTTAAATTTGTTGAGACTTGTTTTGTGACCTAACATGTGGTCTATCTTGGAAAATGTTCCATGTGCACTTGAAAAGAATGTATATTCTGTAGCTTTGGGATAAAATGCTCTAAATGATATCTAGCTGGTCTAAAGTGTCATTTAAGGCCATTGTGTCTGTGCTGATTTTCTCTCCAGAGGATCTGTCCATTGGTGACAACGGGGTGTTGAAGTCCCCTACTACAATAGTGTTACTGTTGATCTCTGTCTTTATGTCTGTCAAAATCTGTTTTATATATTTAGGAGCTCCTATGTTGGGTGCATAGATGTTTACTAGTGTTCTGTTCTCTTGTTGAATCAATCCCTTTATTATTATGTAGTGTCCTTCTTTGTCTTTTATTGTGGTCTTCATTTAAAGTCTATTTTGTCCGAAATAAGTATTGCTACTCCAGCTTTTTTCTCATTTTCATTTGGGTCTTATTCCATCCCTTTACTTTCAGTCTGTGTGTCTTTTGATCTGAGATGAGTCTCTCGTAGACAGCATATGCATGGATCCCATGTTCTTATCCACCCAGCCATTCTATGTCTTTTGATTGGAGCATTTAACCTATTTACATTTAAAGTAATTATTGATAGGTGCATATTTATTGCCAATTTGTTATTTGTATTTCTTGTCTTCCTGGGTTGGCTTGTTTTCCTTTCTTCTGTTTAAAGAAGCCCTTTTAACATTTCCTGCAGTGTTGGCTTCGTGGTAATGAATTCCTTAACCTTATTCTTTTCTGAGAAGCTCTTTATCTTTCTTTTAATTTTAAGTGATAGCCATGCTGGGTAGAACAATCTTGGTTGTAGACCTTTATTTTGTGTCACTTTGAATATTTCCTGCCACTCTCTTCTGGCCTACAGAGTTTCTGTAGACAAATCAGCTGTTAGTCTTATAGGAGTTGATTTGTATGTAACCTGATGTCTTTCTCTTGCTGTTTTCAGGATTCTGTCTTTGTCTTTAACCTTTTCCATTTTAACTATCATGTGTCTTGGTGTGGGCCTGTTTGGGTTCAGCTTGTTTGGAACTCTCTGCCCTTCCTGGGCTTGTATGCCGATTTCCTTCACCAGGGTAGGGAAGTTTTCGGTCATTATTTCTTCAAATAGATTCTCAATCCCTTCCTTCTTCTCTTCTCCTTCTGGTATTCCTATAATGTGTAGGATGCTGAGTTTCATGTTGTCCCACAGGTCTCTTAAACTATTTTCATTCCTTTTTATTTTTGTTGTTTCCATCTGGGTGATTTCTGCTATTTTGTTTTCTAAATTGCTGATCCAATCCTCTACTTCATCTAATCTACTGGTGATTCATTCAAGTGTGTTCTTTATTTCAGTTATTGTTTTCTTTAGTTATAACTGGTTGTTTTTTATGATTTCCCTATCCTTCTTTATGTCCTCACTAAGTTCCTTATCCTTAAACATTCTTATCATCAGTGTTCTAAACTCTGTCTCTGAAAGGTTAGATACCTCTGTTTCATTTAGTTCCATTTCTAGAGGTTTCTTCTGATCTTTTACTTGGGACACGTTTCTTTGTTTCTTCATTCTCTTTGTCGTTCTGTGATTGATTCGATGTATTAGATAGATAACCTAGAAAGAAGAGAAAAAAGAAAAAAGAAGCAAAGAGGGACAAAAGAAAAGAAAAGTAATCTGCAGACCACTTGCTCAGCAATAGAAAGTCTCTGCGTGACTCAGCATCAGCTTTTGGGGGGAAGGGCTTAACCTATTATGTGCTGGCCTTCCTCTCAAGCTTGCAGTGAGCTTTCTGCAATTAACTACTGTGTGCTCTGGAACCATGTTCATTACCCAAAATCCTCACCAGTTGTTGCGGGTTGTGTGCTGCTGCAAAAAGTCCTCTGTGTCCTGCAGAGGTTGGGGCCAGACACCAGAGGCTCAGGGTACCTCTGGCAACACAGCTCTAGGTGGGCTGGGCAGCCCCCTATGGCACCACTGGATTTGGTCAGTGGCCCCCAACAAGTCAGAGCAGCATGCACTCCTGCACCACCAACCAACCCACACAAACTCACCAGGAGAGCCCTGGCCGGATCATGTAGGTACACAGCTCCCGGCCCAACACTATCAGGAAAACTCCTAGTCTCAACCTGTCCCAATCAGCCACTTGCAGATCAGGCTGAGCAACTCAACAGCCAATCGCCAGCCTGGCTATGCAGCACAAGCAGTGCCGAGGGTAGGGATCCAAGGCAGCTCGTGCACTCCTGCATCTCAGTGAGCAGCTTGTTGGAGCCAGAGCGCACCCTCCCAGCATTTCCCTGGCAACACAGCATAAGCAGGACGTAGGGTGGATGGGAATCCAATGCCACATGTGTGCGCATGCACACATGCACTCCTGTGCCAATTTCAGCAGAACAATGCTGTCCAGGACCTGACCCTCTGTGGAAGGACCCAACCCTGAAAAAATGGTGCCCTCCTGTACACTACTCATGTGCAAGCTCCACACCAGAGGAACAATGGTCCCAAAACCTCCAGCTTCTGCACCTAAGGTGCTCCGTTCAGTCCTTTCCCACAGGCTCCTGGGCCTGGCTCACACAGATGTTCCCTCCAACAGGAACCAGGTGAGTGCTCACTGGTGAACAAGCTGGCTCCACAGGTTCTGCAGCTGCCCTCATCCTCACCGAGCTGAGCAAAGAAAGTCCTCACTAATTTCTACTGGTAGCTATCCTAGAACTCCCCTTCCTGGCAAAGTAACTCTGGGCTGGTGAGCTCAGTGTGGGGCAAGAGGTCCTCTCCCCCAACTGGAGAAGCCTCCCCACTGCTGAAGTGTCCCTCATGGGGCTCGCCCTCTCTCATCTCTGCCCCTTCTACCAAATTTGACATGGTCTCCTCTTTAGGTCCTTCATTTAGAGGTTCTGTTCATCTATTGTTCAGGGGACTTCCAAGGTTGAATGTTGTATAAATTATTTGTAATTTTGGTGTGATCCTGGGAGGCAGTTGGCACAGCATCCGTCTATTCCTCCATCTTACCAAACGTCCCGACAGCAGCTTTTAAGTAAAATCATAGGAGGGTATTTTGGGGTCTTGGTGGCAGGCAACATATATATTTTTCTTAATATAGTTTACAAAAAGCAATTACCAAACCAGAAAAAAAAAGATATATGGAAAATCAAAATGAATAACTTCTGTTGATCAAAGTATGCTATTAAGGAAAACAATGAGCAAGCCGCAAGAATACTTGGAATAAATACTGACCAAACATATCAGACAAAAATCCTGGTCTCCAGGCTCTATATCTATACTTATGCCTATACCAAATTCCTATTTCTCATTAATATTAAGAAAAGCAGTAAAAGATGGGCAAAAGATTTGGAGAGAAACTTCATAAAAGAAAATTTATGAATGTCTGAAATAAACATCAAAGTCTTCAGCCTCATCACTTACCTGGCACATGAAAAATCAGAGTCACAGTCAAGGACCACTAGACACCATCAGGATAGATAAGAATGAAAAGATTGACAAAACTAAATGGTGGCTAGGCTGCGTAACAACTGAGTTCTACACAATGCGAAAGCTTGTCAGAATCTCTGAGGGGTCTGTAATGTCACACTATTTACAGGTAAACAATCAGTCTGCCAGTGTCATAGAAAAGGGACATGTCACTCACAGCACTAGCAGGAACTGGAATGCTGACAGTTCCCATGGTTCTCTGAGGGCAGTGTGAAAAGTACCAGCTGACACCTGCACACAAAAGGGTTGCATTACAGGACAGGAACCTGATTTAGGAACCTGACTTAGGACCCTGCATTCTTCATAAATAACATAAGGCTGTCCATTGCTCTGGAGGGGCCACTATCTCTGTCCCCCAGGATGTACAGATTGCTTGAATCAAAGAGCAGTGTTAGCCTCACCTGCAGGGCTTGTGCAGACATGCAAGAGTCACAGAAAATGATCTCCCCACATCACCGTGGTGTCCTATAAACTGAAAAACCGCATATGCTGTGCCAATTCCACATACTGGGACAGGAGAAGGAAAGCACATGTTGACAAGAAGACGTGGATAAGGACATTCATAGTAGTTTCATCTCTAACAGCCATAACAGAAACCAGCCCAGACACCCATCATGAAAACAGTGTAAAAACTAGCTTTTGTAATTCCATATAATAGAATACCTCTTAGGAAAAAACAAAAAACTATGACTTACTGATATGAGCAACAACATGAATGAGTCTAGAAGACATTACGCTGAATAAATCCTACCTTACACAAAAGAAGCTATGCTCTATAATCTCACCTTTATGATATCCTAGAACACACCAAAACAAGCTGGGAATAACAGAAGTGCCATTATCTCTGGATTGAGGGCAGAAATTTATTGGGACAGGAAAGAGAAATTTTCGGAGGTGATGTTAACGTCCTATATCTTCCAAAGTGTGGCTAAACTCAGACGATGTACACTTGTACATTTCACTCTTTTTTGTTTACATCAAAACTACCATAAACAAGTATAGTATCTACTTAGTACCATAAGTGCTTAAATATTTAGGGGGGATTTTTCTACTGTTTGCAGTGTAAGTGCATTAAATAAAACAGACTCGTGGATATATATATAAATGAAATTATTTGAGAGATACAAGACCAAGCAAGGAGAACAGAACAAGGTGGTGGTACAAGGTACTTATGAAGTTCTTTCAATTTTGTTTTTTTCAAAAAAATATAATGTAGTAAAAAATTTCTATCACAATAAACAAATGTCAAAGTGAAAACTTCCTCTGTGTGAGTGAACAAGTATGTGCTCAGTTTTAAAATAAACAGGTGGTGTTTTTATGTCAGTATTGAAGGGGGCAAGGCCTCCTTCTCCCACAGCCCATTTGTTAGTCCCAATTCCCAGAGACTTCTGCGCTGCTCGTCGCAGGACTCAGCTGTCTGTCCCTGGCTGCACAGCCACTGCTCTGGACTTCACCATGTCTCAGATTCTCAGCAGCCAATGCCGTGCTCAGTGTATAGTATTTCCTTGATAATTTTACATTGAAATTGAGTTCAGCAGAAGCATTTCCTTTCGTTAATCACCCACAGCCTCTCTAACAACACTGTCCACCCCTGTCCCTAGATACGGAGTATACTCTGAGCATACACACTTGGGTTAGAATGCTTTTCACTTAACACATGTTTTATAATCAATCCAGTTAACCAATTGAGTCGAGAATCTCTTGGTAATTAACTTTTGTCTTTCAACCACAGGTGGAAGTATACATATATAAAACTAAGTACATTTATAAAAGTTTGTGTACTGGTTCATTTTCAATTTTGAAACTCTTGTAAGATAGATAATATTTCTGAGGATAATGCTAAACAAAAAACGGAATAAAAATTGTATTCATTTATTTAAACATGTATTCACCTGGTTTTTGCTGAGTACATAGCACTTCTTATCTGGGACACCTTGTCAATATTTGACTAAGATAAGTTTTGTTTCATAATTATATAACATGTGCCATTAAGGTTAACATAACACTCAAAGTAAAATTTGATTTCTTCTCACAGAAAACACAGACCTCAATAGGAAAAGTGAGAGCCAGTTTCCATGTAGATACTGTTGTACTAAACCACACATATTTGGGTCCTTTCTCCTCAAATGTGTGTGGCTGTTATTTTGTAACCCCATTCTGACAGTGGCCAGGTCCTGGCGTGTTCTCTGTGCTCAATAATCTTAAATTACAAGTTATCATACTGTTTTCTGCAGGACTCCCTATAATCCTGTGGGATTCATAGGCATTAAATAGCTTCATTTTCTATAAAAATTAAAATATGATTACCTTTTTAAACAAAAACTCTACAAAAGTTTTACTCATACTGTGGGTTAATTTGTCTTGCTTTATTAAAAGCTAAATGCTATGAGAATAATATTATGAGTGGGCACAAAATGCCATCTGCTCCCCACCTAATTCTCAGGAGGCCCAGCACAGTTCAAAAGGCAATTCATGTCCCAGGTGGTTATCTTAATGAAACAAGTCACTATAAACAGTATCAGTACCTAATCTTTCTCTCACTCCTACCACTGGGCCTTGCATCATGAATTTATAGATAAATGGCTAAGAGTTTAATAATATAGTACCATGCACAAATTTCAACTTATTTCAGAACTAGTTCTAGTTTCCTTTGACACATTGTTCTCAGGCCTCCCCAGAAATGCCTGATGACAACCACTGGCTTTAAAGCGTCAGTATGTGTGGGGTTAAGAAGCCATAAATATGGGCAGTAAAGTGAGCTGAGTGTTTGCTAACATCGAGTCCTTATGCACTCCGTCCAACGTATCACTGAGTCAGCTGGGTTTGTGCTGGTTCCACTGGGGCAGCCCTCACTTGAACACTGCACGTGACTCCCTGTCTGTGCTCCTGGAATGAGACTCCCAGAACTGGCTTGAGTGCTCAGTGAGGTTTGGTCAGGATTAATGCTCTTCCCTACTGGCAGTTTACCCACTCAGGGAACACTTCCTGCGCTTGTACACACACCCCACGCCCTGCGCTAACATTTCTGCTTTGATCATGGCCAGCAACGACCCGGCAGCCCTTTAACATATTACTCAAGAATTCAGAGCAAACGGAAATTTTCTTATTCTTTCCTCACAAAATGGAATTTCCAGATTTCTTTTTTTTTTTTTAAATAATGAAATAATGACATTAGTTTGAATTGTTGGAATTGATGCAAAACACAGAGTCAGAACATGGTATTTTAAACTTGGTGAGCTAGGGGCTGGCTGAGTGGCTCAGTTAGTTAAGAGCTTGTTCAAGTGTGTGAGCTGAGCTCTGAACAACAGCAGTTCGATGCCCAGACCAAGCTGAGATGCAGCTAAGCTGCCAACAGGTTGCAGGATGGCTCAGCTAAAAAAAAACAAAGAAATAAAAAATAAATAAACTTGGTGAGCTAGTAGAAGATAAATTCCAATTTATGCAATGTTTCCAGTTGTCCAAAATGCAAACACGTGTGTCATCACAGGGTTTCTATAGGGTTTCTGACTCGTGACCTGTCATGTACTCTGGCTGATCGAGTGTAGATTTCCTGAAACCACTGCTGGTCTGTTACATACTCAGCGGCTTGTTTGTTTAAGCAAAACTTGTGTTGATTTGATTTTAGTTAGTTCCACATGTATCAATACACCCCAAA